>OU015498.1:122749726-123029726 GCA_907164885.2 Dolomedes plantarius | reverse complement strand
AATAAGAAAATAAATAATTATAAAATATCATAGGAAATTTTGAAAAATAGCATTTAATTATGATCTTAAAAAAATAATAATAAATAAATAAATAAAAATCAATTGCATCTTAAAAATCATTCTTTCTAGAAATAGAACCAAGAGATCATTTTAAAAGGTTTGATATTATTCAAACTATTAACATGCAATCAATGCATTATTGATGCATTTGATTGCATAGTAAATAAAAAAATCATGAATCAAGGAAAATGAGTTTAAAGAAAACATTTATACAGAAATGGGCAAGACAATGACCAAACGGCAAGGATGCTGCTGGTCCTCAGTACCAGAGTCTACAGTTTCAAGTCCTCCATTCAACATAGAAGTTTGTAACTATTCAAAATGGCCATCAAAATGTAGGTGCCATTCTCTATATCAGTGGTGCACAAACTTTTTTTGACTGCGACCCAGTTTCTTAACATTAAAAATCACTCAACCCCCAATAAAAATTCCTATGTAACAGTAACATTTAGTCTAAAATATTAGAAAAATTTACTGAAAAAAAAACAGAAAAAAATAAGCAAATTTTAGCAAACTATTTTAAAAATCTAACTGTAGATTTTGGGTACCGTATTTTCGGTGTATAATGAGCACCTATAATTTTAAACTACATTTTTTAATTTTTAGGTATTTTCTCCGTATAACACACGCCCTTTTCTCGACAAAGACACCTGAAATGTACATGTGTGTTGCTCTTATCTTTTGAAGTCATTCATTCGAAGAATTTTCCCAAGCTTTCAAACAATAGTATATTGAATTGACAAGCGATAAGGGGAACAATATGTGTGTGGGGGAAATGCTTGAGGGAGTAAATAATTCTGCAAACAGGGGGTAAGAACGCATTTCTGACCCAAATGAATTTGCAGAATTAGGAGTCAGATGGTTTCTCTTTCAGAAACAGAATTCAGTGATGTGTCTGAAGATATAACAGAAGATGAATATGACAAACTATTTATGTCAGTGGCACACCCAGGATTTTTTGTTGGGGGGGGGGGCGAGATAAACGGATAAAAATATTTATAATGCAATGGGGGGGGGGGGAGATGAATGGATAAAAATATTTATAATGCAAAATCAATATTCATAATGCAATTTCTATTTCTTTGGGGGGGGGAGCCAAGGCCCTTGCCCCCCCCTGGGTGTGCCACTGATTTATGTTAACTGAAAATTAAAATTTTTTAGTTCATAAGGTATGTCATTTCTTTTAAATAAACATCATTTAGGTACATGTAGAAATCTAATTTTTTATGTTCATCTTTTCCTTATTTTTAAATCTATACTTTTATATCCGGCGTATAATGTGCACCCGTAAATTTCGATCTTATTTTTTGTATTAAAAGTGTGCATTATATGGCGGAAAATACGGTATATATTTACTTTGCATAATAACATTAAAAAATGTCTCACTTAACTGTTGCACTTGTTTTTGGCTAATCTCATGTGACTAAAATGTTCTCTTTAAATATTAATATGTATTTATATTCCATTTAAAAATTCTCATTTAGGTAAATATGAAAAAACAAAAATAAAAAAAGAGCATATTCATAACTTTTTTTAAATCAATAATTCAGTATCATATAAAGTTACTTCAAACAATCTGTGACCCCTCCAGTTATTTTTGCGACCCAGTCTGTGCACCACTGCTCTATATCACTCATATAGTAAAATATTACCACAGAACCCAAAATCATATGGTACATGAGGAGGAATACATTTATAAATAAAACCTATTAAAAATTATTAAATAAAAACATCATCAAGCAATTTGCAGTCCTCATCATACAATTACTATTTACTCTTAATTCAATTACTATTTACTGTAAATAGGAATCTATTCACTTGCATGATATGTAAAGCTATTACTTTCCTTTCCACCATATAACACTTCCAAAAACTGGAGTAGAATAATTATCGTTGCAAAAGAGGCTCTTGCAGCATTTCGTTTAACAAAGATAAGGTTTGCTTCACAGATTGCTTGTTTTTTGAGTAATCGGTTTGAGCTCTCTTAGATGCAACAAACTCTTGCATGGAAAAATTATTTTGTTCTAAATGCTGCCAGCGTCGTTCCAAGTTACACAGCTGAGTAAATGTCTCATTGTCATTTAACTTGTTTTTCTGACTTTCATAATTCCCATTTTGTTCACCAACAACCTGCATAAAAGAATTTTTTTTAAAAACTTTAATCATATGCATCTATAATAAAAGCTTTCATTCAGTATGAATAAATAATTTACTTAATATGTTTATTTACAGCAGGGGTGGCCAACTTTTGTGTACATAAGATCTACTTTTTATCTTAAAAATGTGTCGCGATTGACTTGTCATAGGCATAGTCTAAGTGGGGAGGGGGAGGTGTAAAATACATACTATGTTTATACACCGTGTTTCATTATGAGGTGCACTCTCGCGAGCTATGGGTATATAAGCAAAATATATGTCCAAACATACGTATCTATCTACGTGTAAAACAACATACATAATGGGCAAAAAAAGTCACGTCCAGGGGAATTAAAACAATATGAGTAATTATTGACAAAATTAGTTCAAATTAGCTACAGATAAAGACAGATTTAGAATTTATTATGTTAACATTAATGGGAAGACTGAGTTTGCATGTCTCTAACCAAGGAATCATAATTAGGTGTATATCAATGGCAATTTTCTTATGCTTGGAAATAGGGTTTATACAAAAACCGACTTTTTGAAAAACCGGTTTTCAAATTCCAGATTTCCAAAAAACCAGTTTTAGCCGGTTTTCAAATTTTTGTCAAAAAAAAATAGAATAGGGAAAATATTTTATTTTATTTATAGAAAATAGCAAAAACCGAAATCAATATCAAAGTCAAAATATAAAATAAATTAAGGATTACACATTACTTACACAAAATAATGAAAACTCAAACAAAAATTTCAAATTTCAAATAATATTTATATTTATTTCACTAATTTTAATTTCTCCTAAGAAAATAGGATTTTAAAAAACATAAAATATCCACTGAACGGTGGCTAAGTCTTGTTCTTATTTTGGACACAATATTGCCTGAAATTGAAAATAGTTGTTCACAAGCTACTGAGCTTGGTATTATAGTTTTCAGGGCATCAAATAAAAAATCTAAGTTTTCGGTTCTTTTATTCGTTGCCTCAAATAATGAAAATTCAGCTTTCAGTGTCTTTGGATTTGTATGTTTTTCTTCAGGATCTTCAAGAATCTTATGAATTTATTTTTCCATGGCTTCCTTTAAAAAAGCATTACTCTGATGAGTAGTTTCTTCGATTTGCTCTTCATCAGAATCGGTTTCCAGAAAAGAATTTGGAAATATTCTAGACAATATCTTTCCAGATAACTATAACAACTTTATATTTTTGTTTCCAGTTTTCACTTTACAAGATTAAGCGAACCTGTCGTGACTCGTGACGGATTGCACTTATGTACTAACATAAAATAAGTCGGTTAGGCATTTCTTTTCCAAGTGCGCAGTGCACAATGCACAAGCACTGGCCAACGCAACTCGCAACGTTGAAAAAAATGTGCCTTCTGCCCATTGCATAGAATGAATAGCAAATCAAATAAGTTAAAAATTAATTTTTACATAATAATTTGAATTCTTTTAAACCGGTTTCTTAATTTAAAAACCGGTTTTCAAATGTGACAAATTTATTTAAAAACCGGTTTTTTAAAACTGGGTTTGAAAAACCATCAAACCCTACTTGGAAAGCACGGGTGCCATGGTATACGTTCAATCTCAGACAGAAATACAGTCCCGGTCTAGTGCAGTGTAAACAGAACCCTTACTGCCACCCTAACTAGGGTCCTAAATTAGTGCTCTATTTATCACATAGTCTAATCGGTTTCTAAGTTAAGACATCACGAGCGATTGACCAAAATTGGCTTCGCGATCGACCGGTCGATCGCAATCGACTTGTTGGCCACCCCTGATTTACAGCATATGAAAAATTTGAAGATGATAAACAATGAGACATTACTGATTTATTAATTTTTGAAAATTAAGATGAGAAATCTTTTAGACATTACTACCGAAATTCTACTTTTTCATTTAAGATGAGATACATAACTGCAGCCGGACGATGGCCAAATGTCCTAGGCGACGATGGCCAAAATGGCTAGGGCACTGGCATTCAGTACCAGAGTCTGTGGGTTCAAATCCTACTCTCAGCATGGATGTTTGTAGTCATTCGGAATCAGTTTTAAGCAGTAGATCCCAGTCTAATCTTTCCTTGTATAGAAAAAATTGGCCATAGTGCTCTAAACCTAACTAAACATAACTGCAACACATCATACTCGTTAAAATGTTGAATAATTTATTCTATTCCACTTCATAATTAATATTTTAGGATCTATTTTTTCAGATTATCTTACTTATTTAATATATTACTCAGAAATCCCCAATTGTGTATCACAATGTAAAACACCGAACTGTAATTTTTTGAAATTTTCCTCCCCGTTATAACTAACCTCTCATTCAGTCTGGGGATGGGGAGCAGCAAAAGTCACCAGTATGTACAGCTTGACATGGCCCCTAAGTTCCTAAATTATTAGCATGAACAGACAGACCCTCAGCTGTGTATTCAGGCCCAGTGGATAGTCTGCAGATTTATTCACACTGTCTACCTAAAGGTCAGACTAGTTTATTAATTTGTGATTTTCATTCTCTCTGAAGTTTCAAATATTTTTTTCTTTTCTTCTGTGATTCCTCCTTCTCTTTCAGAAATAATAAATCTCCCATTAAACTGCACAAGAGAATACTTTTAAAGTTATTTTCTGTAGTGCAATCTTATAGCTTAACTTATAGGAGAAGTGGTGTACACGTATATATTCCATTTGACGAGATTCCCCAATCTCATACAAATAAAAGTATAAACTCCAAAAACAAGAATTTTTTTCCCATTGATTTAAAACTGAAACTAATCCTAGATTATTATCATTTTCTGAAGAAAGATTTCTCCAAAAATATGGTGTAGTAAGACACATAAAACTTATACAGAAGAAAACCCAGAAAGAAGATACAGTAATGTCTCATTTATATGACTCTCTGAGTTATATGTTAAATAGTTGCCTTGAGTTATATGTCAATAATTGTAAAATTGTTGCTCTTCAAATGCATGTTTCTTTTGGGCAAGTTTCTAAAATGTATAATTGAGTCATTACCTCATGAGTATTAACTACAAAAAGCAAAAGAATGATTTTAAGGTAACAGTTATCTACGAAACCTGTTTGGTTGCATCTCGCTGTCTTCTCAGAATTTTTTCTTCCTCAATAAGCTTGTTTTTCTTCTCTTCGGCAGCTGATTTTAAAGTGTCTAGATCAGAATAAACTACCATTTCTTTTTCCATGGTGGTTATTTTTTTCTGTAATGTTTCAAGCTCCTGCTGAATTTTAGTTTCCAACTGTTCGATCTGAAAGATAGTATAATTTCAGATGAGTGATAAATGTAAATATATCAAAAATGAATCTTAGACATTGTTAAGATAACATCATCTTTTGGATAGAAGTTAAAAGAAATGAAAAAAAATATGTGAAGATATATGTATAGAAACTGAACTGTGGAAATTAGACAATGATTATTTCAAACTGAATTGTGTGTTACAGCTTCTTGGAAATGAAGCATAAAGAAATAAATACTAATTCTGAATCAATCTCAATTGATATGGTTACACAAAAATGCTAAAACAAAATTATAGCACAAAGGGATCTGGCAGTTAATCCTAGTCTATTGTTCATAAAGTTAAAAATAAATAAATAAATGGTTTAACAGCTTTCATTTTATATATTTTTTTAACAATTTTTTATTATTTAAGATAAACATAACCATAAAACTCGCTAAAATAATTGTGAAACTAAAAAAATATTTCAGGTAGTCTCTTCTAATAAAACTACCAGGGTTATTAACGTTAGAATACTTATCGTTTAACTGTTTTACTGCTACTGGGTTTGGTATGCTGCCAAAATTATAATTCATGACGATGCTGAAATTTTGCTTTCCACAGGACCATTATTGAAGAACATAATCCTACATTAAAATATTGACTTTCATATCTTTCTACACAGAGATATGACCTGTAGCCCTTCTTTTCAATACATAAACTTATACTAGTAAATTTGAGAACCACTTCAAAATCAATAAGTCAATGTAAAGTACACATACATTTAAATTATATGTACAAAAGCCCTCTTGCGAGGTTATGGTTTTGTGACACGGCCTGTAAGAGAGCTTATCCTCTTAATAAAATTTATAAAATAGCAATAACTATGCATATATCCCTCATGATGCTGAATTTAGCATTCTAATACCCATAAAAATTCTCTTTAAATTAACAATACATCTCCTACTCACTTTGGTTAAATCCATGGCAAGTTTCTTTTGTTCATTGCTAAGGGTCATAACTGTCATTCTAGACTTCTCCATTTCTCCTTCTTTAAATCTATTAAATAAGGTACCATTTTTTAAAAATAAAATTATTAAAATATAATACAAATATAAATTTTACATTAAATGCTAAATAGAAATAAATTAGAACATAATATAAGATTATGCTGTATAATACTTTGAAATCTGATGCCCAAGAATTACCAAGTTGCCAGTGGATGAAGTTAGAATGTTGCAATTGTGAACAAATTGTCAATGACATTTTAAAACTTTTATTATTATTTTGAAAAAGGTATTGATAACTCAATGAAGTATTCAGATTCATTTTAAATCTTTGTATAAACTTTTAAATTTAATTATCATACATATTTTGCTACCTTAATGAAGCATAAAGAATTAAGTACTTGGAAAAAAAGGTAATATAACAAGGAAAATTTAAGTCACTATTTTGCACTGCACTTAGATTTTATGTTACAACATCTCATTTAAATGTATTTTATTTATAAAATACATTTAAATGATGCTACAGCGATTACATTACATAGTGAAATAACATGTTTATTTTGTGGTTACTAGCCTAATGTGCTTTCTAAAACCAAGTGCATAATAAATACATGGCTTAAATAATAGGCAAGTACAGAAAATATTTTTTTTATTTGTATTTATGATTCAAAACAATTTTATTTTGAATCTAAAGTATTTCATGCCTAATTTATATTTCGTTAAAAATGTTTTTAAAAAGCTCAAATAGAGTACATGGAAATTTAGGTCTTCTGCTTTTCTGAATAGAATCATTTTCAAAGAGAATATTTAAATCAGTTATGACACAAATCTCTTTTTAACACAACATAAAACAATTACTTAAATGCAAGAAAGGTTTGAAAATAAATGCTGGTCTTAGGCAGCTATGACAAAAAAAGTCATTAAATTTGTACCACTGAACAACTGAATCAAGCAGTATATCACATATCACTATAGATTACTGTGCATGTAATTAAATAATTATATATTTAAATTTATCCTTAAAATTTTTAACTTTAAAACTTATAAAAATATTATGTAAATTTCATTTACTGCAAGTCATCTTTGAGTAAAGCCAACTCCTGTGGTGTAGGAATATGATGAAAGTGTCCAAGATTCCGACTGAATTTTTCAAGTAAAGACACAACAGTATTCTCTAGCTGAGTTTTCTTTTCCATTCCCGTTGTCTGATTTTCGTCAAATGTAGAGAGAAAGGTATCCATAGTTTCTTCACGTTTTTTGAGCTCACGATATTTGCTTATTCTTTCTCCCTGATGATCTTCAAGTTCTTGGTCAATCTGCTCTAATTCAGTTTTTCCTCGAGTTATTTGCTCTCGAATTTCAGCTGTTTGTCTTTCAATACTGATAATTTCAGTATTATGCTCCTTGACCTGTGAAAGCCAATTAGTGAAAAAAAATCAAGAAACAAACTGAGAAACATACAAAATTATCATAATTAACAAACAATAAAATACTTAAAATAAAAGATACTTATTTAATTGTTCATAACAAAATGTAACTGCAATCTAATAAGTGGAAAGAACCTCATAACCAAGTAGCAAAATTTGGCACAACAGTAATAAATTAAATCAGTAAATAACAATGTATAAAAGTTATAAAAATAAAATTAAAATAGCAACTAGTTTCCAATTAATCCTTCATCAGGTCAAAAAGCCTTTGTTACGATTGTCTTTAGTGAAAAATAAACATGCATTTCCAATTTTTCATACATCATATGCGGTTTCTGCAAAGAGATTCATACCTGTGAAGTAATAGGAATAATTTATAAAATAAATTGCTAATCTTAATATATATTAAACATAATTTAAAGTAAACAAATGAATTCAGAGCTATTAACTATTATTTTCTTAATTTTGTTGGGTTGATCACTTTTGCTTTATTGGAAAGATGTTTTATAACATCAAAGCATTACCTTTGGCTTATTTTTAAAACCTGATTGTGAATTTTTGATAATTTTAATCATCATCATCATAAATGGTAACATGACAGCCCAGTGTGGGCCAGGCTTTCCTTAGAACATTCTTCCATTCAACCATTCTGTTGGGCCAAGGTTTTCCAATTGGTTATACAAATGACTTTAAATTTCTTGCCCCCACAGTCACACCATCTAAGACTTGGTCTTTACCTAGGTCTAGTGCCTTTAATATGAAATTTATTTGATAAACATTGACTGTATTAAATATCCAAAGATAAAAAAAAAATAAATAACATTAGCAAAATGAATAAATGGAATTTTTAAGCTCTTTCCTGAACCTTGCTTTTAGAACTAAAGAATAATCAAAAGTTTGAACATATACTGGGACAATCAATAGCCAAACACATACATATCAGTAATTAATCATTTTTTTTCTCTTATCCTAATGCTGGCTCTCTTCAGGTGCAGAGAGACAAGACAGGATCTACAGAAAAAAAATCACACTGAGCCTTTAGGTTTTGTGTCATGTCCCTGTATCAGGGCTAACATGGGGCTCAGAGAATTTTCTCATTGTTTCACTGGGCATGAATTTAGAGAGATGTAATTCTGATCCAAAAGATGCATCATGTATGTATATATATAAAAGTTAAGCACTAAATATTACTTGTTGAACAAGATTTTCCCTTTCTTGTTGAGGAGTTCCCTTGTTCTTTTCTTCTGTTACAAGAGCATCTCTTTTTTCTTCAACTTCTCTTAATTTATTATAGAGGTTAGAAGCTTCCTGCTTTATCTAGAATTCAAGGATGGTATAAGCAATCAACATACACTTGAAACAAACTGCCTTAATTATATAAATCATTTGAAAGTGTTTTAAAATAAAAATAAGATTTCTTAAAAATTATTTGAAAGCTATCTAGTCTGTTCACAGTGATATTGATCTTCAAATAAGTGGTAATGTTTTCTTCAAATCATTTAGTATAATATTAGTATAGTTAAATGAACACTAGAAACAACATCAAGTTTTCCCCAAATAAAAGATTAAGCAAGTCTTGAAAATGTATAATTTTCTTCCTTCATATATTAACTGTTACAAGTCCAGACCCATTAGCTCATCCCATTAGTTATAAAACGATTTGCTTTGTACTTCTTGGAATCAGTTTGAGTTTCACAAGTGTTCAGTTAATATCATCAATATGACAGATTGCAGAAGTGACATACAAGAAGTTATAGAGGCGTCTGATTGTGAAGAAGACGTATTCGAATTTGAAAATCATTACAAGTGGTGAAAGTGATAATTTTGACGTTGAATCTGAAGTTGTGCAGCCTGATACTAATGCATCAGTTCTATCAAAGGATGGACAAATAAATTGAATGGAAATTGGATCCTACACAAAATCGAGGACAAAAAGTCTCTGCAAATGTAATAAAAAATACACCAGGTGCAACAAGATATGCTTCAACAAGAATAAGAGATTTGGTGTGGGCGTTCCATATTATATTTAGTTCTGTAAAAATTTAAATAATAAAAATCACCAATATTGAGGGGCTAAACGTTTATGGGGAGAAGTGAGAAAATGTAGATATTGTGCCCTTCCAAGCGTATATTGGGTTGTTATTGTTTGGTGGAGTGTATAAATCACATGGTGAATCAACAAAAGCTTATGGCATTCAGAAACAGGTCATAGTATATTCCATGTGACAATGTCCCTTGAGATGTTTTGTACAATAAGTCAAGTGCTGTGTTTTTACAATTGATCCACACGTCAAGAAAGAAAATAGACGTTTGTGTAGTGAAACATGCAAGATGTAAAATTTTTTACATCAAAAAATGACAACAAAACAAATTTGTTGTGTTCTAACTGCAAGAAGCATGTTTGCAAATCTTACGTAACATATTGTCCCAGTTCTAAATAATAATATTTCGTTCATTTTGAGTAAAATTTTATTTAGTAGGATATTGCAGGTCTACAGCTGGATTTTAATTTTTTATGATGCAATTATTTTAAATTATGTTATGTTCACATTTTAGAATTTTTTTCAAGGTTTGATAAAGAAATACATAATTTATTTTACGAAAAATATCAGTTTTAGTTTAAATTCTAATGATAGTGTTCTCTTTATCATATATATATATATATAGATAGATAACGTTATTAGACCTTTATGTTATACAATGTATAATGTAGCAAAATAAATTTCTGTGATTGGTAAACTGAGTATTTCACTTTAGTTTTACAAAATCTTAGTAAGCATCAAGATTAACAGGGAATGGGCTAAAGATATGAATTTTAAAATTACAACATTTCTGAAAATTAAAGACCGAGTCATATTGACCCGAACGCTACATTCGTAAAGAACAGTAGGGTTAATAATATACTTTGGCAGGAATGTCACCTGGTTCATTAAGTGATGTTTGTCCTCAAAAGAGTTTAATATAGCAAATTAATATCATATTTGAATTTAAAAACAAACAACTCAACACATTCTTGATATTAAAGTGCAGGATAATTGCAAGGACTAAATTAGTTCTTTAAATAATTCCCATTAATAGTTAAAATAATGACAAAATAAAAACCTGAGACATAGTAAGCTCCTCTTCAAATGACATCTTTTGTGTAACAAGCAAATCTAGATCATGTTGCAATTTTTCAAGAGCTCTATGCAACTCACTGTCAACTTTCTTTAAATCACTATATCTATAATAACAATATTAAAATTAGGGTCCCTAGAATATGAATAATTTGGTCTATTGATCATTGACATCACACATTAGAATTACTTTAACTCACTGAATGCGCATTTCTGGAGACATTGTAGCAGTCAAGTTTTCAGCAACATATCTTTCTTGCGTAATTTCATTTTCAAGCTGAGCAAGCTGTGCTTCCCTTTCTTGACGCTGTTCAAACAATCCATCAATAGATTCTGCTTCAGATTCATTCTGAATCTATAGGAAGTGTGTAAATAAGAATTCAAAACATTATATAATTTATATACTCAGGCATTTCACAACCTAGATGTCATGATAAAAATACTCCTTTGGGCTAACTAGCTCAAAAGAATATCTTTATAATGACATCAAGGTTGATTATTTTTAGGTTCAAAACTGGGACCATATAATACTGAAATTCTACCAGCAAAAATACTTAATTAAAATTCAGCATAATTACTGTATTTCCTCATTATTATTAATGCTATCAGTGCATAGGATTTTTTAATAAGGCATATAATATAACAAAACTAAGTTTATACTTCATAAATTTAAAATGGTGATTTTAGATACTGGTAACAAACTTGTAAATCAAATAAGCAATTGGAACATAAGGTAAACAATGTAATGTTATTGCATACATTTCACTTATTATAAACAATAACTAGCTTCAAAGTTATTCAAAGGTGTGTCTCGGGTCCTGGACATGTAATGAAATAGCTAAACTTCTATTCTTCACTAGAGTGTATAATCCTGTTTCTTAAAAAATAAATGTTCTAAAACTGATGCTTTAAAAATATATAAATAAATAATGGGTCTCTTAGTTATAATAGGCCTTTCTTCAAATTTAGTATCCATTACTTGAGTTATTTAGAAATTTAATACTTTTACATTGTAGATTATTAAAAAGTAATGAAACTTCAAAATGAATTTGGCAGTCCCTTTTGATAAAAACATAAAAAATCTTTCCAGATTGACATTTAATATTTATTACTTGCACTTTCCTTTTTGTCTCAGCTAATTTTCCTGTGTGGTTATTCTTTCTTTTTTATACTCTGTGATACTTGTCTTTATTAAATTTTACAGCTATTTCTTAACATTTGTTTTATACTTTAAAAGCTTATTTACATTTAATTATTCATTGTTATTATCAATCTGGCTCTGAATAAGAAATTATCTAAATTCAGAGCTATATAAATAAATATTCATAATCCTAATTTCATGATAAATATTGCTAAAAATTTGCTTTAGAAACAAGCTATTAACACCAAACTGATATAATGTTACTTTTTTTATACAATATCAAGAACAGATTTGTTTTGATTGAAATTTAGAACTATGCTTTTGTTTTCTAAAAAAGTACACTAAGTGTTATTTTGGTTTTTTATGCATGTAAAAATTTTTTTTTAAATATTCATAACTACAAATAAAGAATTTTATCTTGTAAGAGATATAAAAATAAAGTAGAAAGTTTGACTATATTTTCCTAGTTATTTGCTAATTTATAGGATAAATGTTTTATTTTAAGAACCACCTTTTTTTTTAAGGTAACCCTGCATGCTCCTTTTGGATAGACTGGGGTAAGAAATTGAGACCTTCAAGAATCTGTCTCTGATTGACTGTAAACACTTTTGACTACCAGTAGGACAGTATGTAGTCTTTTCATCTTTATAATAGTATTGTGTCTTAAAGTGTTGTTGAAGAAAATTATTTTTTTTAAAAACATAAAATCTGTTTAGTATTTGACTTAACACATTATTAGAAAAGGTTCCAACACTTTTATTGAAGAGTTATATTAAAACTTGATTTTCATTGCAAGTGATAATTCAGGGAATGCTCATATTTTGTACTGGCATTTCCAAACTTTTCTGCTTTACATTGAATTTGAAACATTAATGTTTATGATAATATCTTGTTATGATATACTTCACAAATATTACAAATTATGTTAAGAGAAAGAATTTGTCTTTTGTCAGATTTGATACTTTTCTGACAGTCAAGGGCAGCACTTAATATTGTCACATTATATATTTAAAAAATAAACAGTATGACTTTGAAAATCACTCTAGAGCTTTTTCTTTTTTCAAACAATTCTTTATATGTACTCTATAGTTTACAATAGCCAGTCAGATAGTAAACATAAGAATGTGAACAATAGAATACATTGCTTGGGCAGTGTTAATGACAAATGTTACTTACAAGCATCTAATTACTTCAGGTTATTTACTTTTGCAACTGCATTTTAAAATAGAAAATATTATTATTAAATATTATTTTATGAAATATTATGAAGCACTTTTTTTTTTTTTACAAATTGAATTTTTAAAAATACCTGATCATGAAATCTGAAGTGACTTTTCTGTAACTATTAATAAAATCTGTAGTGACTCATCACAGTATAGATGAAAAGTAAAACAATACAATATACTGCCATATTACATGAAGCAGAAATATAAATACACATAGCCCTCCTACAGCATAGCATCTTACAACACGGTTTCGTTCTAACACGATAAGATAAATTGTGGGAACCTTCGTATAACACTGCAACCTGTAACACGGTTTCATTCTAACACGATAAAAAAATTGCGAAAATCTTTGTACAATACTGTACTTCTATAGCACTAGATAACATGATTTTTGTTTAACACATTTAAAACTAAATTCCCATAAATAATGACGGGAAAGAATAATGAACTATAGTGGCTTTACATGAAATGTAAAAGCAAATTATAATTTATTCATTTCTAACTGTATAAAATTACAAGAAGGCCTAAGCTTAGCTGGAAATCTTGAATCACTTTTCCTGAATGCAGACCCTTCTGCTGACAGAAGTTGAAAATTCAAAAGGGAGCTGCAAAATTGTCTATCTCCATACCGTGAATCTACAATGACTTTGTAAGAACCAGCATATAAACCAAAATTACAGATTTTTTAAAGAGGATAGAAGGTGCAAAAAATCTAAATGAAGAAAAAGGTTCTGAAAGTGAAGGTGATATCATTCAATCAAAAAAACGTTCTCATTTGATTGTACTGAGCAGTGATGAGGAAGAAATTTATTAAATTAAGGTCGCATTAAATGAAAATAATATTTTTTTGTTTCTTTTTGTTTTGTGTTATACATACATTTGCATTTTTAATAAAAATTATATTCAATTTTTTAAAAAAATGTTTGTTTTTAATGAGTTTTCAGAACGTAACCCCCCTATTTTGAACTGTCTCTGGGTCTCATATAACATGGCATTTTCTAGGAACCTATCTACCGTGTTATAGGAGGGTTACCTGTACTTCAATAAATATTGCTCATATAAGCTATTCCAAATATAAGCTGGTTGATATATGTAGGAAGGAATATCAGCATAAGGATTTTTTTAAATACTGATCAGTAGAATGTAAAAACTTTACCTACTGTAATAGTGTAGGATTAAAAATTATGTCCCATATACAAAACAAAAGAAAATGATTGCAAACAATTCCATATTATGCATCAAATTAATATGCTAAAACAAAGTTCTATAAATAAAATTTGAAATAAAACTTCAGTTTATTTCAGAAATAAACATTAGAAATTACCTAGACTAGTATTCAAACCAAAAAGTTGCTAAAACAAACAGGATAAAATAGATCAGTAGAACAAAATAGTATATGATTTACCTTTAAGTCTCTATATTCTTGTTGAACATCTGACATTTCTGCATCAGTATTCAGTTTATCAACAAGAAGGTTATAATCAGCAAGTTGTCCCTGAAGATCCTTCAGTTCTAATGCTTGAACTTCGGCTCTTTTCTCATAGGTGAGATATGTTGATTGTTCTTTAGATAAAAGGTCAATTTCTTTTGTAAGTCTAGTAATCTCTGAGCTTAACTCATTTATTTTACTGCGCAACAGTCCCATAAAATATGATTTATCTTGAACTTGCCGACGAGGAGTTCTTATACCTGTTCTTGGAGTAACAAGGCCTTGTTGCGACATTGGACGATCAACTACATTTATATGAGATAATACACCAACACCTTGTGCAAGGCCACTTCGAGTACCAGGCCTATTGTTTGAAGCAGAAATCAATCTGCTGGCAGTCCCAGGGATACCAGAGCGGCTAGGAAGAGTTAAAGTACTTGCATGTCTACCAGACGACATCGGTCTCAACCCAGAACCTGGTCTATTGCCAGCTGATGTAGGTGGTCTTCCATCCATTTTGAAATTTTTATTCAGTCACAGGTACCTAATATTATCAAAATACAAAAGTATCACTGATATTTTTTATTTCTAAGAAATGATTATGACTTGATTCAAAAATAATAATACATTTAAATTAATTGCTTTTTTAGTGAAATAATTTATCAGTTAAAAAAGAAATATTGTATACAATGGTATCCCAGGTTTTAATACATGTTTAAGTATCTTAACAATAAACTTCAGTCTATCTTGCCTGAAACCTATCATCATATCTCTATCAATCCATCTATCTTTCCCTCTTTCACTACATATTTATAAAAGTATGTTGTACTAGCAAACTTAACTGAAACTGTCTTAATGAATGCAGATAGTTATAGTACTGAAACACAAACATAATCTACATGTCTTACATATTCAGTGTAATATCATTATAATTTAACATCAATAGATAATTGAATATCCATAGAAATCCTAAAAAAAATATCTTAAAAGAAAGAAAGTATTTATGACTTTAATGTATCTATCAATATCTATCTATTTATCTATCATGTCAAATAAAGTGTCATAAACTTTATAAATGTGTTGTTTTGAGCCCAGACAGTGAACTTATATTGAACTGTGCTTTTGCCTTTTACTAAGGCAACAATGAACTCTGATGTAAGCAAAAACATGATGGAACTATGTAGATAATAAATTCATCTCAGTGTAAGATTTAACTTTGCAGACTTATGACCACTTTAAAATATCAAGTATAAAGTTTCCAAAGAAAAAGAAATGCAGGAGATTTACAGCAAAAAAAATGTTTTGAAAATTTGCTGTACCTTCCTTTCAAGCAGTTTAAAGCAGTCTAAAATTTCTAATAATACAGTTACTTTACCATTTGTTATACATTTTCAATAAAATTAAAAGAACTATCATATTACCCTTTCCTCCCTAAATAAAACACAGTTATTACCTAAAGAATGAAAACTAAAATCAAGTACATGAGAATAATAAAATTATAATAACACAAATAACGAAAATGCCAGCTATGAAATAAATCTTCATAGTTAGTAACTACAAAATTGGTAAAAATTTATGATGTCTGACAAACCTTCAAAATAAATGAGATCGCTCTTTAAAAGAAAAGCGACTAATATCAAGGTGTTACAACATCACAAAATGTCACATTGAAAATGCAGGAAAGATAGGTATTTCATATACATATCTTAGAGCTTAAAATAAAGTTGGCTTACAACTGCTTACATGAAACTTATTTGATACAATCTACTAGTAATGTTTCACTACTGTGTTGCTATAGCAACACAGATAGCAAATGTCAGCAGTGTCTAGGCAGCCGGTTCCCGGTGTCTTACCTACTGAGACAGATGACTAGAATTTGCTCCTCTACAATACGCACTCGGACTCTGATTGGCTGTTAGGATATCGAAAATAAGATCAGGTTCAGAACGCGCAACTGTTTGAAGCATAAATTACGCCTGATCAAACACGTTTTACAGCGATGGATATGTTCAATGCACAAAGTTTTTATCAAAAACATTGTTTTCAAGAACATATTAAAAGAGTGCACAAAAAGCACACGATTCAAGAGAGTGGGGAGTGTAAAACGCTCTTCCAGTGTACGTATTGTGACAAGGCGTTCAATTTAAAGACAACGACGAGAGCGAACATCGCATACGCACACACGGCGAATTTAATCATAAGTATATTCTAACAACAAGAAGAATGTACACATAAATTTTGGAACTTTTATGTATTTCGAATTAATTTAAAACAGGTTCATAATTATCAAGATCAAGATCAAAGCGAAGAAAAGTCTAAATTCTAAGAATGGTGCGAATGATTTATTTTGACATAATTTTCATATATTTTTTTATGTAGGGACATATATCTGTGAGTTGATGTGTTAAGATGAGCAACTGTATTCACATAACAAAAAAAATCTGATGAATAAAAAATCATTTCATTAAACATAATATAATTTCAAGTAATGTCTCAGGTGAGATATCAGTTTAGATGTATCATTTGGGAACATATGAGTCTTCAGATATTAAATTAAAATCAAGAATTTATTTTGGTTATAAATAACAGTGATCTTTCGTTTAATGTGAATGAAATTTCATTTTTTCATTGGTGTTTTGTTTTTGGAATGTCACAGCTTTTCTTACACAGGGATAAAACAGACTTGAAATTAATTTAGAGCCCTGTGAAAAAAAAAAACATTGTCATCATACATTTGTATGTAGATTTTGCAATTTTGGCTAATCCTGAAATCAAGGAAATGGACAGAAAAATTATCTACCAGTTCCTTGGAAGGGTTTCTGTATTATAAAAATAATGATTTAAAGCTATAATTGTAAATGGATGAGGTAATTGTAAAATCTTTGACCCATTTTGAAGAGGAATGAATTTTTTCGGCAATTTATATGGCAAATATTCAGCGTGAAACACCATTTTTACGTTTTCATAAATGTTTCGCATTTCTAGGCGGGTATGCACAGGAAAGATGCTACCGATAATGTGGAGAGACTCCGCCGATTATTTCTGGGAAGAAGCGTCCCTTTTGAAAGTTCCCCTTCACGGATAAGGACGTTCCGATTTGCAGACCTGATGGAGCCGACGAACCACGTGGGAGGCAAACTTTCAGGAACGGAGCGTGTTCTACAGCCTCCTCCTCGGAAGAAACAATGAGGGATATAATCGACACGCGAAGCGGTAGTCGTCAGTCATCCGGTTTTTTTTCTAGATGTGAGGAAATCTTGAATAGGATGGTTCCCGAGACGGACGCGTGCCTAGCTGGAATCCTGGAGAATCAACCGACTCATCAGAATGTCCCGATCTCAATATAATTTTGAAATTTTTGATATGCACAGTAAGGGCCTGTTCACATAGGAGTCCGTTGCGTTGCGTTAAGGAAAAGATGACGTTGAGACGAAAATAAACTAATCATAGGTGTTAAAAATTTCATTGCTAATCGTTTTTGCTAATCGTTTGGAGGCATATGATTGGTTTATTTTCGTCTCAACGCCAACTTTTCCTTAACGCAACGCAACGGACTCCTATGTGAACAGGCCCTTACTCTGCACATAGTGTACTCTAGCCTTGTGTAATTCAGAATACAAATAAATGCATTAGTTATCTTAAAGACTGTCCTTACACTGTGTTTTTTAGTATGTCTTGTATTTTTTTAAACCATGAAACCAAAAATTTCTAAAAAGTCTAAAAACAGCAAAGGGTCCCGAAGGACCTCGTTGTTTTAAAACCCAAACAAGCCAAAAGATGGGCAGGGGAGGCCATGTCGGAGGAGCATCAGAGACACTCCGGGAAGATCTTCTGACCCTGCCGAAAAGTGAGTGCTCTAGTATGGCCACTCATGAAGTGCGAGAAGGCTGTTTGAGATTTTCTAGGCTTGAGCTGAAAAGATCCACCCGGACTTCTTCCAAAGTACCATGGGACAGGGAGGAGTTCTCCAAAGATGGTTTAGTTTTGTCTTCTTAAGGGAGTAAATCTCGCTAAAAGTAATTGCCTCACAAGGGCTCACGCATCCCTTCGTCAGCAGCAGTCCTGGCTAAAATGTTGGCTCTTTTATTACCGTCAATCCTAACGTGGGAAAGGATCCACTGAAAATGGATAGTGTGTTCAGAAGAAAGCTGGTCAAGATCTAAGATATCCAGGCTAGTCTGGTCCCCAATAATAGTCGAATTAGAGAGGTGCTGAATTGAAGCACGACTATCAGTTTAAATCCAGACATCGTGAAATTGATCCCCAACTTGATACGTATATTGCAGGCCCCCTCTTGATAGCAATAAGCTCTGATCAAAAAACCGAACAGAAATCCAGATTTTTAATCTTAAATTTCACAGCACCGGTAGGAGTTGGCATGTGCACTCTACTACCTGAAATCCCCCATCACCACTGTTGTCATAGCTATATATATTCAAAGAAGATTTAGGGGTTCTATGGATAGTCTCCAGAGCTAATTGTCTGATGAGGGCTAGAATTTCAGAGATTTTTAGTACACGAGTCAAGAGATCTTCAAGAAAATGAATCCCATCAAGTTCCAAACCGACACCCAGATGATTTAAAGAGTGGGGCTCCACATCAGCAGAAGGCAGACCTAGCATTTTTGTAAAGGAAAAGGGGCTATGCCTCCTCAAACGTTGGTTGTCAGTCCAAGCACGAAGGTTTGCAGCAGTTCTATGCTGATCATTGTAACTGTAAAGCTTGTTATAGTATTTTGAGAGGCAATAAGTTCTTCTGAACGAAAGAGGAGATATATTACTTTCATATAGCACAATGTCATTTGGACAACTGTGTCGAAGTCCTGTAATGATTCTAGCAGCGCTCAACTGCACCCTTTCAAGTTTATTCAGATTGGTATTGGAAGCCCAAGAATAGTTGAGAAAATCCATACGCCAGTATTGGCCTAACAAGATAAATGTAAGTAGTTCGAAGGGTGCTAACTTCGCTCCTTAGTCACGACCGGATATCAACTTAAGTATATTGAGTCTTTTTCTTCCCTTGACCACCAGGCCTTCAATGTGTTTATTGCTTGTGATTTCCTGATCCAAGATGTAACCCAGGTATTTAGCATTTTTAACATAGTTTAATTGAATTCCACTCATGAAGATCACAGGCTGGTAATTGTAGAGGCGTTTGTTAGTTGTAAAGAAGGTCACCGAGGATTTTGAAGCATTAAAAGTCAGTTTATGATGCTCTGCGAAATAATGAGCCTCTCCCAGACCACAGCTCAGATTTAGCTCAATTGCAGTAATGTAGAGATGATGTCAGATTATGACATCATCAGCAAAGATTCTCACATTACAATATTTAGCAATTTCTCTTTCAATGGCAGCAAGTTATAGAGAAAACAGGACGGGACTTAAAACCGAACCCTGCGGAACACCCTGTTTAAGGCCGAAAGGAAGAGTTATTGTGTTTTACTCTAATTGATCTGTTGCAGAGAAAGTCTGAATTCCAGGGAAGGGCTCTACCCTTAATGCCAAATAAATCATGAAGTTTGGTATCAATAACTGACGCCAAACTCTGTCAAAGGTCCTAGACATGTCCAAGAGGGCAGCAGCAGAATGGTTAGTAGGCTTCATGTTCTGAGTATCCCGGACACTCTGGCAGAAAACAAAATATGGTCCATAGTGCTATGTACTATTCTGTAACCCTACTGTTCCCTCGGCAGCAAATTACTAGAATTCAGATGGAGATTTAACCTGGCAAGAATAAGTCTCTCCATGAGTTTACAAAGGAGGTTGACGCAATGGGCCTAAAGCTCCCAGGGGAGCAAGCATCTTTACCAGGTTTTAAGATAGGGACAATAAAGGCTCTCTTCCATTCACGGGGGAGACGTCCAAGAATCCAAGTGAGATTAAAGAGGTCCTGCATACCACGAGGGCCAAGATGACTAATCATAGTACCATGACTGCCGTTAGGGCCTGGAGATTTACCAAGATCTATAGCTTTTTTAGCAATATTAAGTTCTTTCAAGGAAAATTTTTCATCAAATATAGGTTTACCGGAACTAGAAGTGCGGCAATTATGAATCATTCTTTTGGAATTATTTTTGGCTGTAACATCGTTTTGGTTAAAAGCCAATTCACTCATATTTTTGTAGAACTCTCGCAAGATGTTCATCGCAATTTTGTCATCATGTGAGAATTTGCCATCTGAAGCGAGGACAGTATTGCAGGGCACATTTTGAGACTGACCATGACACCATAATTTGGAGTTGGGAGCACTGGCATCGATGTTGCTACATAGGTCAATCCAAGCTTTTCTCTTATGATTAATGTATAGCTGTTTAATAGCAGCATTGAGTCTATTGAGTTCAACTTTGACCACGGGATCACTAGTCCTGGAAAGCGTCCTGTGTAGAGTATTTCTCTTAAAGATAAGGGCCCTCAGCTCAGGATTCTTATGTTGGAAGAAAGGTTTCAGATGTCTGAAATTACCCCTAGGGGTGGATTCATGGGAAGCATGGATGATCGCTTGTTTAAAAGTATGCCACTCCTGTCAACAGGTCACAGCCCCTATTATTATTCGCGGAACATCCCCAGGACAAATGTTTAGCATTAAGATCACCAATAAATATGGTGTTTTTATCAGTAGAGTCAAATAACTCGACAGGGAATTGTTCCTGATTAGGTGGGTGGTACAGATTGAAGATGTTAATCAGCCTTCTCTTCCAAGTAATAGATATACGTTGCATCTCTAAATCAGAGTGCCTAATAAGCATGGAAATTTTCTTGTAGTTAACATCTCTAATAAGAAAGGTTAATCTGCCACCACCTCCATAGGGTCTGTCCTCACGATATATACTAATGTTTTTTAATTTGATGACAGAATGCTCTCTGAGTTTGGTTTCCTGAAGGGCATTAATCTGAGCGTCATTTGTGCTGCGGACCAACCACGCCTCCCTTACGTGGTGGCTCCTGAACTTCAAAAATCCTGAAGGCCAGGTGGCCAGATGGATACAGAGGTTACAGGAATATACTATTGACCTGAAACAGCGTAAGGGTTCTTCGCACGGTAATGCTGACGCAATCTCCAGAAGACCATGCCCTGACAGTTGCTGATACTACACCAAGGCCGAGAAAAAGTATGGCTTTGAAATTCCCAGTGTTCGGCAAGTCACTGCTGCCACCCCGACTCCAGACCTGTGGAGTGATGTGAAGCTTCGAAAAGAACAAAACAAAGACCCAGACATAAAACCCATCGTAGAACACGTGGAGTTGTCCAGCACCAAACCAGGCTGGCAACAAATATCGACCTTCAGCCAGAATACCAAGTACTACTGGGCCCTCTGAAACTCAATGCACTTAAGAAACAGTGTCCTATACCGAAAGTGGGAGTGAGACGATGGAAAAACAACAAGATGGCAGCTCGTGGTTCCTCGCTCAAAAATTCCAGTAATTTTAGAAGAACTCCACAGCAGCCCCGCCAGAGGGCATTTTGGGGTGATGAAGACCCTGAACAAGGTGCGGGAGTGATTCTTCTGGGGAAAAGCCAGGGACGATGCCGAGAAGTGGTGCCGAAGCTCGCAAAGGACCAAAGAGACGTAGCCGAGGGAAATTGCAACGTTACAACGTAGGTGTCCCCATCGAGCGCATTGCTATCGACATCCTGGGACCTCTTCCACGTTCCACTGATGGCAACAAGTACATGCTCGTTGCCATGGACTATTTTACTAAATGGCCGGAAGTTTACCCCATAGCTGATCAAGAGGCAGTCATCGTATCTGAAGCTTTAGTTTAGAATTGGGTATCCAGATTCGGAGATCCCATGCAGATACACTCAGATCAGGGGACCAATTTCACGTCATCAATATTCACCGAAATGTGTCGACTATTGGGAATCGAAAAAACCAGAACAACTCTACACCCCCAGTCGGATTGTATGGTCGAACGCTTTAATCGTACCATTCTTAATCACATTTCCTTATTGGTTTCTAGGCCCCAGAAAGACTTGGACCGCCACCCGCCCTTATTCTTATTGACTTACCGAAACGGCGTCCACGAAACTACGGGACACACTCCCGACGAGAAATTGTACGGACGGAATCTGTGACTGCCGAGCGACCTCCTTTTTGGCTGCCCCCTGATGCCTCCTCATCACCGGAGGAGTATGTCCGCGATGTCCAGGACAGACTGGAAGGAATCCACCACCTCGCCCGGGAGCGGATCAACGTGGCCATCGACAGAATGAAGAAGCGGTACGACGCGACAGCGACAGATCATCAGTTTCAGGAAGGAACGAAAGTTTGGCTGTGGAGCTCTGTTCGCGGGAAGGGCCTATCTCCGAATCTACAGTCCCATTGGAGCGGTCCTTTCGTCGTCGTCAAAAGAATCAACGACGTCGTTATGCGGATTCGCAAATCTGTGAACAGCAAGGCGAAAGTCGTACATTACGACCGGCTCGCTCCTTATCATGGGACGGGAGGGGGTTCTGAAGCATTGGAGGATTGCCGGACGCATATTCTGAAAGACTCACGGTTTGGGCACTCAATTGCCGGTTTGACGAAAGCATCAGTTTCGCCATCTGTTGACATATATAGGAATCTTTTTATTATAAGTTTTTTTTTTTACTTCTACGCAATTTGGTATGTTTTAAAATCTGAATTACATATATAACACATGATTTAAAGAGATTTTAACAAAATAAATAAATGAATAAATTGAAATAAGTATATTATTGAATTTTAAATTTACTTTCTTCAAATATCCACAATAATTTTAATTTTTAAAATTTTAATGTTAATTAGAAAATAAATGTATTTAATAAGCTTTAATTAAAAAAATTAAGTTGCATAAATTAAAAAATTTAAAGTTTTAAATTCCAAAAATATAAATTTATTTTAACATATAATTTTAAATTAATAAAATTTTTAAAATATAAAAATTTATTTTAATTTGGTTACATTTTTATGCTAAATTATTGAAGAAATGAGGGAATGATGCTGAGTATGAAGGAATGACAAATCTTTTGATCTTTATTTGCTGTAGATTTTTCAATTCCTACTATTAGTTCACACTCTCTCTATATATATCTTGTTCAAATTTTCAATCGCTAATAAAAGTACTTTTTATTCATCCACTCAAGTTCAAATACATTTTTTTAAACTTGTAGTGGATGACACTTGATGTTAATACAGTTTTTCAAATATTAATTCATTAATTAAATTTAATTAATCAATTTTAGTTTTAGACCTAGAGTGTCTCTTGCTCTTGAATAGTAATTTCCCTCTTGTTACTGTGTAAACGGTAGCACTGTGGTATCGCGGATTTCTCCCGTCCTGTAGGTTGCGAGATCGAATCCCCAACCTGACGAACTTTTTCTCTCTCTTTCCCCCCCCTCCTAATCTCGCACAGTAGGCAAGGTTCTGGCAGGCAATCTTTTTTTTCAATTCCTACTATTAGTTCACACTCAAATTTTTTCTTTGGTGACCTAAGTAGGAATTGACTTAAAAATTTTTTTTTTATATATTACTTGATTTTGTTTTATTTTCAGAATTTAACTGAAAATAAGAGCATTTGAAAATCTTGCACTGAAAGCAAGAAAGTGAAAACTGTATTAACATCCAGTGTCATCCACTACAAGTTTAAAAAAATGTATTTGAACTTGAGTGGATGAATAAAAAGTACTTTTATTAGCGATTGAAAATTTGAACAAGATATATATAGAGAGAGTGTGAACTAATAGTAGGAATGGAAAAATCTACAGCAAAGAAAGATCAAAAGATTTGTCATTCCTTCATACTCAGCATCATTCCCTCATTTCTTCAATAATTTAGCATAAAAATGTAACCAAATTAAAATAAATTTTTATATTTTAAAAATTTGATTAATTTAAAATTATATGTTAAAATAAATTTATATTTTTGGAATTTAAAACTTTAAAATTTTTAATTTATGCAACTTAATTTTTTTAATTAAAGCTTATTAAATACATTTATTTTCTAATTAACATTAAAATTTTAAAAATTAAAATTATTGTGGATATTTGAAGAAAGTAAATTTAAAATTCAATAATATACTTATTTCAATTTATTCATTTATTTATTTTGTTAAAATCTCTTTAAATCCTGTGCTATACATGAAATTCAGATTTTAAAACATACCAAATTGCGTAGAAGTAAAAAAAAAAAAAACTTATAATAAAAAGATTCCTATATATGTCAACAGATGGCGAAACTGATGCTTTCGTCAAACCGGCAATTGAGTGCCCAAACCGTGAGTCTTTCAGAATATGCTTCCCGGACCACGGCTCGTTGGCTGTTGCCAAGTACAGTAAAAATTGCTTATAAGAACACCGGTTATAAAAACATATCGCTTAAAAGAACGGAATTATTAGTTCCCGGCCAATTCTCATGTGTAATGATGGATACAAAATCCGGTTATAATAACATCGTTAATAAGAACATATCGCTTTTAGTGACTTAAAATTAATTGGTTTCTGGGAAAATATATCGCTTATAAGAACATGTTAATTGTGAACGGAATTTCCAGTTTAGAAAACGGTGAAAAAAATGGAGCATTAGCCAACGAATTGATGGTTAGTCATGCCACGATTTCAAACATATTTAAGAATAGAGAAAAATTAAAAGAAGAATTTGAAAAAGATCGGACTAATATTAAGAAACTTCGAAAAAGTCCACATGCTCACATAGAAGAAGTCCTTTTGCAATGGTTTAAGATTCAAAGGAGTGCCAACATTCCCCTAAGCCAGTGTTTCTTAACCTTTTTGGCACAATGGACCACTTTAAAAATTTTAAATATGTCACGGACCCCTCTGTGAAAAAGAAAATTGCTTAAACATCATTTTTTACAAAATATATTCTGTTTTATTATTTAATTATTTTAATATTTTTATTTCAATAGTATAAAAAATTTGAAGAAATTAAAATTTTAATGTGAAGGCTGTTGCTGCTTTTCCTTGATTAACAGATTGAATTGAGGGATGGTTTTCGACAAAGCAACGCGCATATCATGTTCGATATTCAGTCGATTTCGATGTTTTGTTTTTATTGTGACAAGTGTGGAAAATCCCGCTTCGCAAAGATATACTGTAGCAAACTGAATAATGGCTGCCATAGCTCGTTTTACAAGCAATGGGTAGGCTTCTCTTAAAGAAGACCAAAACTCTCCAAGAGTTTTTGAATCGAAATCCATTTTTAACAAGGACTTTGTTTCAAATCAATTAGCTCATCTTTGGCAAGGTTCATGTCATCGATACAGTCAATATCACAAAGAAAAGGATTACGAATCCACAACTCATCTTTTATATTTATTCTATCCGAATTGAAATATTTTTCAAATGAAACTTGAAGTACTTCCAGGTGTTCACAGATTTCATTTTTCAAGTTATTCAATAACAAACTATCTTGCCGAGATCCATTTTCAAAAAGCACTTCGTCCAACATTTGAAAGTTTGCATATATCCCATTTTGAATTCTAATTTTCCAAAGTGTCATTTTCAATAAAAATGCCTGTAGTTTCTAAGTGGCATCCATAATTGTTGTATCAGGCCCTTGAATTGAAAGACTTATATCGTTCATGTGGTTAAAAATGTCTGCCAGGTAAGCCAATTTACATATAAAATCTTTTTTCTTGAAATATTCGAAGAGTGAGTTATCTTTTTCTTCTAAAAAAAGTGATACTTCTGTCTTCAACATGAAAATTCGTTTCAAAACCTGCCCTCGTGACAGCCAGCGCACTTCCGTGTGGTACAGAAGTACCTCATGTTCTGCGTTCATTTCTTGACACAGTATTTTAAAAAGACGATGAGCTCTACTTCTAATAAAATTCACAGTTTTAATAACTATTGACAATACTTCTTTTAAGCTGGTTGGAAGAGTTTTTGTAGCCAGTGCATGTCTATGTAAAAAACAATGTGTAACAATAACATTAGGAGCCTCTTTTTTTACCAAATGGGCAAAACCAGATTTATTGCCAAGCATCGCAGGTGCTCCATCCGTACAAAGTGAATGAAGTTTTTGTTTCCAGTCGAAGTCGTGTTTGGAAAAGAAAACATTTAAAATCGCTAAAACATCAACTGCCTTTGTAGTTTGCAAAAGAGGCTCACAAAATAAGAATTCTTCTTTGATAGTATCAGCAGACACGTAACGACCAAAAACAAGAAGTTGACTACAATTCGAGATGTCTGTAGTTTCATCCAGTTGCATACTAAAGGGAAATGGCGATGCTTTCAATTCATCGATGATCTGTTGCAAGATATTGCAAGAAATTTCAACTATTCTTGAATGTATCACATCATTGGACAATGGAATAGCCTCAAGTTTTTTTCTCTGTTCCAGTCCACAAACTAATTCAACCATTTCCAGCGCACATGGCTTAATTAATGTCTCTCCAACAGTATGCGGTTTCTTATTTTTGGCAATACGATATGCAACTCTGAAAGATGCCTCAACCAAAGGTTTTTGTGGAATACCAAATCCAAGTTTGGTTAATGTTCCAGATTTCTAAAACTGGGCTTTCTTTTTTGTAAAAAATTCTAGATCTTTAGATGCATTTTCAGGATGAAGAGATTTGAGATGCTCTATCAATTTTGCCGGTATCATACTGGCGTTTGCCAAAACTTTTCCACACAGAAAGCATTGTGGCTTTTCAATACCGTCCGATTCCTTCATGCAGCAGAATCCATATTTTACATAATTTTCATCATACTTCCTTTTTTTGGACATTTTGGGCTACAAAAAATATCAAATAATCAAATGAAACATTAAGAATTCACTCGAAAAAACTGTGACACAAAAAAACACTTGAAAAAAATACTTTAATTACAACTTATGAAAAAGTAAAACAAATATTTTGTTTTAAAAATTTGCAAGAACTTTGCGGAACTGATTTTAACGTCACTTTATTTCCAAGTGAAGTAAAATTCAAAGGCTACTTTGTGTTTCTAAAAATTTCAAATTTTATATGGTTTGCGAATGTTCTTTTCCTCGTATTGTGGAGGTCTCTATTGGGAAATGGCAGACAGACGGCTTACAGAGGTTGCCCGTGACAAAACAGTTTTTTTAAAAATATTGATGCAAACATTTTAAAAATTAGGAGCAGTCGGCGGACCCCCAAAATATGACCCATGGACCCCCAAGGGGTCCATGAACCACAGGTTAAGAAACCCTGCCCTAAGCGGACCGATTTTGCAAGCGAAAGCAAATGAATTTGCGAAGCTCTTTAAAAAATATGATTTTGTTTGTTCAACTTCGTGGATCCAGAGATTTCTTGAGAGGCATTCCATTGTGTTCCGGAGAATCAGTGGAGAATTGAAGGCCGTGATACCAGGAGTTTCTGATAACTGGCTAAAAACCGTTTGGACCACGTTAAGAGAAGGCTATGAAAATCATGAAATCTTCAATACTGATGAAACTGGCCTGTTTTATAGGATGACCCCGGATAGGACGTTGCGTTTCAAACACGAACCTTTGATTGAACATGAACCTTTTAACCAGTTTTTGAACGTCCTGTTTCAGGTGTAAATAGAAATTATGTGACAATGAATTTGTTATTTCCAGCAGTTTTAAGTTATCTATCGGATATAAAAACTATCGATTATAAGAACCAGTTTTTAAAGTCCCCTGGATGTTCTTATAAACGATTTGTACTTAGTAGGCTGTCTGTTTTATTGATGTTGCATTTATTATTTATATATGTTCTATTTATTTAGTTCTTAATAATATATGTTTTTATGTTTATTTATGTAAAGTTGTATATAGGTGATGTATAAATAGTGGTAGCATTTAGGACCGTAGCTGTTAGTGTAAAGACTGCCCGAAAAGTTCAGTATTTTAGAGAAAAGGGCAATGTAACGAGTTTAGGGCCAAATTGCCATGTTGTCGCCAACAAGTGATGTTTTGGAATCTACGATAAACAAAAACGATGGTTTTGCACGTTCAGCGTCTACCATGGGGTGAATGATAAATCCTACTTTTGGGTCAATAGCAGAGAGGTGAACTTGGTTAGAGCTGTGTGGCAACACGTGGTAACGATTGCTACGAGGTTAAAGAACCAGGAATGAAATATCAGTTCTAAAGATAAGTTGGTACGAATTTGTTGAGTTTTTCGTCAAGTGTTTTTCAGAAGTGATCCCTTGTGAATGGTTTAAGGTTTTTAGTCTCGGCTGACCCAAGACGAGGTCCTTAGAAGGAGGTGAATTACAGGGTCGTATTATATGTTTAATTAATTATTGTGTAAATTAATTTTACCTTTGAAATTCCTCCTTGTCAACAAAGATTTATTTTGGTGCTGGAATTGTTTAGCTTCCAATGAAGATTCAGTGTTCATATTTGTCTACATTTCTGAAAATTGTAAAAAGTGTACTGAAGTTATGTTTTATATAACGTTCTGTCATTTAATTAGAGGTAACTGGTACATTCATTTCTGAGTTTGAAAATTCACTAACCAAAAGTATCCACTCATCGCTCGGATTCGGAACAGCATATATATATATATATATAGACACACAGTGATTTCCACTTATAAGTATCACGTTTGTTATTACTGTTTTTTGATTCTTATAAACGGTTGATTTCTATAGCCGAAATTTAGGTTTTGGGCACGCACGCACGTCTATTAAATAATCTATACTTTATATATAAAGAGAGAGCGATTTTGTACGTGGAGGGTAATCTTCAGAATCACTGTACCTATTTGAAAAATTCTTTCACAGTTTGAAAGGTACATTATTCCACATGGACATAGGCTATATATTATGTATATCTGATCAGTAGAAATTAAGTTAGGGGCTTAATCCTAACAATCTCCATTGTTACCGCTACTGTCCTCTACCGCTTTTTGTGCCGAAGTCTTCAACGATCCTTAGCGTGGTGCTATCTATACTTATATATAAAGAGAGAGCGATTTTGTACGTGGAGGGTAATCTTCAGAACCACTGTGCCTATTGTGAAAGCAAGGACTTTCACAATTTGTGAGCAAATCGCAATTGCGAAAATGCGTTGCGTCGAGGCGCATACCATTCCCTGATTCAAGCACCAGCAAAAGTTAAGAGGAACTGAGTGGCAACGGTGGTGGATAAAGACCGCGATTTTTAGATTGTGAAGACAGTAGCTCACGACGGATTCCTACATGGAGTTCGTGCGTGGAGCTACACCGGCTTGTGTAAAATTTGAAGCTACAAAAAGAGGAGGCATGTGAAATAGTGACCGAAAAGATTTTTCTCGAAATACGAATATAATTCTTGAGCATTCGGATACCTGCACTAAATGAGGTAAATGGCCGATACGTGAAAAATTTTATTTCCACGGATGGATTGCGATTGTGTCTGGATACTCTGAAGCGAGTGAGTGCCAGAGTTCTTCAATTGCCTATATTTTTTTCGTGTGAAAGTCGAACGACCATAATATGTGCTATGTATGAGCCAGTCTGATGGAATGACTGCATATATTGCCGCGCAAGGCATTCTCGGCGGAACTTGTAACCACGTGTTCTGATGGAATTATTCTCGTGTGTTGTTCCAGATATCACTACATACTGAACGCTCGTGTTATATAGGGAATGTGAGATTCGTTCTCGTGAGTGCTAAGTCGATATTTGTGAAAAACTATTCTGGCGGAATCAATCAACATGATTATATAAAATCCACGTGCTTCAAAAAATGCTATGATTCTCGATACCTCAGCAAACTGGTGAGCGATTGTATTTCTTTGTTTTTAATGTACTAATTGATTGTCTAATAAGTGATATGTGTTTAAATGTGATAAAGAAGAGGCCTGACAATTTTTAATGTATTTGATTTAACAATGAGTTAGCACATTTGAAGTGTTAAGAACAGGCCCAATAATGTTCATGATTTATAATGAGTTTTGCATATTTAGTAATTTGATAAGGTGTTTTAGTAATGATTGTGTAATGTGAGAAGGCCTAAAATAAAAGGAATGCATTCAAGTAATTTGATTTGTATTTATGTGTATGTCCTCACTGCATGCTAAATATTAACTCAACGGATAATTCACAAAGCGATGTACTGAGTAAGGTGCTTAATAACTTAACTTATCATTTGAGTTAATATTAATAACCAAATAGATAAAATCTATCTTTGCACCAACAGCTCTAATTTACCATCAAAAGCATTAAGTAAATTAACTTTTATTATCTTAAAGTTAACCTAATTATTATCACCGATAATTTAACACCCCTTCTGTTATCATTGGTGCCGTCACAAAAGAAATAAGCATAATTAAATATTAAGTTAGCATAAGTTAACTATGTGTTATATGATATCATGCTAGGTTGAGAACTTGGTTTGTTGAAAAAGTTAAATATAGTGTGTCATTTCCATCTATCAGTATGAATTTTAGTGTATTGATGAATTTCAGGTATTATATTTAAATATTGAAATATTTTATTCTTTTATGATTGTGTATTTAGTGTTTGATAATATATTGTGGTAAATAAGTGTAAAATTCAATATGGCAACTAAAATATTTAGTCAGTCACTAGCTTCTTCTGTTCAACCATTCAGTGGTGAAAAAGGTGAAAATATAACCTACTTTATCAATCAAGTAAAAGAAATAGCTAAACTAGAGAATTGGTCACAAGAAAAATTAATGTTAATTGTAAAACTGAATCTTAAGGGCAAAGCACTATCTTTTTTCATTAATGATCCCAGACTGCAAAAAACTTCAGATTTTGGTGAAATTGAAAAAATCTTACTAAATAAATTCAAAATTAAAGAAAACTTCCAAGTAATCCAGGAAAAGTTCAATAAAATCAAACAACTTCCCAATCAATCTGTAGCTGAATTATCAGAACTAATTGAAATTCAGGCGTCAAAATTTATAAATACAGACAATTCTATAGACCCATCACTAAAAAGACTTCAAGCGAACATGAAACTTTCAAAATTGATAGATGCTGTTAGGCCAGAAATCAAAATTGAGTTAAAAAAATTTGGCCCAAAAACATTCGAGGAGGCAGTAAGCAAAGCAAAAAACATAGAAAGTGCTTTAGAAGACTATGCTAATTTTGAAACAAATAATGTGACTTCTCAAACATCAACTGAATTTAACATGCTCATAGCACAGCAGATTGAAACCAATAAATGTATTCAATCACTGGCAGAGGAAGTGAACAAATTAAAACAAGTGAATAATTTATCACAAGAATCAGTTCCTTCAACCTCTCAGCAAGCAGCTAAATATGAACAACCACTGCCAATAGTGTCATGCCACATTTGTCAAAAAAATCATTTGACGACACAATGTTGGTATTATCCAAGAGGAAATCACAAAACAAAATCTAACTTTCAGAGAGGACGTAGATTCAATACCCAGTTTCGCCCATACAATAGGGGTAGAAAATTTAATAACTACAACAGTAGAAAAAATTTAAACGGGTAAGGGATTCCACGCACATGAATAGAGAAACAAAATGCGTAGGAATCCACAAAAAAAAGCACAACAATACCAAAAAAATTCAAGAGAAAAAAAATAAAGGTAAATCTGACTCAACTAAAGAGCAGATAGGTGTTGTATTGTCATGTAATAATGCAGACTCCAACTCAAATTTACCAATTGTAAAATTAAAATTTGGACAGAAAGAATTTTCTGCGTTAATAGACACAGGTGCTAATTTGACTTTGGGTTAATTCCCAATATACGGTGCCCCTTGTATTTCACTGCATTGGAACCGCCATCTTGGTTCCGTCTCCCGTCGCCAATTTGGCGATGGGAGACGGAACCAAGATGGCGGTTCCAATGCAGTGAAATAATATAAATGACAACATGCAGAACTTTCATTGAAAATTTATACAGAAAATGAAAAAATGAAATTAAATAATGGCAGTCGAGTTTATTTTTTTAAATTTTTTGTCGCCCAAGCCAAACGCGTATTTTTGGAACGGGAAAGTCCGAAAAGTCCCAAAAATATGCATTTTTTAAACTGTACGACCACAATAAAGCACAAAAACACACAAATACAAAAAATGAAAGCTGATAAATAATGAGAAATTTATTGTGTGTGGGGGGGCTGCCGCCCCCCCAACCCCCCGCTAAAAAAAAGTCAGTATATTGCAAATAATTCATTTAAATAGTCGATTTTATTTTTTTAAATTTTTGTCGCCCAAGCAGAACGCGTGTTTTTGGAACGGGAAGGTCCGAAAAGTCCCAAAATTACGCATTTTTTAAACTATACAACCACAGAAAAAACACAAAAATACACAAATACAAAAAATGATGAGAAATTTGTTATGTGTGGGGGGGCTGCCGCCCCCCCAACCCCCCGCTAAAAAAGTCAGTATATTGCAAATAATTCATTTAAACAAATATAAAATACATCTTGGTTAAATATATCAGCAAGTAAAAAAATGAAAGTTCTGCATGTTGTCATTTATATTATTTCATGTTAAAATTAAAAAAAAAACCACTTACCGGTTATTCACTTTCGGTATAGCTTCTTTTACGTTTTGTTGATTTTTCAGTGTTTTTCGATACACCCAATTCGTCTGTAATCCAAGAACACGGTGTTTTTTTTACCCATAAATAAGTTAATTTTAAAACCATAATTAAATCTAATTTACTCGCTTCGAACCGGGAACCACATCTAATGGATCTTTTAACGCAATGTTCAGATCTTTCCTCTCAGTTATAGTCATTTGCAAATTACAATTAAGACAATAATAAATATTAGCTATTAACTCAACATAAATACAATAATCTATAATAGTTCTCTTACCCGCATTTTGTAAATCCCGAAAAAAATCCAAATCAACCCTCCCATTCGTAAAAGAAGCCATACCTCGCAAATAAAAGTACATCCGAACGCTGGAACTGCAATCCCGAAAAGAACGGTTTAATTTTTTGAAATAGGCGCGTTATATAAAATCCAGATAACCCTCGTTTACAAGTAAATCACAAGCTCTGATTGGCTGCTAATTATTCAAATCGGAAGCTATACTAAACGGAACTATACTATCGGAAGCTTTAACTTAAAAGTATTTAACAACACAAACCACATTTGGCATTTTATCGTCAACTTGGCAAAAATCTAAAAAACATCGCCAAAAAAATATCGCCATCTTATTGAAATCGAGAGCAATAAATGGTTACCTTAAAAGCATTTAACAAACACAAACCACATTTGGCGTTCATCGCAAAATTGGCAAAAATCTAAAAAAATCTAAAAAACTTATCGCCAAGCTGCGGCACCGTGTATTGGGAATGAGCCTGACTTTGCTCCAATCTGGAATAATTGAGGAAATTAAGGAATTTACCAAAATTGACTACATCTCTAGAGCAGTTAAAATTCAAACTCTCGACAAGTCCACAATACCATATGCCTCTGCAGCCAATATTAAATTTAAGATAGACAACCGTTGGTTCACCAACACTTTTTTCATCACCAAAACTAATTGGAATTCATCCTATCAAATTATATTGGGGTATGATTTTCTACAGAGAAACAAAATTCTCATAGACACAGTGAATAAGCAACTGGTAATAGGTAATAGCAAAATCAATTTCACTGAAACTCCACCTACTAAAGTAGTGAATAATATAACAAAGGATAATGGTAATATTAACAATAGCCAGGTTAAAACCATATCTAACATTACAATCAAACCTAATAACTTCAAAATAATAAAATTAGCTATGCCAAAAAATTTTAATCCCAATGATCAGGTGTTATTCAATCCATCTAAAATTAATATTGACATAAATATCAGCAACTCTGTTCACACTGTATCAGAGGATAATCATATTTTTTCCATATTAGAAAATCAATCTGATAATACTATCAATTTAAAAAAGGGTATGAAACTTGGTTCAGTTACCAAATGGGATGAAAATAAAATAGTGTCACCAATGCAAGAGCAAATATTGCAGGTGAATAATTTAAATCTCTCAGAAATCTTAGAACTGCGAAAAGCAGAGTTAAATGAAAATGATTTTGATCTAGACCATCTAGAAAGTAAAGATAAAAAAGAAATGATTGAATTATTAATGAGAAATAGTGCAGTGTTTTCTAAGTCTTATCAGACACTTGGTTCGACAGACAGGGTAATACCCGAATTTAATTTACTGCATAACTTTCCTATTCAAACCCGCCCATATCCCATACCAAATATTGCAAAAGAATTTGCACAGCAAGAAATTAAAAAATTATTAGAAGCTGGCATTATTGAAACATCTACATCTAACTATAATTTTCCAATCCTATTCGTAAAAAAGAAATTGTTACCTGGTGATGACCAAAGCAAACTTAAATTCAGAATGGTAGTAGATTATAGACTTCTTAATAGCATAACTGAGTCATTTAAAATTTGTCTTCCCAAAATATCTGAGATAATATCAAATGTTGCTGGTAAAAAATATTACTGTGTATTAGATTTAAAAAGTGCATTTTTTCAACTAAAACTTAAGCCTGCTGACAAACATAAATTAGCATTTTGTACTGAGTTAGGAAATTTTCAACCTACTCGTCTCCCATTCGGTGCAAAAAACAGCACATCTTACTTTCACACTTTAATCTCTAAATGTTTAAGTCACCTTAAAGGTGAATTTGTGCAATATTTTCTTGACGACATAATTGTTGCTGCTAACTCCATTCCCGAACTAATTTCACATCTGAATAAAGTCTTCGAAAATCTCATTAAATTTAATTTAACTCTTGATCCAAAAAAAGTCCAACTGTGTAAAGCCAGAATAACTTACTTAGGATTTAATATTGACAAAAATGGTTTTTCTCCTTCTGAAGATAATATTGCCAAAGTGACAAAATTTCCAACTCCCAAAAATGTCAAGCAAGTACAAAGTTACCTAGGAATGCTAAATTATTTTAGACACCTAATTCATGAATTTGCAGAAATAGCCAGTCCAATAATTAATTTAACTAAAAAAATGTACCATTTATTTGGAATACAGCTTGTCAGGATGCATTTGAAAAACTTCAAAAAATTATTTTGGAAAAGCCCACTTTAAAAAATATTGATCCAAACCTACCTTTTTATGTAACAACTGATGCTTCTAAAATTGCAATATGTGGTATACTTATGCAAAAAATTGAAAATAAATTTTATCCTATTGAATTTTACTCTAAAACTTTATCTGATGCTCAAACTAGATATCCTTCCATCAGAAGAGAACTTTATGCAATTTTTGCAGCAGTGCAGCATTTCCATGAAAATTTTTATGGCAAAAAATTCACCATCTTAACTGATGCTAAACCTTTAACGCATCATCTTCAACTTGACAAACAACCAGAAGTTGTTCAACGATGGCTGTTACATTTACAGCAGTTTGATTTTGATATTCAACATATCCCTGGTTTCAATAATCCTGCTGATTATCTTTCTCGAGCCATTGATGAGGAAAAATTCATAAATAACATAAATATTTTTGGTATAAACAATGATTTGTCTATTGAAAATATATTAAAGCATCAAAAACAGGACAAATTTATTGCAGAAATTATTAGTAACATAAATAACAGCAATCCAAAATACAAACAATATTTTATTGACAAAAACAACAATTTAGTAATGATTAAGCATACAGCTTATAAGAGTAAAAAGTTAACCAACAAGCAAATCACCAACAAAATTCTTATCCCCAAAACATTAATTAGACATTGCATTGAAATTGCACATGCACCTCATTTTGGTACTCAAAAAACTTACAACTTACTAAACAAAAAATATTTCTGGAAAGGTATGTTTTTAGATACAAAAAGTTTTTGTGAGAATTGTGAAAACTGCCTATCAACAAAACCCAAACCTGCAAATACAATAACTAATATGATTCCAAAATCTTCACTTGCACCAGGTGAATTATTAGCAATTGACATAGTAGGTAAATTACCAAGGTCAAGTGATAACAAATTTTTCATCATGACTATTGTAGATCACTACAGCAGATTTTTGGAAGCAATTCCCCTGCAATGTATAAAATCTCAGTCGATAATTAAAACCTTAAATGAATACTTTTCAAAATTTGGAATACCTAAAATAATAATTTCAGATAATGCACAGAACTTCAAATCTGATGACATGAGAAAATTTTTAAGTGATCTGAACATTGAGTTTAGAAATTGTTCAATTTACTATCCTCAATCAAATGGAGTTGTTGAAAGGTCACATAGAACGATGAAATCCAGTATTACAGCACTATCACATGAAACATTTGAATGGTCACAGAACATACATCTTTTCAAGTTGCATTATAATGGTACTGAACACAGTGTAACAGGTTTTTCGCCTGCAAAATTATTCTTTGGCAGAGAAATCAACTTACCCATACACCGCCATGATGAACCAAAACAAGTTGAAAAATACTCAAAATATATAAGCAAAATGAATAAACAAATAAGGAATACAAGAAAAGAAGTGCAAGAAAATGAATCCCAGTATTTTAAAAAGCATGCTAAATATATTAAAGGTAGAAAAAAACCTATATTTGAAACTGGTGATAAAATATTTGTAAAAGAGTTCATCAATCCACATGTATTGAAAAAAAAATACAAAGGTCCTTTCGTGATAAAAAAAGCATTGAGAAACGACAATTATCTGATTGAAAATGTAAATGATCCGAATGAAAAAACAATAAAGGTAAATGTAAGCAAAATTTTCAAACAAAATAAATTAAGAGAAAATCTAATATCAAACAACTCAACTAATTCAAATAACTAAAGGTTAATAGTTAGAAAATACAGATAAATTTAATTTTTCTTTTGCTAATTTCTTCAAGCATTCTTGAGGCGTTGCGAACTTCTAGGGTGTTTAACAAATTGTTTGGCTGGTCCAGATTTGTTAGGAAGAAAATTGTTAATTGAAATTTGAAATATGTCTTTAATTGCTGATCAATGAAAAAGTACTTAAGATTGCTAAGAATACTGTGATAAGAAAACTGATAAGATGATAAAATTGATTTCAATCAGGTAAAAAGAATCAGAAATTATCAAAAGGATGATTGTGTGGATAGACGGTTAAAAAAAATTATGTATGCATAAATAGGGTGTAAAAGATAAGATTTCAAAAAAAATGTTGATAATATGTAAGAATATTGAATAGTTTTGTGTCAGTAACTTGAAATTGTATAAAAAGAGAGGTAAAAAATGAATCAAAGTAACAGTGAGATACATAACTTCAAATACAAAAATAATCGTAAGTGTAAAGATGGAAATGGCTCACTACATTTACTTTGAAGATATATTTGGCACAGTGAGGAATTCAAAATAAAAATGTTTTGTTGTAAAATGTAATGTAATAAGTGTTATCGGACAATCGCTTACTCCAGTGCACATTTTTCTGAGAATTTGTAAAAAAAAAAAAAAAAAAAAAAAAATTTTTTTCCCTTCCATCAAAAAAAAATTTTTTTCTTCGCTTCGGGGGAGGAAATGTGAAAGCAAGGACTTTCACAATTTGTGAGCAAATCGCAATTGCGAAAATGCGTTGCGTCGAGGCGCATACCATTCCCTGATTCAAGCACCAGCAAAAGTTAAGAGGAACTGAGTGGCAACGGTGGTGGATAAAGACCGCGATTTTTAGATTGTGAAGACAGTAGCTCACGACGGATTCCTACATGGAGTTCGTGCGTGGAGCTACACCGGCTTGTGTAAAATTTGAAGCTACAAAAAGAGGAGGCATGTGAAATAGTGACCGAAAAGATTTTTCTCGAAATACGAATATAATTCTTGAGCATTCGGATACCTGCACTAAATGAGGTAAATGGCCGATACGTGAAAAATTTTATTTCCACGGATGGATTGCGATTGTGTCTGGATACTCTGAAGCGAGTGAGTGCCAGAGTTCTTCAATTGCCTATATTTTTTTCGTGTGAAAGTCGAACGACCATAATATGTGCTATGTATGAGCCAGTCTGATGGAATGACTGCATATATTGCCGCGCAAGGCATTCTCGGCGGAACTTGTAACCACGTGTTCTGATGGAATTATTCTCGTGTGTTGTTCCAGATATCACTACATACTGAACGCTCGTGTTATATAGGGAATGTGAGATTCGTTCTCGTGAGTGCTAAGTCGATATTTGTGAAAAACTATTCTGGCGGAATCAATCAACATGATTATATAAAATCCACGTGCTTCAAAAAATGCTATGATTCTCGATACCTCAGCAAACTGGTGAGCGATTGTATTTCTTTGTTTTTAATGTACTAATTGATTGTCTAATAAGTGATATGTGTTTAAATGTGATAAAGAAGAGGCCTGACAATTTTTAATGTATTTGATTTAACAATGAGTTAGCACATTTGAAGTGTTAAGAACAGGCCCAATAATGTTCATGATTTATGATGAGTTTTGCATATTTAGTAATTTGATAAGGTGTTTTAGTAATGATTGTGTAATGTGAGAAGGCCTAAAATAAAAGGAATGCATTCAAGTAATTTGATTTGTATTTATGTGTATGTCCTCACTGCATGCTAAATATTAACTCAACGGATAATTCACAAAGCGATGTACTGAGTAAGGTGCTTAATAACTTAACTTATCATTTGAGTTAATATTAATAACCAAATAGATAAAATCTATCTTTGCACCAACAGCTCTAATTTACCATCAAAAGCATTAAGTAAATTAACTTTTATTATCTTAAAGTTAACCTAATTATTATCACCGATAATTTAACACCCCTTCTGTTATCACCTATTTGAAAAATTCTTTCACTGTTTGAAAGGTACATTCTTCCAGATGGACATAGGCTATATATTATGTAGATCTGATCAGTAGAAATAAAGTTAGGGGCTTAATCCTAACAATCTCCATTGTTTCCGCTACTGTCTTCTACCGCTTTTTGTTCCGAAGATTTCAACGATCCTTATCGTGGTGCTATCGCGGTGGGCTTCTGTTCTGACGCTAGCGGTTCGAACCTAGCCGTTCTCCGGCACGCCCTTTTTCTTTTAAAAAATTTATTTTAATTATTAACTAACATAAAATTAAATTTAAGGTATTATTTAGGTTATTATTAAGGTAAAAAAAAGATTTACAATTTATTGGCTATCAACTGGAAATTTATTGGTATAATATTTTGTTCAACCCGGACAAAGTCGGGACGGGCCGCTAGTTTACCATAAAATACTCTTTAATTTACGTTAATTATCTTTCATTATTAATTTATTTTTTATAATTTTAAAAACACAACTTAATTTTTAGACCTATAAGTAGATACACATAATTATAGTAAGAGAAGAAAAAATCCAATATTTGTTACAACACACCCGCTTAACAGTTTTAACATTTCAACTACAGGAAGGGAGCAAGAAAAAGTTTTCTATGGTAGTTTGAAGTAATGAAGTTTACAGGAGGCTGTTCATTTCTGCAAATTGTAAAAAGTGTACTGAAGTTATGTTTTATATAAAGTTCGGTCATTTAATTAGAGGTAACTGGCACATTCATGTCTGAGTTTGAAAATTCACTAACTAAAAGTTTCCACTCATCGCTCGGATTCGGAACAGCATATAATAGCTCTTTCAATACTAATAGTCTCAGACGAAGATTCATCTTCTAGCTTACGTTTCACGGTTTGATAATGTGCTGAATCTACTAATGTCACGTTTGTCTGAGTGATAGTGGACACTTCACCGAAGATTTATGTGTTTCAGGATCCAGAAAGCCGCAACCAGGATGTGGGAGGTGGAAAAAAAAGAGTCCCTATTTTTGTTTGTCAGTGGAGAAAATTGAAATCGGACCCGGACTGGTAAAGATGCCCCCGGCTAATAGGACAGTGCTAGCTAATAGGACAGTGTTGTGCTAAAGCGTTTAAGGGGAAACTATTATGTTATTCTAACAAAGAAAGGGATGAATTTTTGACTATATTCCATCCCATCTTATCAATCTTTCTTTTAAAAAAAAGAAAGAACTTCGTGCCTTTTGAGGGTTTAAGTGGCTTTTTTGGAAAAATGAAAGAAAAGCGAAGAGTGTGAACTGATTCTTAAAACCGGTGGATTGATTCTTTAAAGCGAAAATTTTAACATGGAAATAATACATTTGTTTTTGTTTTCGCGATATTGATTCTTATAAACGGTTGATTCTTATAACCACTGATCACTATAAGCGGTGGTTACAGTATATATATATATATATATATATATATATATATATATATATATATATATATATATATATATATATATATATATATATATATATATATATATATATATAACTTTAGTATCATTACTTATATATAAAGAGAGAGCGATTTTGTACGTGGAGGGTAATCTCCAGAACCACTGGACCTATTTGAAAAATTATTTCACTGTTTGAAAGGTACATTATTCCAGATGGACATAGGCTATATATTATGTATATCTGATCAGTAGAAATAAAGTTAGGGGCTTAATCCTAACAATCTCCATTGTTACCGCTATTGTCCTCTACCGCTTTTTCTGCTGAAGTCTTCAACTATCCTTAGCGTGGTGTTATTGCGGTGGGCTTCTGTTCTGACGATAGTGGTTCGAACCTAGCCGTTCTCCAGCACGCCTTTTTCTTTTAAAAAATTAACTTTAATTATTTACTAACGTAATATTAATTTGAATATTATTTTAGAAAGATTATTTGAAAAAAAATTTAATATTATTTAAAATAAAACATTCTTTAGTTAAAATCCTTTTTTTATTTTTGTATTTTTATTTCATCTCTTAACCTCTCTCTTTTAAAAAATTAACTTTAATTAATAACTAACGTAATATTAATTTGACTACTATTTTAGGTGCTTAAAATAATTAAAAAAACATTCTTTACTTAAAATCCTTTTTTTATTTTTGAATAAAACTACGGTCTCAAGCACACCTCTTTCTTTAAAAAAAATAACTTTAATTAATAACTGACGTAATATTAATTTGAATACTATTTTAGGTGCTTAAAGTAATTAAAAAAAAACATTCTTTACTTAAAATCCTTTTTCATTTTTGAATAAAACTACGGTCGCAAGCACACCTCTTTCTTTTAAAAAATTAACTTTAATTGATAAATAACGTAATATTAATTTGAATATTATTTTAGGTGCTTAAAATAATTTTAAAAAATTCTTTACTTAAAATCCTTTTTCATTTTTGTATTTTTATTTCATCTCTTATTCTAATTTTGGGATACCAATGTGTATCTATACTTCTATAATAATATATAAAAAGAGAGAGCAGATTTTTATGTGGTGGGTAATGTACAACTTTTGTACATAAAAATGTACCTTACATCTTTTCCTTTGTCAACCACAGTCAAGTAACCATAACAACACCCTTTAGCTTACGGGGTCCGTTTTTCGAAATCGTTCTTTACAATGGGAAAATGTTATCTACTTCCTATCCCCATTTTACGTGGGGGACATTCAGCTTGGGGGGTCAGGGAGTAGACCCAGTGGGGGACCAAAGAGTGGTTAATTGTTTTCTTATTGCTTTCTTACTATTGAAGAAGAATTTCAATAGTAGTTCATCGGCACTCCGTAACTCTTTCATCTCTGAAAAGGCAGAAAATGGATGAACTGCGGGTGAACCGCCCTTCTGATGCCTCTCGCCTGAAAAGAAATAGCCTCTAGCTAGAACGACAAAAGATTATTATTCAGTCCTTTTCAGCAAGTTTCACCCTCCGTTACCAGAATGTCACCCAATTGTTCTTTGGGGGCAAAGCCGTTAGGAAAGTCACAACGAAGTGGAATTCGAGACTATATTTCTGCCGACATCACACCGTATTTTTCGAGAGTATGTGCTTCGGATATATGCTATCCCACCCCGTAAGGAAAAGGTTTAATATTTTTAAGATTCAAGTAGAGGAGGTATTGATAAATACAAAAAGGATTTTTGAAACTAGCAACGTTAAAGGGTTTATTGAAGAAAACTACATTTGGAACTACGCTTTTTATTGGACATTTAAGGTGTACAAAAAGATTTACACTTTATTGGCTATCAACTGGAAATTTATAGGTATAATATTTTGTTCAACCCGGACAAAGTCGGGACGGGCCGCTAGTAATATATATAATATAAAGTAACTTAATATAATATATATATAACTTTAAGATAATATTATATATATTATCTTTATTAAATAAAAAATGAAAATAATATTTATATAACTAACAAAATACAAAATATTCTTATCTAAAACTCCTCCCATAAATTTGATGCCTGTCTTATCGTCCGGTGCGTGTTATGGTCCGAAAAATACGGTACATGAAATGGCAGATGTTCCACCAAATTTTCAAAAAGACTCACCCGTTAGGTTTGCATTCCTCTTTAAGTAGGATTATCATAATTCAATCTAGGATGCCCTAACTTTATATTTGTGCCTAATTATGTCCAATTTCATAAACTTTCTGTTTTATATGGAATTATATTATCAGACTGTTATTTATTAAGTACTGATTTACTAGCTGCATAGATGATGCATATTTAGTAGACATGTATTATGCAAATTGAGTGAATTCAAACTAATGTGTGTGAATAAGAATAATTATATTCCTCTTATTATTTTATAAATTTACTTTATGAGTTAAGGCTGCTGTGTAGTAACCCTAACGGATTCGCTCACCTCAATGTTAACGTATGGAGAAAATGTGTCTACTATTTACAGTTACATAAATGCTGATAATCAAATAAAAAATGGTATTTTCGGATAGCCTGGACTTTTCTGCCCCTTGCAACAGTATTCATTTTATAATTTTCGGCCACCAAAGGAATTTATGAGGGTTTAAAACACACTATTACCAGATTTTCCCTAGAATCATTTAAATTTTAAAATATTATTTACATTTTTTAAAAACGAAAAATGCCCCGTGTAAAATTTCTTTCTCTGTTACGGAGTACAATTTTTCAGTTAAGACTCTCCGCGAAATCACCCTTAGGCAACGCAATCCAGACTAACGGATTCGCTCTGTCTTTAGATGTGAATTAATCGCCATTGACGAGGGGCTTGCAGCCATAAGGTCTGAGAGAGATTTGGGTGATCTGTGGATTTTGTTAGACAGCCGTAACTCGCTACAGCATCTTAGATATTGGACCTCTGTGGGTGGACCAGCATTTCTATCTTAAGCAGGCTGAGGATGATTTCTCCCGACTCACGCTGTTCACCTCCAGTGGATTCCTTTCCATGTGGATATTCATGGCAATGAGGTTGCGGACAAATTGGCCAAGGAGGGCCGTGAGAATGCGCCATTCTCCAGCTCTTCTCTCACCGTGAACTATATTCTGTCAGAAAGGCCTTAGATAATATCTCTAGGCTGACTCCCCCACCCATCACTGGTACAAGAGGAGTCGTCCTGGCACTTTCCTTTTCCTAAAATGGGATAGAAGCTCCCAAACTGCACTCTTTATGCCTGCTAATGGACGACTCAGAAGCGTTTCTTTTGACGGAGGAAGAAAGGTCTTTTCCATCTGCACTAAGTGCCATGGACTACAGTGACCATGGACTAAGTGCCATTCCGGCGGGCCTGCCTGCAGCACATTTTAGAGTGTCTGGGCCAGAAAAGATCTTATGACAAATCCTCTTCTTGTAACTGATTTTGCCAGAGTCAACAACCTGATGGATCTTATCTAAATTTATATTCGGATGCCAGAGGATTAGCAACAACAACAACAACAACAACAACAAATTTTCAAAAAAGTCTTTTGAAAAATTGTTGTAAAATTGTTGTAAACACAACTGCTTGCATTTTTATTGTTAATTTTCACCAACAGATGGCAGTGATTCACTTGGTTGGGTTTTTCGCTTTTCTGAGGTGGCAAGTGGCAACGGTATAAGTTTTTAGAATTCTGTTTTCAATAACTTTTACAACTAGCATGGTTCTTTTCGTGTAATTTAAAGCCAAATTTTAAGAAGCGGCTTCTCAAGCTTTATGGGTTTCAACTTTCAACAAGAAATATTTTAGCGAGGGCTTTGCACAGGGCAGGTCCTCCTATTGTGAATTCAAGTAATTACTCCTAAACATATTTGTTATTTTTGGGGACCAGTTCTCCCTTCGTCGATGCCGCTGAGTAAATCACTGCCATTTTGCAACGTTTTGTTCTACTCCACATTTACTGGTCGTGAAAATTGGAATAAATATCTACAAGTGAACTGTATTTAGATTCTAATTAGTTATGATTTGGAATACATCGCACTGCGGTGACACCATACTACAAGAAGACTGGAAGTAAGAATGTTTTCGTTCATGTTAAGCTTAATTTGTTTACTTTCCCACATTGGTTGCATGGCAGTCGGTGCTGGGTTGGTTTGAATAACTCTTTTTGTTTACCGATTTACGTAACATTTGGCGCCTCCGCCATTGTCGGTTGTTTTGACATTACATTATACACTATTACTAAACTATAATTACATTGCATTATACACTATTACTAAACTATAATTGCATTACATTATACACTATTACTAAACTGTTTTTTTTTTTGGTCCGTCGTAGCAGGAGCGAAACATTGAGCTATTTTTTTGCTTTATTTGTTGTTGTGAGTTTCGTTTCGTTTAAAATTATCATAGGTTATTATTTTTAGTATAAATTCTTTATTATGGATATTTTGAAAAAGAAACGCCGTGTGTTTAAAGGTAAAATTACCTGAATTTTGAATATTCTAAGCCCCAAGTTTGAATCAGGTGTAGTTGAATTTGAGGAATTAAACGTTTTCAAAGATTAAATTTCTGAAATTTGGGTAAAACTGAATAGTTTACATAATGAAATCATGATTGCGTGTAAGGAAGATGATATGACTAGCAATTCAGAGGAATTTGATGAGTTAGCTTCTAAAATTGATACTTTGAAAATCGAAAAAGCATGTGAAATTTCGAAAGCAAAACTAAATCAACATGAAGAATATGAGTCTGTTCAAAGCAAAGCTAAACCGAAAGGCTCTGAATTATGTTTGAAACTCCCAAAATTTGAATTACCGTCATTTTATGGCGAATATGACAAATTGTTGTCATTTAAAGAATTGCTTTTGACTTCCACTGATGAAAATCCTGATTTGACGGAACTTCAGAAATTTCAGTATTTGTATGCAAGTGTAAAGGGTTTCGCACTTAAACTTATTTCTGGATTTTCGCTAACTCAAGAAAATTATAAGCATGCTTGGGAGACTTTAAATTTGAGATTTGATAATAAACGTGAGTTAGCTTTCGTCCAGATTTCAAAATTATTTAATTTAAAGGTGGTCAGATCGGGTTCAGCTAAATCAATATTTGAAATTTTGGGTACTTGTAATGAGGTGATCCGAGTTCTTTTAACTTTGGGTTTGGAAGTAAATTCTATGGTTGATGTTGTGCTAATTCATTTTATTTTAGGAACGTTAGATGACACACTTAGACAAACGTGGGAGTTGTCTTTGACACATAGAGACATTCCAAAATTTTCAGACTTGACAAATTTTCTAGAACAACAAGTTAAGAGCATGTTAACCATTACTCAATCCGGAACGAAACAAAATTTTGTGCCTAGGAAATCTGTTGTAAACAATGTTGTAATAAATAAGAGTGAAAACTTATGTTTTGCTTGCGGTGGCAGTCATCCAATTTTTAAATGTCTAGTATTTAATAAGATGTCGTTGGATGAGAGGTGGAAGCTGGTCAAATCTCAGAAAATTTGTGTTAACTGTTTGAGGAAAAATCATTTTGCTAACAAATGTTTATCGAGCTCCATATGTAAATCATGCCATAAGAGACATCACACGTCACTACACAGATTTTATCCTAATCTTGGAAACACTAATTCTCTAGCTAATAATGCATTCTTGGAGGGGTACAATTCTAATTCAACCACTGGTTTTGCCAAACCTGAAAATATTATAGAAGTAAAGAATAACGTTCAGCTCAGTATGTCATGCCATGTTGACAATGTGAGTGAAAGTCATACGTTGTTGTCGACTACCCTAGTAAGAGTTCAAAATGCAAAGTGCAATTTCATTCCTTGCAGAGCCATTGGTGGATAATGGCTCGCAGAAATCGTTAATTAGCAAAACCTGTTCAGATATGTTGCAGCTTACGGAAGTGTTGACTAATCATTCAATTCATGGAATAAATGATACCTTAGTTAAAACATTGCTCCCAGAAGTGTCATTGGTTTCTAGGCCGCATTTTTATGAGAAAACTTATCACTGTTCAGGTTTAGTAGTTGATAAAATTACAAGTGATTTTCCAAACTACTAAACTATTGGCTACTAACTATTGGCTACATCTTCATGGTCTAATTCTAGCAGATCCGAAATTTTGTGTTACTGGCCCAGTCGACATTTTGATTGGAGCAGACTTATATGCTGACTTGTTATTAGGCCAGCTAATTCTGGGGGAAAGAGGTACTCCAGCGGCAATCAACTCTCATTTAGGTTGGTTATTGTGTGGAAGAATTTTCTCAAATTCTAAACTAATGAATTCGAATGTAAATTGTCATTTAACCACATGTTTGGAAGTAGGGTTTATACAAAAACCGACTTTTTGAAAAACCGGTTTTCAAATTCCAGATTTCCAAAAAACCGGTTTTAGCCGGGTTTCGAATTGTTGTCAAAAAAATAGAATAGGGAAAATATTCTATTTAATTTATATAAAATAACAAAAAACGAAATCAATATCAAAGTCAAAATATAAAAAAAAATTAAGGATAACACATTACTTGCACAAAATAATGAAAACTCAAACAAAAATTTCAAATTTCAAATAATATTTATATTTATTTCACTAATTTTAATTTCTCCTAAGAAAATAGGATTTTAAAAAACATAAAATATCCACTGAACGGTGGCTAAGTCTTGTTGTTATTTTGGACACAATATTGCCTGAAATTGAAAATACTCGTTCACTAGCTACTGAGCTTGGTTTTATACTTTTTAGGGCAGCAAATAACAAATCTAAGTTTTTGGTTCTTTTATTCGTTGCCTCAAATAATGAAAATTTAGCTTTCATTGTCTTTGGATTTGTAAGTTTTTCTTCAGGATCTTCAAGAAACTTATGAATTTATTTTTCCTTGGCTTCCTTTAAAAAAGCATTACTCTGACGAGTAGTTTCTTCGATTTGCTCTTCATCAGAATCGGTTTCCAGAAAAGAATTTGGAAATATTCTAGACAATATCTTTCCAGATAACTATAACAACTTTATATTTTTGTTTCCAGTTTTCACTTTACAAGATTAAGCGAACCTGTCGTGACTCGTGACGGATTGCACTTATGTACTAACATAAAATAAGTCGGTTAGGCATTTCTTTTCCAAGTGCGCAGTGCACAATGCACAAGCACTGGCCAACGCAACTCGCAACGTTGAAAAAAATGTGCCTTCTGCCCATTGCATAGAATGAATAGCAAATCAAATAAGTTAAAAATTAATTTTTACATAATAATTTGAATTCTTTTAAACCGGTTTTCTTAATTTAAAAACCGGATTTCATAATCTAAAAACCTGTTTTCAAATGGGACAAATTTATTTTAAAAACCGGGTTTGAAAAACCGTCAAATCCTATTTGGAAGGTCAACTGCAGAAGTTTTGGGATCTTGAATCCGTACCTCAAGCTGAACTTAGGTCAAAGGATGACATTGCTTGTGAAACCTTTTATGAAAATACTGTAATGCGAGACTCGTCAGGTCGCTACACTGTAAGACTGCCTTTTAAGTATCAAACTGTTTTTGGTGACTCTATAACACAAGCTACCAAGAGATTAAATTATCTTGAAACTAAATTACATAAAAATTGCGCACTTGAAAATCAGTATTCTCCCTTTATATATGAATATCTTCAGCTAGGTCATATGGAGATTGTTCATTTAGACCAATTGGATAAAGAGCCGGTATTCTATTTGCCTCATCATTTTGTTATCAAGGAAGATAGCACTACAATGAAACTAAGGGTTGTTTATGATTCTTCGGCAAAGGGTTCAACAGGAAATTATCTCAACAACGATCTACATTTAAGTCCTCACTTACAGTCGGAGCTGTTTTCAACATTAATTAAATTCAGAACTTTTAAATTTGCACTTACAGGCCGACATCGAGAAAATGTTTCGGTAAATTCGTATGAATGATGAAGATGTTGATTTTCAGAGAATTGTTTGGAGATTCAGTCCCGAAGAAGAAATCAAGGTCTATAGACTGTTGACGGTTACATATGGGACAGCTTGTGCTCCCTATCTTGCTGTGAGAACTCTTCGACAACTCGAAAGATGAAGAAAGAAATTTTCCGGAAGCATCAAGGGTTCTGAGGGAGGATTTCTATGTCCATGATCTGCTATCAGGAGCAGATTCCATCGTTGAAGCCAAACAGCTAGTTTCAGATCTTACTATGTTACTACAAAGGGGAGGATTCAACTTAAGGAAATGGACCTCGAACTGCCCAAAACTGCTGTCTAATATTCCTGACTCAAGTCTTGCTTTGGAACACGACATCACAATTGAAGAAAATCATTTTCAAAAGGTCTTAGGCCTATATTGGAATTCCATGCAAGATACCTTGCAGGTGAATATTTCATTACCAGATGAAGTCACTTCGAAGAGAGAGTTACTTTCAGTCATTGCTAAGATTTTTGACCCGTTAGGATTCTTGTCTCCGACTACAATCATCTTAAAAATTATGATGCAGACCCTGTGGAAGACTAAATTGTCTTGGGATGAACCCATTTCTGAAGAGTTTTTAACTTCATGGAACACTTTCCGATCAGAAATCAACAGTCTAACGGAAATCAGAATTGACAGACGATTCGTTCCTCTAGACACTCTAGTGTCCAGAGGATGTGCTGCACTGTTACTCTCGAAGTTGTATAACACTATATCAAATTCCATAAATAAGTTATGGAGTCAAGTTTTCCTTTGGTCGGATTCAGAAATCGTGCTTAGTTGGATTCAATCAAACTCCCAGAAGGATATATTTGTTAAAAACAGAGTGTCTGTTATAACTTCATTGACTGATCAAACAAGTTGGAAGCATGTTTCTGGCATTTTTAATCCTGCAGACTGTGGGTCTAGAGGAAATTTCCCCAAGAAACTAAGGGATTTTGAACTTTGGTGGCATGGCCCAACATGACTATCCAAGGAGAATCTAGACATCGTTACAGCGCCGATGATCGATAAAAAAGTTCCAGATTATCTCAGCTTAACTGATGATTTAATAATTTCGTGCACAGCAATTGATGATTCTGAAGAACTGTTTCATAGGTTTTCATCGTACACCAGACTTATTAGAGTGATTACCTGGTGTAGAAGATTTTTCTTTAACCTTAGAAGCAAGCCTCAAAATAGAGTTAAAGGTAGACTTGAATCTTCAGAACTAACCAAATCTTTACTATGTATTGTAAATCGAATCCAGAGAATTCATTTTAATTTAGAAATCAGTTCTCTTTATTCTAAACGCATTCTTCCAGGGAATTCACAGTACCTTCCACTCTCACCATTCCTAGACGCTGAGAATATTTTGAGGGTTGGCGAAAGATTAAAAAATTCAAGTCTTTCGTTCAAGGCCAAGCATCCCATACTTTTGCCAAGGAATCATCATTTTGCAAAGTTAGTTATTGACTATTTTCATAAAATTTCTCTTCATGCTGGAACGTCAGTAGTGTTGTCATTGATACGTCAACAATTTTAATTCACTGCTGGCAGACACTGTTAGGAAGTATTTGAGAAGGTGTGTCACCTGTTTAAGGTTCAACGCCACTATATCTACATATCTGATGGGAAATCTTCCCCGTGAGCGTGTTACACCTTCAAGGCCTTTTCACCGAGTTGGTATTGATTTTGCCGGGCCTATAGTTACTAAACCAAACGTTCAAAGGTTACTAAACCAAAGTTAAACTTAAATCATGCATTTCACTTTTCATATGTTTAACGACTAAGGCAATTCACCTCGAACCAGTTTCGGATCTGTCAACTGAAGCCTTCCTTGCCTCATTTAGACGATTCACCAGTCGAAGAGGTCGGCCTTCAGATGTCTTTTCTGATAACGCCACAAATTTCAAGGGAGCAAGGAACTATTTGAATGCATTGGTTTCAAAGTTAGAGATCACGTGTCATTTCATACCCCCCTCTCGCCGCTTATTTTGGGGGTTTGTGGGAATCAAACAAAAATTCAACAAAGAAGCATTTGTTTAAAGTCTGTGGTAGAGCTAATTTAAATTTTGAGGAATTTTCTACACTTTTGTACCAAATCGAAGCTTGCCTCAATTCAAGACCCTTGTATCCGCTCAGCTCGGATCCTGCGGATCTTGAACCGCTTACGCCTGGACATTTTCTTATAGGTGCTCCACTCTTGTCGCTTCCTGAAAGGGACTCATCACCAGTGATGACACTAAAGTCTCGATGGGTCTTGATCCAGAGTCTTAGATCCCAATTCTGGTCACAGTGGAGCAAGGACTATCTTCACACTCTTCAAAGCAAGGCAAAGTGGTGCATGTCCAGTTCCAATGTGCACGTTGGCGACTTGCTTTTGCTTAAGACTGTGTCCCTTTGCCATTAAAGTGAACTCTTGCTCGAATCCAACAGGTTTTTCCAGCTAGTGACGGAATCATCCGAGTAGTTAAACTTCGGACTGAAGCTGGAGAATTCACCAGGCCTGTGACTAAGATCTGTCCTTTGTCCAGAGACTAACTTCTCCACCTCCTCGTGCGGGATGATGTTTGGACTTAAAAGACATTTTTATTGTTAATTTTTATACGTTTTATTTGTGTTCACCAACAGATGGCAGTGTTTTTCAATTTTCTGAAGTGGCAACGGTATAAGTTTTTAGAATTCTGTTTTCAATAACTTTTACAACTAGCATGGTTCTTTTCGTGCAATTTAAAGCCAAATTTTAAGAAGCGGCTTCTCAAGATTTATGGGTTTCAACAAGAAATATTTTAGCGAGGGCTTTGCACAAGGCAGGTCCTCCCATTGTGAATTCAAGTAATTACTCCTAAACGTATTTGTTATTTTTGGGACCAGTTCTCCCTTCGTCGATGTCGCTGAGTGAATCACTGCCATTTTGCAACGTTTTGTTCTACTCCACATTTACTGGTCGTGAAAATTGGAATAAATACACTGCTGTAAGAAATTAAGAGAATTTTCAGATTTCGTCGATTATCTCTAGAACTACTGTACCGATATTAATGAAATTTGATATGTACATACATTGATACAATACAAAACAAACAACCGTTCAATAATTGTAATACACACGCATGATCGTGCGTAACACTCGTTGGAGTCGGAAGGTATGAAACAGCTGTTGCAGAATAAACAAAAAAAGGGTTAATAGATGGGTAAATAGGGGGTATGGTCCCCTCTTACAGATATACAGGTCTCGTAGCGTGATTTCATACTTGAAATAAGGCAGTTTATCATTTCCTGTGGCAATTGGTCCCACTCGTTCAGCAACGCTGTTTTCATTCTCTGGATGATTCTCGGAGGGGGGTTGCGAGTTGCAATTGCCCTCCCCAGAGCGTCCCAGACATGCTCTATAGGGTTAAGGTCTGGAGATATGGCTGGATAAACCATCCGGCGAATATCCTCACTCTCTAGAAATTCGTCGACCAGAAGAGCTCTATGTGGCCTCGCGTTATCGTCCATTAAAATTAACTCAAGGCCAACTGCACCCCTGAAAAGGCGAACATAGGGCTCCAAGACCTCATCCCTATACCCCACACCAGCCACAGTGCCTCTTTCAAAGACATGGAGAGGTGTGCGGCCATACAACATGATGCCTGCCCAGACCATTAAACCTCCTCCGCCATAATGGTCGATTTCGCGGACATTGGAGGGTAGGTAGCGGGTCCCTGGTTCTCTCCATATGAACGTACGGCGAGAATCGGTGTTTAGGCTGAACCGGGAATCATCAGTGAAGAGAACGGTCGCCCATTGATCCATACTCCAATCTCTATGCTCTCTGCACCATGATAAACGGATTCTCCTGTTCGTAGAAGTGAGCGGGATGCAAACAGAAGGTCTTCTTGCAAGCAACCCTCTCTCATGAAGTCTTTTGGAAACAGTCACCCTTGATACACGGGTTCCTGTGGCTGCCCGAGAGACGAGAAGTCACGAGAGAGCTGAGAAGCTGTAGCACTCCTGTTACGCCTCGCTATAATCGACAAATGGCGATCTTCTCTGGCCGTCGTGGCTCTTCGACGACCTTGCCCAGGCTTTCTCTCGATGGATCCGGTATCCTGGAACTGTTTCCATAAGTTACACACGACGCTGGGCGTTAAATTGAACAATCTTCAAATTTGGACTTGAGATTGGTCTGCTTCTAGCCTCCCCACAATTCGCCACCTCATTCCATTATCTAAACGTTGGTGGTTACTCATTTTTACTGTTACAATTTGAAATTAACCGATTGCTGCAAAATAACGCCAAGAAATTCGCCGAGGTGTGCTAGCGAACGAAATGCGTCTTAACTTACGCGCGCTTATAAAGCCTGTTTCTCTACTGGCTCCGCCTACACACACGTGTACGCTTACGTATTTGACGTACAAGATTTGCATTTTTGTCTAGAAGCAGTGGTTTTATATTCAATTCAGTTCTTTTCATGAAATTCAATAAAATATGCAAATTCCCTTAATTTATCTCACCAGTGTATCTACTACAAGTGAAATGTATTTAGATTCTAATTAGTTATGATTTGGAATACCTTGCACTGCGGTGACACCATACTACAAGAAGACTGGAAGTAAGAATGTTTCGGTCATGTTAAGCTTAATTTATTTACTTTCCCACATTGGTTGCATGGCAGTCGGTGCTTGGTTGGTTTGAATAACTCTTTTAGTTTATCGATTTACATACATTTGGCGCCTCCGCCATTGTCGGTTGTTTTTGACATTACATTATACACTATTATAAACTACTAAGTACTTTTCCAAGTCGGCAATCCTTGGACAAATTTTCTCCGTATGTTAACATTGAGGTGAGCGAATCCATTAGGGTTATAGTCCACAGCAAACTTAATTAACCTAGAACTCGAATTTCGAGGACATCAGAAAGAGAAAAATAAGCAACAATGAAACTACCCGAGAGTAATCAAACTGCCTCCGAAGATCAGACGTTGCCATACACCATAAAAGCTATTAAAAGGCGAATAATGCCACAGGAAAACAAACACACACACACACACACACACACACAAAATAATATTAATAAAATAAAGATAAAATTCACAAATAAATCTAAATGAAACGTAAAAACAATACATATGAGGAACAAAAATCAAATCAAATCAATTACAATGTACAGTTTTTAAAATTTTGATAAAGCTTAAAAAATAAAATTATGACATAAAAGAATAACAAATAACAGAAAACGGAAAAATAATGCGTAAGAGCTTTTCAAGAAGTGAAATATGCCTGACATAAGTAATTTCACCGATAAGAATGGCGTTCTGAGATAAAACCGTCTAAAAATTAATTTCAGACATACGATCAGAAGTACATTGACATGAGCCTTAAAACTAAGATATCTCAATTCTATAGGAATGAGTAGTAACGGAAGACAGTATAATTTTATGTTCTGAAAAATTTTGCATATTTTCTTTGGGTCGAAATTTTTTTAGTTTTCTAGGTCACACAACGAAGAAAAATGAGTACTGTATTTTGATAAAACAGTACTTTTTCGGAGGCGAAATGGCGAAAGTTATTAGTGAAACACACGTTTTGTTTTCAGAGTTGGACAAGTCTTACTTAATGGAGGAGATTAAAAAACTTGAAAGCCATTGGACCAAATGTATTGACCTAAGGTAGATTATGAAGAAAAATAAATGTAAACTATAAAAAAAAATGTTTTGATCATTTTTGCACGGACCTACCAAACGAACCTCATAAGCAAACCTCGGTGATAGAATTTAAGTCAATTTAGCCCTCGTGTAATGAGAGATGACCGTAGTAGCTCTCGTAAACACAACCTATCAGGTTCCGTGAAATCCAGATTTTGCTTTCTAAGTTTCAGATTTCCCGTTCAGGAAAAAGTGTAAAAATGAACTTTTTGATAGAATTTTATCCAGTTGTACTCATTTAAAGTGATTGCTAAATATACTTGAAATTGCAGGGAAAGACGTGTACCATTTACGTTTATGTTTAGCCAAATAACGCCCACAACATATAAAATTCCATAAACTGCGTACCAGAAAAGCTTTTCACTTAGTTTTATATCAAATTCCGTGCTTCAGCTAACGAGCTTTAGATGATCTCAAGCTCTGCGACAATATTTCAGAATAATTGCAAATATTAATGCTTTCGAAACGTTGCTACAGAATTTGAATTTATTTCTTCCCATGTCTACGAATTTTATAATTTTTGTACATTTTGTTTTTTTACACGTGGCTACATTTTCCAAAACTAATAGAGAAGAAAAACGAATAGGAACATTTTTTTCCCTAATGGCTGGGAGAACTGAGCCTAGGCTCTTCTCCAGGGAGAGCCGGAAGCGTGAGACCACTTCGCCGCATACGTTGCCCCGGTGCACCACAGGGGGTGGGTCCACACTGCACTCGTTTGACGGTCCGCGAATTTTGAACCGAGTCAAGGGGCGGGACCAGACCACCTGACCCAGCACCCCCAGAGGTAAATTTGAGAACTTGGAGGACATTGCAGCCACGCCCTATTTTGCGTGCACCCGGCCACCATTAGTGTACACGGCGGTGGATTTTGTCAGCGACCGGCCTCGAGCCCGCAAACCCTCAGATCACTTGCTCGACGCCTTTACCAATCGAGCCACCGGGTCCGTCGAATAGAAATATTTAAATTGGTATTTCCCGTATTTTGTGGGGAGAGAGAGAGAAAAACTCTACATATATAAAAAAATCTTTCGAAAAATTGCAGTTATAATTTAACCCTCGTGTGAGACAAAGACCACCGAAAAATTTATCAAATAATTGTAAATTAAATTAAACATTTATTAAAAAATTACATATTTTTCAAAATTCTATATCTATCAAACAAGTGCTTAACGGTTCCCCAGAAAGATGTTTTTACTGCCATAAAACATGTTATTTATTAAGCAGTGATTTACTCGCTAAAAACATAGATGATGTATATATTTACTAGACATGTATCATGAAAATTGAGTGAATCTAAAGTAATGTGTGTATATTAAAATAATTAAATTCCTCTTATTTTATAAATTTACTTTATTCGAGTTTTCCTTGTTTAAACGACACCGGTTTACCTTGAGGAGTTTTAAATATCGCCTCAGGCGGAAAACAAAAGTTACGAATTAAAATCACTGTCGTCAAGTCTTAATCAACAAATACCGCATGGTGAATGCACTGAAAATCTGGCCTCCACGTGCCGCCAAAAAATTACGCGGAAAGGAAAATTAATTCGTTAACATATAATACACGTTGCATCACTAGACACCTTTCGAACTTTCCTTCACTGAAGGTCATGTCTGATCGTTCCACATCGTGCTGCAACTGTGATTTTATCACAGCTGCGACTTCTACGACGTATTTGACAGCAAACCCTGTAGTCCAGTGTTTCCAATCTTTTTTTCGAGTTGCGACCCTCTTCAATGGTTTCCACGGATTCTGCGATACCTCCTCTCCCCATTCCCGCACAGCATGTTATCTGTAAAAAGGACTTTTAAGACACGAAGAAAAACACTAAAATGCATTCCCCATAATTTAATTCCAATCAAATGTTTAATTTAAGAAAAAATTTCAGGTAGTCTCTTCTAACGAAACTACCGCGGGTTATTAACGTAGGATTACTTATCGTTGCTTACCTCTTTTGTATGCATATATGTATGTATCTATCTATATATATATATATGTACGCATGTGTATGTCTGAAAAAAATGAATGTATGATTAGGGCCTTATTAACATTGCAAACAATTTCCTATGCCAATTTGGAGGTGTTTCATTCGTTTTAACTTTCAGAACGTAGAGTAGTTTCTCCGGTGCCGCAGAGATTTTTGACATGACCTATGACTGGTTTGATGTATCACAAGGTCACTCACTGTCTTGTGCTCTGTGATTGATTAAAATTTTTATCGTTGGCTTTCTGCTCTTCTCCAATGTTATCAAGGCCTAAAATTTGATTCACTCAGATTTGATTTGATTCAATGCTAAACAATTTCTTATGCCAATTTGAAGATGTTTCATTCGTTTTTTTTCTGCAGTTTAAATATCTTTGGAACATGATCATAGTGACAGTTTTAAATTCTTAATCGAAGCATAGTTTAGTTTGCATGTAAGAAAGTCGCATCGTTCCACTTAATTACTTTGTTATAAAGAAACTCTGATTAATAGACTTTTTCTCAATTTGCCAATTTAATTCAATATGTTGAACAAGTATGCTAAAAACTAAACTACTATGTACATTGCAATGATGCATCATTCATGTAAACTTGTCCCACATAATGAAAGTGATAAAATATCAAATTATACTCTCGTTAGCAGATAAAACGCATTTGATAAAACGTAATCTGATAAAATGCTTAGATATGATAAGAAACAATTGAAAATTAAATTGCATACAGGAAACCGAATCTTGTAAATACGATTTACACCAAACTGCTGAGACATCCTTATTTGCCCTGTACAGGTTTTTTGTTTAAAAGATTTGTTTGTTTTTTTCAAAGAAATGCAAAAATGTTTTTGATTAAAATTTTGCACTTCCTATCAGCTTGCTAAAAAATACCAAGCAAAACTTTTGAAATTCAAAATGGTTATAAAAAATAATTAAAAAGTTCTTATCGATCGGAATAAAATACCAATGAGTAAAATTTATTTTCGAAATATAGGGATCCTTCGGCCTTTAAATATCGTTCAAGGTTGGGGTTCTGCTGAAAATATAAATCGACTCTACTGTAACTACGAGTATATGTAGAAATGATACTAAAAAAATATAGACTAATTAATAATAATCTACCATGACAGGTTATAAGGTCTTTTGTGGAACTGTTAATTACTTTAAGTAAAAACGTCATGTAACTGCAATCTACAGGGTGATTAAAAACTCAACGTACGAACTTTTAGGGGAGGTAGAAAACTCACATAGGAACAAAACAAAACAGAACCACATGGGGATGTATAGCCGGAAACGTAATCCTGACGGTGGAGGGCGCTGTTCATCAGCGCTGTAGTTGGGATCTTCTTTCTCTCGTGAAGGGATCTTTAATAATGATCGTAGTGTAAAGTAGAGGTTCTCAACCTTTCAGGCTCTGTGCCCCCCTTTGAACACTGATGTAAGGTCACGCCTCCCCCACCACCACTACCATATATGGTCAATACAAGTAGTACAATCGGAATTTGAAACTGAAGCTGGTTATTAAATGAAAATATAGAATAGATAATTTCATACACAAAATTTAATATTACAACTCATATCTTAATTTGGAATATATTATTATTAGAACATATGAAATCAAAGAATTAAATACAGATCAAATATATTTGAGGTAATCAAGGATCTAGGTGAGGTTGGAATGTAATACCAGTCACTTTCACGACATTAATTTGGTTGGAACTGTTTGTCCTTGACAAGTTTTTAAATATTAGGTTTTAAGTGTGACAAAGCACACCTCAGGTCACTTTCAACGTCCAGCTTTGCTCGATATTTTGACTTTATGTATGCTAATGCTGAAAATCCAGATTCACAGAGATATGTGGATGAAAACTTCACTAACAACCTCGAAGCTTCCAAAGGAACTTCTGGGTAAACAGGAAAATGGCGTAACCAAAAGTTTTTAACATCGATGTTTTCCAATTCCGCGTTTGCTTGAGAATCACATTTTAGGTCGATTGCCTGCCTGTTCCTGAATATGATCAGGAAGTATATCCACGTCGATTTTAAAAGGATCTCTTGTCAACTTAAACTCCCAGTTCTCTGAACTAATATCTGGAAAATAGTCTGCAATTTCATATTGCAATGCTACCAAATGCCCTGATATAAGGTCCATCAGTTCATTTTTATATTGCAATGTGAGTGTTTCTTTATCATCGAGGATGTCGTTCAGTCTTCGAAAGGACGAAATGTTTGGCTCTGAACTCTGACGACGGCGTTGCCAAAGAGTTATCTTTTCTGTGAAACTCTTAACTGCATCCTTAAGTCTTCAGAATGTTTTTCTGACATTGCAGCTACGACAATTATCGTGTGCGACAGTTATTGTGTTCGTGTTCGTATGTCGAAAATATGTTACGGTTACATTGTGACTGCAAAATTGAGTACAGTAAATTACAGTTAATTTTATTTATTATTTTTTTTTTAAACTCACGCCTCCCTTGAAATTCTTCTACGCCTCCCCAGGGGGGCGCGCCCCCCAGGTTGAGAACCGCTGGTGTAAAGTATCGCTAAATAAAGAGTTTTTCCATCCATTATTGGCTTTTCATTTCTGCATCTTCGTTTATCCTCTAGCTTAATAGTTTTCAACCGGTGGTACGCGTACCCCTTGGGGATACGCGAAAATATGTAGGGGTACGCGGTTGACTACCAAAAAGTATACAAAGTTATATTGATACATGCTATAATTTAATTGTGACAAAAGTTTGAGTAATGATTTAAAACTGAAAACTATCAGTAAAGCAGCAAGAAAACATGTCGCTCGTTACTACTGTATTTGTGGCTGGAGTAAATTGGAACAGTAGTGTGCAAGTATGCAACACAGTCACAGACAGGGAGAGCAGCGCTGGCTACCGGCACACTGCCGCAACGACGAGTCACCTCCAGCGAGTTTCGGCCACCGTGCATTCATTTCCCTCTTTCGCCATTCTGTCTGTGTCTATTTATTCATTATTAACTGCTCAGTCTCAGTAACTTTCCAATTTCCAATCTTACTTTGTGCGTGGACATATTACAGTAGTAATAGTTAAACGTCGTATACTTTGAAAAGTGTTTATATATTTAACGATAAGTGTTTATATTTATTAATTACGACGATGGATAAATGGCTACTTTGTGCGTGGACAGTTAAACTTTAACTAATATAACACATTTTTATAAAACTAAGGTTTTTTTATTGGGGGTACCCATAGTTAATGATACACAAAAAGGGGTACGTGGCTAGTTTAAAATACAAAAAGATTTATTATTTTGCGATTCACTACCTTCGCGTACTACAGCAAAGGCCATATTTAATATTTTGAATAATTTTATAACCAAAAATGAAATTGAGTGGTCAAAATGTGTTGGAATTCGCACTGATGGGGCTCGTGCAATGTCAGAAACAAGAACTGGATTGATTGATCTTATTAAAGGTGTTGCACCTCAGGTCGTTTGGAACCATTCCTGCATACACAGAGAATCATTAGCATCCGAAAATGAAAGAAAACATTGGATGAAGTTGTTAAAGTTGTCAATTTCATTAAGGCGCTTCCGTTGAATTCCCGAGTTTTTAAAGTTTAGTGCGAGGAGATGGGAAGTCAACATACACATCTGTTGCACACAGAACTTCGTAACGTGAGAAAGTACTCAATCGCCTTTTTGAGTTTCGTGATGAAATACCATTATTTTTAATGGATACGCAATTTGAAGTGAAACAGATGTTGTAAAGATTTTTCCTGGTTAGCTAAGGTTGCTTACTTGACTGATATTTTTACTTATTTGAATGAATTTGAGCTTACAAGGTGCAAATATATTTAAAGTTGAAGATAAAATAGAAGCGATTAAAAAAAATCGACTTGTGGTCGAAACGCATTCACAACTGTGTGTATGAGTCTTTTACAACACTCAACGATTTTATAGAAACTTCAAATAAACTTCCAAATAAATGTATGCAATTAATGCCAAAAAAATAAATATATATATTTATAATAAATGCGACGATCAATGTATACAATTGATGTAAAAAATATACATACATATATTTATAAAAAAATCGTAAGGGATATTTATTTTTTTGGATAATATCCAATCGTCTACTGCATTAGAAAGGATAAAAATTTTTTTTTTGTTTATTTAGTTGTTATGCACGTGACGATATATTTATTTAAAGTACCAGAAACAGAAATCACGTGATCAGCATTTAATAGATTAAATTCTAAAAATTAATCTTTAAAAATTCACCAAAATTCAGAAAATCGAGGTAAAGGTTCGAAAAAGATTTCATTTTAAAGGAATTTTTATGATCGTTCTCGTGATATAAATTTTATAACCCTCAAATTATTATTTCAAATGCAAACTTTAAAAAAAGTTACAAAAACAGCTTAAAAATTTAATTTAAAAAAATCTAAGAAATTTTCAAAAATCTTTCTTGGTGCATCCCTACACCATAAGAAGAATCGCCATGCAAAATTTCAGCCCTTTAGGTCCAGCGGTTTGGTCTGTTCGTTGTATGTCAGTGAGTCAGTGAGTCAGTTACGGAACTGTTTTATATATATAGATTAATAATAATCTGCGAAGACAGGTTATAAGGTCTTTTGCGAAAGTAAAGTGATTTCCGCTTATAAGAATCACGTTTGTTATTACTGTTTTTGATTCTTATAAGCGGTTGATTCTTATAGCCGAAATTTAGGTTTCTGGACAGGAACACACGCCTATATATACATATATTAGATAATTTACTATAAAATACTCTATAATTTACGTTAATTCTCTTTTATTAAAATTATTTTTATAATTTTAAAAATACAACTTAATTGCTAGACCTATAATTAGATACACATGATTATAGTAAGAGAAGAAAAAAATCCAATATTTGTTACAACATACCTGCTTAACAGTTTAACATTTCAACTACAGGAAGGGTGCAAAAAAAGTTTTCTATGGTAGTTTGACGTAATGAAGTTTTCAGGAGGCTGTTATATCTCTTTCAATACCAGTAGTCTCTGACCAAGATTCACTTTCTAGCTTACGTTTCACGGTTTGATAACGTGCTGAATCTAATAATGTCACGTTTGCCTAAGTGATAGTGGACAGTTCCCCGAAGATTTATGTGTTTCAGGGTTCAAGAGGCCGCAACCAGGATGTGGGAGGTAGGAAAAAAGAGTCCATGTCTTTGTTTGTCAGTAGAGAAAAGTGAAATCGCATCCGTGCAGGTAGGATGCCCCTGGGTCAAGCTAATAGGACAGTGTTTAACTAAAGCGTTTAAGGGGAAACTATTATGTTATGGTCAACAAAGAAAGGGATGCATTTTACGACTGTATTCCATCCCATCTTATCACTCTTCCTTTAAAAAAAATAAATAAAGAACTTCGTCCCTTTCGAGGGTTTAAATGGCTTGTTTAGAAAAATGAAAGGAAAGCGAAGAGTGTAAACTGATTCTTAAAACCGGTGGATTGATTCTTTAAAGCGAAAAAATTTAACATGGAAATAATACATTTGTTTTTGTTTTTGCGATATTGATTCTTATAAACGGTTGATTCTTATAACCACTGATCACTATAAGCGGTGGTTACTGTATATATTTCCTCAAGTAAAAAAGTCAGTTAACTTCAATCTATCTGTTACCACAGCACCTTTATATAATAGTATTCGAAGTCCCAAGATGGTATAGTTAAAAGAGTATTTTTAAAAAAATCAGCTGCAGTGTTTTGAAGATACATTTAAATTTATATGTTCTAAAAATCAAGCCAGCCGCAGCCGAAGAAATAGAACCATACCCGTTATGAAAAATGATTCCATTTAAGAAGTTTTAGAAATTACATATCAAAAAACTTTTTTCTCTGAGATGTAATTTTTGAAATCACTCAAGCGCTACTTCACATTTGTCGGTCATAATGTTTGATCTCTGAGTGATGAAATTAATAGGATTCCATCCGCCAGGTCTTTGTCGCTATGTCGGGCCCTATCTAGTGCGTAAAATTAAATGAAATTTTGGTCTCTACAAATGTGATATATCATTGACAACTTCACCTCCACAATTGTCATCTCAAGAATTCGAAATATACGTTGATGTACACACCCACAAACTGATCGGAAATATCTGGATCTGAGACGGATGGTGAGTTCAAGGATCTAATCTAAACTTGTAAACAACTCCTTTAAAAATTAGCTACGTGATATTTACAAAAGTTAAATAGCTAAACATGTTCCGCAAATGATACTTTATAAGCTTAGAATATTTCAATTATACTGCATGTACAGCTAAATGAACTGTATTTTTATAGCCGTACACACATGCACACACCTAAATATGTTATGTAGTCCATAAGTACTGTTGTTAATGTTGAAACGAACAAGAGTATTTTTTATATTGTTCGAATGAGGGGGTAAAAAAAGCAATTGGGTTTAAACATTAGATCGTGCCGTTTTCTTTAATGATGGAAATGGCTGAGTTATCCGATTCAAAGCAAAAAACGTAAAAGTAACGTAATGTATTCTCAAATCTCTCTATCTAATGAGCAGTCGCCGAACGGTTATCATCACTGAAGGAAGAATTGAGGCGTTAGTTAATAAGGTCTCGTGATGGAATATTCATCCAGGAAATTTAAAGCACAGCGTTGTATACTAATTTTGCTGCCCGCTACATTAACACGTCAACTTTTTATGAGTCTCTTGCAAGCAATTAGCGACTGAGTCCTAGGGCCTGTTCACATAGGAGTCCGGTAGCGGAAACTTTAAAGTATTGTAATACACTATCTATCAAAAATTAAGGAAAAATCACAAAAAGGGGGGTAACACGTTCAAAACTAGTTCAATTTGTTTAAAATTTGAATATATTGTTAAATAAAAGGTGCTGAACAATACTACATTATGCAAAATAGTGACGCTGAAGTCGGAATACGTCATTTGCGAGGAGCATAAAAGTGCACGTCTCAGAGCAAAGCGGCAATTGTCGCTGCGTGGCTGAGATTAGACATTTGGCATAGCCAAATTGTAACAATGACCTCCAGGCATCATTTGACCGAAGAACTGCGATTGCGAGTTATTGGGAGACTAGAGGCAGGACAAAGTCAGACAGAAGTGGCCAGATGGCTAAATGTGAGTCTGTCTGTGGTTCATAGACTTTGGCAACAATTTGTAACCACGGATTCGGCATCCAGGAGGTTCATCCAAGGACGGCCATGCGCTACTACGAGTGCCGATGACCGATATTTGTCATTATGCGCACGAAGGAATAGAACCGCAACTCCATCTGAACTCAGTCTCCGTCTATCCTCCCTCGCTGCAAGCTCCGGAAGGTTGGTATCAACGTCAACCGTACGCAGAAGGCTTCACGAAGGATGTCTTTTTGAAAGGCGACCAAACATTTGCGTCCCGCTCACGTCACGCCATAGGCGGGAACGTTTGCAGTGGGCACGTAAACATATCCACTGGACGCGTGATCAATGGAGGACTGTTCTCTTTACGGATGAGTCCAGGTTTAGCCTCCAAAGCGATAGTAGGCGTATTTTGATTTGGAGAGAATCTGGAACTCGTTTTCATCCATCCCACATCCGTGAAGGAGATGCATACGGATCAGGCAGTGTCTGTGTTTGGAGCTGTATCTCTTTGGTTGGACGCACAGACTTCCATGTCTTTCCCCGTGGAAATGTGAATGCTCACACCTATAGAGATGACATCCTTGATGCTTATGTGCGCCCTTATGCCGGGGCAATAGGTAATGTTTTCGTGCTACAGGACGATAACGCGAGACCGCACAGGGCTCGCATCGTGGATGCTTATCTTGAGCAGGAAACAATTCAGCGCATGGAATGGCCAGCTCGATCACCGGACCTGAATCCTATCGAGCATGTTTGGGACGCTTTAGGACGACGTATAGCTGCTCTCAATACTCCTCCTAAGACCCTAGCCACGCTTTCAACTGCTTTGCAAGAGCAATGGCTCTCACTTCCTACAGAACTCATAGACCGCATAACTGACAGCATCGTACATCGCTGTATGTGCTGTATTGCTTCTCGGGGGAATCATACGCCATATTAAGGTACTTTTCCTAAACCAAACTGACACATCCGATTTGTTCATTGTATACATATGCTAGTTTCTATAACACCATAATTGTCTGGCGATTTCTTTTTATGCTATTGTATACCTATATATGTGTTGTAAAACGTGTATAAGTTTCATTAAATTCTACGCGTAACTTTTTGAGTAATCGCTATTTTTGTGACTTTTCCTTAACTTTTGATAACTAGTGTATATTTAACCAATAGCAAACCTTCAAACGATTAACAATAAAATTTTTAACGCCTATGATTGGTTTATTTCTGTCTCAGCGTCATTTTTCTTTTTACACTTTACTTGACCTTTACACGCTACCAGACTCATGTGAACAATGTGGCGGTGAGAAGTTATTAATTTTTTAGGGTTATTATATATTAATATAAATTATACTATTAATGATGATTATGATTTTGAATTCATTGCTTCAGATTGTGGTTAGTACATTGATTAATTGTTGTGATTCCAAAATGATGGAAACAACTCTGGTTTACACTGACAAATTAATTTATTGAATATTAAAAAACATAAATAATACGATACAAGTTACTAAGTATTTCATCCTTCATTTACACATTACTCACAACTTCATTACTACTAAATTAATTCACTACGACTCATATATTTAATTCATTCACTTATTATGATAACATTTTATAAACATAATCACTCATATAACCATGTTCCATTACTACCAATATTTACTCATACATATAAGCATAACATCATATTAATTAAATTGTTATTTTACGAATTATCGGTCATCTCCTTAACATTTTATACTCAAATAACATACTCATCGCGCTCTATATTAGTTATTAAGGCTACACACTGAGAAGCAATGACAGTAATATAAAAAGGAAACGCAAAGTCGGTACCTCGAAAGATGACTGTTGGATCACTATGATGGGCAGCTGGCATTCGTAATGACGAACTTCATTGTATTATCATCGCACGGAACTAGGGCACTTTCTTCGTCTGGTATAAGGCTCCGTCAATCATGACAGACACTCTGCACGGGACACTGGGGCACGCTCATCATCGGTTCTCTGACTCCTTCACTCCTTGCAGACCCTCGGCACGGGACACTGGGCGCTCTCTTCCTAGGTATTTTTACTGCCCGTCATTTGCCATATTTCTTTCTTACATTTAACAATTATTTTACTTCGTCCCGTAAATTTCATTTCTCCTGCCCCTTTCCGTGGCACTACTGTCATGTCCCTATGACAAAGAGGCCGTTAGTGGTGCAACAGCCTCTGCACTTCTGTCGAGTCAACATTGCCGCCAAGTTTGCTGGAACATGGCGAATTTTTTAAAAGATTCTGAAAAAAATTGCCTAAATATTATTCACAATGTTACACGTTTTCCCGGTCATCATTTTTTCTTAACTGAAAATACAACTGGATATCCTAGGTTTCTAATCCGAAATCTCCTGATTTCGAGACGTACTTACCTCTCCTTTTCTTATCCAAGTCTTTACTAATAAGTATCTTTTTACACTCCACCTATAAAAAGACACCAAGGACTGGCGGCAGAGGCTGATCCTTGGCAGAAATTTCTTAATATCTTTAGGGGCCTCGACAACAACCAATCTTTCATATACTCGCACACCAGATGTCGCAAACTGAAAAGATATCAATTGTTTTCGCATACTGGTAGCGCCATCTGGCTGCTTCGCGGTTTGTGCGAAGCGTGCATTTGTAGTTAGTGTTATTCTTGTACAAATAAAAATATGAACCCTGATTCCTTTAATTGATTTCTTGGTTATAATATAGTGAATTTTCCACATGGTGCCAAAACCCGGGAATTGGATTACGGGAAGTATGCTTGAAATAAATTTAGATATTGAAACTAGAAGGTAAGGAACTTGGTTGATTTTTTAAATATTGTGATTTGATTTCAGTATCTTGAAATGGAATGAATTGATAAGTTGAAAAGCAAACGTTCCAAAATTCGGACTGGAACTACTAAATTAATATCGAAAATATAAGCGTATTTAGAAGCTGACATAGAGGAAACAATAACTGATTCTTTATTAGAAAATCTTGAACAATTAAATGGAAAAGAAATCTCCTTAAATGAACTGGATTCCGAAATCGAAAATGAAATTGAGGACTCATCAGGGTTTGAAAAAGAAATAAAAGTTTGCGAAGAGCATTTAGAAAAAAAATGGCTTATTCTCAATAAACGGTGCCGCTGTCGATTTATTTATTTTTCTTTTGGTAATATTTTTTAGATTTTTGCCAAATTGGCGATAAAATGCCAAATGTGGGTTGTGTTTATCAAATGTTTTTTAGCTATTCCGTATACTGCTTCCGATTTGAATAGTTAATAGCCAATCAGGGCTTGTGATTTACTGTTAGACGAGTTTAATCTGGATTTTTATACTGCGCTCGTTTCAAAAAATTAATCCGTTTTATGTTCTTTCGGGGATTTGCAGTTCCATCGTTCGCACGTGCTTTTCGTTGCTAAGTCTGGCTCTGTTGTATCGAATGAGACGGTGAAATTGTATTTCTTTCAGGATTTGCAGAATGAGGGTAAGAGAAGTATGATCGAATATTGTATGTATGTTGGGTTGCTTGCTAATATGTATATTATTGTCCAAAATGTAATTTACCGATGAATTTAACTGAGAGAAAAGATATAAATGATGGGTTTTCTTGGGTGTATCGTGTTCGGGGTGGTGGGGAGGAACATCATGTTAAAAGATCGATTAGATGTGGCTCCTGGGTCGAAGAGAGTAAGGATTCGTAAGTCATGCCGTCCCCATCGCTAGATAATACGGCGAATTTTCCTGCTGACAAAATGTCGTCGCGACAGCGCTCCTACCAGTCCACTTCAGGACCGGCGGGGCCGTCACACCAAAGCAACATTTTCTTCTTTAAGTATTATCCTGTTATATTTATATTTGTCATTAGGTTATACAATTATACGCAATATGTAAGTGCACTGTATATAAATACCCTATAGGCAACACATTACTTCAACTCTGTTTAATACTGTACATATCACTATTTACACAATACACAACACTATTTGCGACACTGTGCACAACACCATTTACATAAATGCAACACAATTACATTTTATACTTCCCAATTCAATTCCATTTCAATTTGTTAATTCTAATTTTAAAAACAATTGTATATTATTACATTAAATTATCAATATACTATTGTAAAATATACCTTACGTTACACTGATACATACAATGATACTATATACATATTTACAAGATGATGTAGGTATTCATTTTATTTTTAACTCATTTTGACATTATATTATAGCATATTAATGAGCTACCTTTACAGCTTTTCTTATTTTATATGATATATCGTATTAAATTATCTATTCCATTACACCCGGTACATGTTTCAATGCATTTACAATATTCTATTAATCATTACTCGATACATCATATTTCATTCAACTAAACATTTCAGAGAACTACACTTTCCATATTTTCATACAAGCAATACATACCATTTGAACCCAACTAAGTTCTATACTATAATTTGTAACTTTTAAATAACGCCACCTGATTAAACACTGGTACCTGTATAGCAATTCCGTGATCAATTATTGCTAAATTTTATTTATTTTTGTTATTGTTATTTTTTATTATTATTTTATTTATTTAATTTTTTTTCGTGGCTAACTACATTCTGAATGAAATTATAGCATAAATCTACAGATTTTACCCTTAAGAATTCGATAATAAGCTTTATCATACTAGTACCATATATTTACGTTCAAATTTCATGTTTGCTTGCTATGCTTCCCATTCCATACCTTTATGCAGCACTACCGTTATGCTGTGCCTCATACGCACTTCAGCTATTATTGTTTTGTCTGCACATAGTATATCAAATAAACATCAACATATGCTGCTTAATTTTATATTCACTGCAATTACAATATTTTTAGGTAAGTAGCACTATTCGAAGAGAGTGGATTAGATTTAATTGTGGTTTAAAAATTAACTTTTTAATATGTAAAAAAACGCATTGTTCTTGGATAACAGGCGAATTGGGAGAGCAAAAAAAAATAAAAATTACATTCTTGCGGCGTAGGTTCAGCTTTCTACGGACATCTCTTAAGACCGATTTTATTAAAGTAACTACCGCATGATTTGGTACATGATTATCATAGAAAATGTGATTCTGAAAAGAGTAATGAAATAACAGAGTTGGTAAATTTTACAAGGAATGAAATTGAATGTAGAGAAGCCGCTTTAAGGCATACAAGAATTCATAATACTAAAATCTTAAGTAATAATAACAATGATCGATATTATTCAAATCATAGGTCAAATAACTATCGTGTGAAAAATAGCATTCCGTCAGCGGCAGCTTTCAATACTTTTTCCAGAACGTATTGCATTTTTTGTAAATTTACTGAACATAATTCTAAAAATTGTCAGTCTAAATCGGATGAAAGAAAACGTTATAAATTGAGAAAGGAAGGAAGATGTTAGAAACGTTTTGGAAAGCACCTTTCTTCTCAATGCAAAGTTAAATTGGAACAATGTTAAAATTGCAATTCAAATGCTCATAATGTGTTATTTTGTACAAAATCAAAAAATTTGGAATTCTTGTTGAGAAAAATTAAATATGAACCTCATTAATAATGATAATTCTCCACCTGAAAACGAAAATGTAGTAGCTTCATTGTGTGAAAAGAAAGTTAAACAAAATTTAAATAGTATTATTTTACAAACTTGTACCGTTGAAACTTCCGAGAAAAACAAATCAAAATTTATTCGAATACTTTGTGATTCTGGATTGGAAAGAACATTCTTTGACAGAAAAATTGCAGATGTCCTTCAATTACAGCCAATTAGAAAAGAGAGGCTATTAATTTATTCCTTCGGTCAGCGAAATGCTTGGGAGAGAGTTTGAAGTTGTGTAACTTCAAGACAAATATACGTGGGGGAGATTTTGGAAAATAAAACCTGGCTTATTTATTTCACAAACAATATTCGGCTGCACTGTTCAGGGTCAAGCCGACTTATACGGAAGTCAGCGTCTGTATCTTGTAACAGAGTTGCTGTGACGAATGTTTCTCACGATCTGAAAAACTTTTGGGATTTAAGCCGGCCACTCATGTAGACTTCTGGCGTCTGGGGACATCGGACTTTTGGCATCTGGGACACCAAAAGTCTCCGTCAGTAGGGTGTTGGGGGGAGACGCCAGATGCCAAACATCTGGAGTCTGGAGTCTCTGTCCAGACCGAATTCCAGGAGCGAAAAGTCTCCGTGAGTGGGGTCCTGGACGCCAGATGCTAGACGCCTGAAGGTAGTTTCGAACGAAATGGAAGTAGAAAAATTATTTTTTAGCCCCGAATTTTTAATTTAGTTTATTGAACTGTATAGAAACCTACCGTGCATATGGAAGATTAATTCGGAACATTATTCTAATAATATTATGCTAATATTATTTTTTGTTGTTTATAGAAAATAATAAATAAAAACTTTTTATTTATAATAGTTATAAAGGTACAAAATACTTTTTAAAACAGACCATACACACAAATCTTTAGTGACGAGTTTTGAAAGAATTAATCCTTCATCATCCTGCTATAAAAAGGAAATCAAACCTTCATCCCAAAGGCTGAAGCTCGTTTGCAAATAATATTTTTTCCTCTGCCTGTGATACTTATTTCATAGATGAGTGGCCCGCGGAACTTTACGAATTTACTGATGTTGCCCTCGAAGGTGAAAGGTTGAAGACTCCTACTCTACGGTATATTTATAGCCAAGACAATAAAAATGAGTTTTATACCTCGAACTCCGCAAATGCGTCAAATTAAAATGATGCGAGCGAAGCTCACTTGATGATATAATATATATTTCGGTACTGATACCAAGTTAGCATTTACAAATTAACTTATTCAGAAGTAAACGGCTTAGCTAGAAAAAATATAGTACTTTCAAAATTTACCTAAGGGGAGTCCGGGACAAAAAAAATTTAATCTTTTAATTTACTTCATTCTGTAAGGAATTTTTTTTCTTTCAGTATTTCTCTACTTGCATATTTCTTTTACATATATATTTCTCATTGAATGTCTATATATATATTGTGGATATGTTAAATTCTTGAAATATTTAAAATTTTGTTTTAAAATACTAAATTTTTGATTCCGCTAATAAATTTTCCAATCCGGCACTATTTACATGCTTTTTTCCCTTTAGAGTACGGCAGGGGTGTCAAACTCAAAGGTTACCTTGGGCAAACAAACAAGGTGTTGGAAGGTGAAAGGTTGAAGACTCCTACTCTACGGTATATTTATAGCCAAGACAATAAAAATGAGTTTTATACCTCGAACTCCGCAAATGCGTCAAATTAAAATGATGCGAGCGAAGCTCACTTGATGATATAATATATATTTCGGTACTGATACCAAGTACCGAATAGCCGGTAATTTTACCGGCCCACCTATAGGTGGGCCGCAAAAAAAAAATCAATATTAATAGAAAATTTATTTACCTAATTACAGCATATTCAACATAAATATATGCATTTTGTTTAATAATAGCAAAAAAGAGTATCATTAAAAAAACATTTAGCGAATTCTTCCTATTTTATTATAATTCTGCGTCGGTTATTTTATTATATATTATTGTGTGCCAATATATTGGTCGGCCCGCAGAAATGTTCGTCGCGGGCCGCGAGTTTGACACCCCTGGTGTACGGGGAAGGTTACCAGATACGTTATCTTACGGATTTATAAAAATTTTGTTGAATAAATTTTTTAACGGCAAAATAAAAAATTAATATTTTGGTGTAACTTTTGCTTCAGGGAAAACGTTTTCAGAAATTTAACTCTAAAAAACAATGGAAACCTGTACAAAGTTTCATAGAGACACCTAGTGAGGAGTTTCAGGTTTTAATTTTTTATTCCAAAATATTAAGAAAATAAAAATGGGCCTTTTTTGAAGCCACTCTTAAAATTTTTAAATAAGCTCAAACTTCCTACCAAAAGAGTAAAACTATTTTTAGTGGTTTATAAAACTGGGGTATATTATTTTTTGTATCTTACATAAAAACACGAATACGTATAATTTAAGAAATATCGAAAAACTAATAACCCTTCAATTGGCTTTACAAATGGTTTAGGGATCTTAAAAGTATTTCTTTACAGATATTGGAGACACATTAATGAGCAGTTTCGCGTGTCTGAATTCGATACTTTTCACAACATATTTCAAAATCACTTACATAAAGTAACGAAATAATTGCGCTTTAAAACTTAAAGGAAAGGAGTAAAACCACTTTTTGTGGTTTATAAAATCAGGGCATCTAATTTAAAAGAAAATCACAGACAATTTTTTTTCTTTGTGAAGGGGAGAAAATGTTTAAACATAAAACGCACTATTACTTTAATATCACTATCACTTACTTAAAATTTAAGGGGAACGCTAAATAATTAAACATAGTTCCTTAAGACCGAATTCGAATTCTTATTTAGAATCTATGTTTTTTTTAGTTTTTTTTTAGCTTTAATATGATTTATTGTGTGTATACTTAAAGCGAAGAGTATGGGTACTTGAATTTATATCGGCAAAAAAGTAACCATTTAAACTGGATTTAAAAAGATTAGAAAATTTTAAGAAACTTACTACAAATATCGAAAACATATGTTTATGAGCCTCTGAATTCAATACTTTACACCAGGGGTCTCCAATCTTTTTGTACCTATGAGCACATTATAGAATACCGGTCGGACGGCGGGCACCATTTATTTTTTCAAGGGGAATTTATAGTTGGACATACAGTTGACGTTCGTTAATTCGAACTCGGTTAAATCGAACTTTCGGTTAATTCGAACTAATCCAAAGACCCCCAAAAACTTGTACTGGAATTAATGGTAAAAAATCTCCTTAATTCGAACTAAATTTTTATCACTTCGGTTAATTCGAACTAAAAATTTGACGAAAAAAAATTTCTTTTTCCTCGTTTAACGGAGAAAATACACGCTGTATTTATTCTTTTTGTGTGTCAAAATCATCTGTATTTCTTTTCCGTGTAAAGAGGCACATGCCTGCATTCCTAGACTATTGTATTTCCGCTAAACATTAGGGACATCAGTGCTTAACGGACAAAGCGATTTTCCGTTATTTGTACCGATTTTCTTAGAATTTCAGAAAAACAAGTCTTTACTACAGATTCTAGGGAGCTGCGTCAGTTATGCTTGCAGTGCAGACAAGTCAATGTAATCTAGTTTTTCTTCCTGGTTTGGTTTGGTTTGGTTTGGAGCGCTACGGTCAACTTTTTGCTACATGAAGGCTAATTAGACCGGGACCTACAGTTTAAAGCTGATTCCGAACGGCTACAAGAATCCATGCCAACAGTAGGACTCGAACCCACAGGATCTGAACCGAATGCCGGCGCCCTAGCCATTCGGCCATCCCCTGGCAAGTTTTTCTTCTTCAGTGTGTGGTGTGAACGTGTAAAAATTCAGGATATCTACAAGTAGAAAGTAGAAAATCTTAACTTTGGAGACAAAGGTAGAAATTTTAAAGAAAGTAAAGAATGGCGAGTGTAAAACAAAGTTAGCAGCTGACTATGGAATTAAAAAAAATACCTTGTCAACTTATTTGAAAAACAAGGAGTCAATTTTAGATTCATGGGAAAAATTAAAATTTGCTAGAGGAAGGAAACGTATGAGAAATGCGTCCCAAGAAGATCTAGAAAACGCTCTACTGCTATGGTTCCAGGATTTTAGATCTCGAAATTTTCCGATAAATGGCCTTTAGTGCAGACAAAGGCTGATGAATTGGAAATTCGAATGGGTATTGAAGATTTTAAATGCAGTGATGGAGGGCTTTCTCAATTTAATTAAGGCACAATATTTCTTATCAAACTGTATGTGGCCCAAGCTCTAATGTAAACGAAGACGTATGCATTAATTTCGGTACGAAACTGCCAGGGCTTTTCTCTACTTACCTGCCGAAAGATATTTTTTAATGCGGACGAAACTGCATTTTTTTCATAAACTCTTGCTAAACAAGACATTACAATCTAAAGGGAAGCTTGCGTAGGAGATAAAAACAGTAAAGACAGGATTACAGCTATAGTTTGTACTAATATGGATGGGAGCGAAAAGCTTAAATTATTAGCGATTGGAAAGTCCAAGAATCCATGAAGTCTTAAAGGAATTTAAACACTGCCATTTAATCCAATACAAAAATGTTTACTTCAAATCGAGAAGCTGGCTGAACAATGTAGGCATCATAAACAAAACCAAACATCCATTTTAAAGTTTTTCTTAAAACTGTAATTAATATTTTTAATTAAAGTTACTGCATATCTTCTTCTTCATTTTATGATTAAGGTAAGTCTGTATTGCTTTTTAATATGTTTAATTTTAGATAGCATAGTACAATACATTTTCTTGGGTCATACATACCTGGAGATTTTTCTTCTTCAGTGATACACTTTTAAGGTTATATATTTTCTCTTAACATCGGATAATTCAAACTTTTTTCTGAGAACCTTTGAGTTCGAATTAACGAGCGTCCACTGTAGTTAATAATATATACACATAATGTACAAAAAAAAATTTAATTCAAAAAATATAATTTAACATATAAAAAATATTGTTAATATTCTTGTGTAAAATAAATTATTACTACAGAGGGTGTTCGCACATTTTTTAGACGATTTTGGTAAGAGGTAATAAAAAATCGTTTGCTGCAAAAGATATAATTGCAATTGTACTATGTTTTTAAAAGTCAAAATTATTATCTGCGGCTTGAAAGTTTTGTTTTTATTCAAAATGGCGTTTTTAACAAAGCAGTGGTTCGAAGGCTACATTTATGCTCTTTCCGAAGAGAAATATGCATACTCCGTTATCCAAAAACGATGTGAGAGTCATGGTTTTGTGATATCTAAAGCGTCGATAGGTAATATCGTCAACAAGAAAGGAAAAAAAACGTCAAATTGGAGCCTCAAGTGGGACAAAAATTCCAAACAAGTATCCAAGATAAAAACGGACATCTTCGACTATTGCAAAGGTACGTTGTTTAATGTTAAAAGAAAATCCCCCTATTCAAAGAACAGTTGCAAAATCATTAAAATGCTCGGTGTCCACTGTAAACAAAATGATAAACGTTGATTTAAATCTTAAGAAAGCGAAAAAACGCAATGTGCATCGTCTTCTTCCAAATCATATCGGTGAACGCAGGACACGCTGCAGAATTCTATATGACAAACACTTATCCAAAGAAAAATGGAAAACAATTGTCACAATAGATGAATCATGGGTGTATTTAAATGATTGCAACAAAAAAAGAGCCATTTATTATCATAAAAGGAGAGAAAAAAATTTAAGTACATGGTTCAGAGAATCGAAAGAAAGTTTTTCTAAGGGATTCATGATTGTTGCTGGTTTTTCTTATAATGGCAAGTTAAAAATAAAGAGAGTGGAAAAAAAATGTCAAGATTAACTCCAAATACTATCAGGAACATATTTTATCGCCAATTTTTCTGAATGAAATACCATCGCTTTACCCACAGTGCCATCAATCTGTGAGACTCCATCAGGACAAAGCTAGCAGTCACACATCAAAATCCACTGTAAATTTCCTAAAAGAAATGGAACAAAAAACTGGTATCAAGGCCATACCCTTCACTGATATCCCTACTAAATCTCCCGATGTATCACCTATGGATTTTTGTGCTTTCGGACTTTTAAAATCTGCATTATCCAAACGTCGTCCCAAAACCCTTACAGGACTCTGGAAAGCTGTTCAGGAGGAATGGGATAGAATACCTCTTCTGACACTTCAAAAGGCATTATTATCCTGGAAATTGCGGTGTCGAAAGATAGTTCAGAATAAGGGATGTCAAATAGAACATTTAAAACACAAGAATTTTTATGTAATTTAGTTTTGTGAATACAATATACATCGTCTAAAAAATGTGTGAACAGCCTTTGTATATAATGCATACAAAATCTACAAAGTATAAAAATTCTTTATAAAAAATATAAATATCAAAATTAATGTGATTTTTGGCATTGCATTTCATTGGCCATTGCTTCGTAATTAGGAGAGTATGATGATATTCCTGCTCGCGCGCGCATAAGCAGTCGTCAAAATGTTCATCTGTAAGTCGTGATCTGTACTTTGATTTTATGATATTCATTGTCGAAAATAATGATTCATACAAATATGTGGAACCGAATAACGATTTTTTTATATGCTGCTCTTTCAAAGAATGGAAATTTGTTTCTGTCAACTATATTCGAGAAATTCTCATCGGATACAATGGATTTTAGGACAATGTCGTTCTGAAGATCCAAAATTTCTATCTCCAGTTCTTCCGTCCTTACTTGAACAAGCTCTGAAATGTATGTAGCTAGTTTGGTTACATTTACTTAGTAAGTAAAAGGATTAACAAAAAAGGTGACCATTGGCGCGATGATATTAAACTGTTGAAAGCGCTTTTCAAACTGGTCTTGAAATAATTGAAGTTTGTTAACAAATGTTGATAAGTCATTTTCCCCGTCTCCTATAATTTTTTTTCATATTTGGAAAAGTGCACAAGGGACTTCATCTTGTTCACTTGGTCACAGTTAAGCTTTAAACGAGTTTATAGACACTACCATTGTAAATATATGTTTGTCCTTTCCCTGTATGTCTAAGTTTAAATAATTCAGTTTTTCCATTATATCTGTTAAAAAAGCCAAATCCGCTAACCAACGAGGATCTGTTAGTTCAAAAAAATTTTGATTTTTTAGAGAGATAATTTTTTCTTTAATTAAATCTACAAATCTAGGGCACAAATCGGGCACACATAAAACGATCGGCGAGCTCCATGGCGCCCGCGGGCATAGGGTTGGGGACCCCTGCTTTACACTATTTCACGTTCATAACGTATATTTAAAGTTACGAAATAATTGTGCTCTGATAAACAAATTAAATGAGGAAAACAATAACGATATTGAGTGGATTATGAAACGACAAAAATTGTCGCTATTTTTTTGCGAGAGAGCACAGTGAGCGTGATTACAATACGACAGACCTACATGAACTGAGCTAAATCGGGCATCACGAGTGCGAAGGCAGGTGAACGAAACGTCAAAAGTTCGGCGCCTCGGACGCCGAGAATCCCCGTGAGTGGCCGATGCCAGGTGTCCGAGGGGCCAAAACTCCCGGCGTCCCAGATGCCAGAAGCCTATGTGAGTGGTAGGGATGCGACATCGATGTCGATGTTTTCAAAACATCGATTTATTGAAGCCGATGTTTTTTTAACATCGATGTTTTGTGCTCGATTTTTTTTAATGAAAAAGTACCATAATAAAAAAATTTACCACGTAGCATAATTTTCACACTCAGTAAATGTAAGTCTGAATTCTGTAAAGGACGAATACAAAAGGGGGAACGATTCCTTAGCAAACAGACAAAGGGCAATCAACAACCAATGAACAATCAGAGCGCTTGGAATGTTCTTGACACTCCAGAACCTGGAGAACCACTCCAGAAGATGGAGTTTTATTTTATAAATAGTATTTACACGAGAGCAGCCATTTAAGTTTTTGTTTTGTTCTGGTTTTATATAAGTTGACGTTAATATTATTAGTAAGATGCCTCCTAAAAGTACCGTTTGGAAATATTTTTGCAAAACCTCTGACAAATTAGTGAAATGCAATATTTGCCTTAAGTCCCTCAAAACTTCTGGCAATACCACGAATTTATCTGGACATTTGAAGGCAAAACATGGCGGTATTTACAACGAGAATTTTGTGTCATCAATGTAGCCCAAAGCAACCAAGTTTTTGTCATTTATGTCTTCCCAATCAGAGAGTAAAATTAAATCCCCCCTCCCCCACGACTAACTGAAGTAATATTAATGTTAGAGGTTACTAAACCAGTTTTAGAAAATGGATGTTCTAAAACATCGATGTTTAAAAACATCGATGGTTTTGGGGCGATGTTTTATTAGCATCGATGTTTTAATATTGAATATCGATGTTTCAAAACATCGATGTCTTGTTATCGATGTCGCATTCCTAGTGAGTGGCCGGCTTTAGAATCTCTGGGAATTGTTGAAACAAATGAGAGCTCTTACGAATGCCGCGTTTTGCAGGATTTTCAAAGTAACTTAAAGTTTACTGAAGGACGTTACGAAGCATCTTCGTTGTGGAATGAATCAAAAGAATAATTAGAAAACAATTAGGTGGTCACAAGAAGGAGATTTTATAATCTAGTAAATAAATTTAATCGGGATATGCAATTATTTGATAATTGCAACTCAGTTATAAAGGAATAATAGAATAATTACAAGATAAAACGAACTTTTTTATACACCATGTTTTTAAATTTTCTGTTGAATCATATAAACTTGATAATTCTATGTATTAATAAATGTTTTTTTAAAATTTTTTTGATTTGTCTAAAAGGAGAAGCATTCAAAAATGTAGAGCACCAAAAAAAAATAAATAAAACTAGACTGGCAAAAATATGGAATAAAAGAATACGTAAAACCATTGATCTGCTACAATTGCTGGAGACACGGACATTTAGCAAAAGCTTGCAGAAATAAAAAAAATATGCAAAAACTGTGGAGAACAACATCATGATCGAGTCTGCCAAACAGGGACAAATTGTGGAAACTGCGCATTCCATAATGACAAAAATAAAACAAAATACGCAACAAATCATTTACCTACCGCTATTACACGCAAAACAAAACTCATGGAGGTCGAGAAACTCAGAGCAAGAATAAACTATGGCTGAAAGTAACACGTACGCATTCAAAATATTGCACATAAACCTAAATAAATCATACCTGACAGCCTTCGAACTAGCAAATGACATCATCACCCTTGATATAGACTGTATATCAATTAATGAACCGCACGTGGTACAAGCAGCACCACATTACATCAGAGGAATACCATCATCCTATACAACAATAAAAGCGGATACAGACCCTAAAGCAGTATTACTCCTAAAAGTAAAATACAACTTTTACAAACTGCACATGAGTGAGCATCTGGTAGCAATTAAAGCGAACTACAACGGCAACAATATAATACTAATATCATTATACCTCCCACCCTCACCAAGAGGAGACCTTGACAGGACGGAACCGCAACTGAACATACTAAGAACAATTTTAAATGAAAACAGAGGAGAAAGAATCATCATACTGGGAGACTTCAACGCAAAATCAACAGTCTGAGGACAAAGGCCCACAGACGAAAGAGGACAAGCAATACTGGGACTTGCGGCACTATTTGACCTAAAAATCCTAAACAACCCAGACAGCCCACCAACTTTCAACGGATCCACTGGACAAAGCAGGATAGACCTATCACTGTGAAAAGTTTTTGAAGACAGTCACATACAAAACTGGAAAATCAAAGACGACCACAATCTGCCAGACCACAACGCAATAACGTTTGATATAAAACTAGACGCACCTGCAGACTACAAAATCTACACAACAATATGGGACATAAAAACACTAAAATGGCTTGAATTCAAAGCAGAACTGAGTGAAAAACTAAATGAATACCAAGGAAGATTCCAATCTGAGGAAATAGACAACACAGTAAAGAACTTCACAGAGGACATAGCAAGCCTATGCATGAAACATAAAGTAAAAACAAAAGGACAAAAAAACGTCTACCAAGACTAAACACACAAAGAAGAAAAGTAAGAGCATTAAGAAGAAAAATGCAGCGAACAACTAATGAAAATGAAAGAGACAGATATAAAATAATATACAAAAAAGAAAGAGCAAAGTACAAGAAAGCACTCCTAGAAGCAAAAAGAAACACATACAAAGAATACTTGGAAAAAATCACAGTAAAAGATACATTTGGAACCATATATAAAATAATAAGAGACAAAATGTACAAAAAACAAATAATAGAAGGAGTAAAAGACGAAAAATGGAATACTGCATACAGACAACAAAGAAACAGAATTGATACTGGCAAAATATCACTTCGAAACAAAGAATGAATCCTCATCATCAACCCAGATAAGAAACCAAAAAGCAAATACAGAGAATAAAATAACGGAAAAAGAAATTAAAATAATAATCAAGGAAATGGCAAAAGATAAATCGCCGGGCTACGATGGACTTACCACAAGTATAATAGAAGAAATACAATTAAGCAATATAACAATACTAAAAGAATTATACAATGTGTTCTGGAAAAAAGCAAAATTTCCCAAAGAATGGAAAATATCAAAGGTAGTCTATTTCCCAAAAGAAGGAAAAGATCACACACAAGCCAGTAGCTATAGACCAATCTGTCTCCTACCAGTAATGGGTAAAGTATATGACAAAATCCTAACAAATAGATTAGTAGAACACCTTGACGAAAACAAACTGCTATCAGACAAGCAATACGGATTTCGGAGAAACATGGGAACATCAGATGCACTACGCAAAGTCTTAGGAACCATCAAAGAAAATACAAAGGCAAAAAACAACACATGCATGATTTCATTAGATATCAAAAGTGCATTCAACTCTATAAAAAGATCATGACTAATAGAAGAACTTAAAAAACTCAACCTAGAAGACACATTATTAAGATCAATAATAGACTACCTCACGGATAGAAAAATACTATTAAGCAATGGTGAATGGGAGTATAACGTCGAAGTCCCTCAAGGATCTTCACTGGGCCCGATTCTTTGGCTAACCATAATTAACGAGCTTTTTCAAGACTGCGCAAGCGATAAATCTTACCATCTACAAGCATTTGCCGACGACATACTAATACTAATAAAAAGCCCAGTAATATACAAGTTCCAAGAACTCTCTACAAAGATACTATCCAAGTGTGAAGCATGGGCTAGAAAGAATGAACTAAATTTTAACGTTGAAAAATGCACATACACAATAATATCATCAAAAAAAGGAAGTCACAAGAAAACCGACAATAAAAATAAACGGAGAAAACATAAAATATAAACCTGAAATAAAATACCGAGGATTCATAATCGACAAAGACCTAAATTTCTACAGCCACCTACAAATGGTGAAAGAAAAGTCAATAGCAATAATGTACAAAATACTGAGATTCACAAGGAAAACCTGGGGTCTAAAGCCAGAAATAGCCAAAGAAATATACAAAATAACACAAGAGAAAATACTACTACATGGAGCACAAGCATGGTACTACAGTACCAAAAAATTTAATAAAAAACTACAGCAAATTCAACGCCCATTGCTACTAATGATTACAAAATGTTACAAAACAGTAGCTACAGACACGCTAGCAATCCTAGCGGGCTGTTTACCATTAGACATAAGAGCCAAACAAGAGCAAGACTGGTGCCTCCTATTCAAAGAGGGAACAGAATTGGAAATAGATGGTCAAAAGTTTAACCCAGAAAACACAGAAATAAAAATTAATAAAATTAGAAAAATAAAAGACATCACAACACACAATTGGGACAGAAAAAGTATACAACAAAATGATGACTATTACTACACAGATGGCTCAAAAATAAACAATCGAGGGGGAGCAGGAGTAATAAGATACAATAAACAAAACAAAATAAAGGAATTAAAAGAAAGACTTTCAGATAACTCGACCTCCTACCTTGCTGAAATACATGCGATAAAAATGGCAGTACTTGATGCGTCAGAAAGCGTATTAACAAACATAGACCTATTCACAGATTCACGTAGCGCACTTCAAGCACTACAATCACACAAAACCGATGACGAAGAAATTCAAAACTTAAAAAACATCATCAAAAACAAACAACTAGAAATAAAATTTCACTGGGTCAAGGTTCATGCCGGATTTACAGAAAATGAAGAAGTAGACAAATTAGCAAAAGAAGCAACAGATTTGGATGTGGTAACATCCATTTACAAGAATAGAAAAGAAAACATAAAAAACAAATTACAAAAAGAAGCTATAAAAAACTGGCAAGCAAGATGGGACATCTCTGACAAAGGTAGGAGAGTCCACGAGATCTTCCCAAAAGTATCAACTTCAAGATTAAAAGGAAATTTTTGGATCAACCAAGCAATAACAGAACATGGCAGCATCGGAACTTATCAAAACAGATTCTTCAGTAAATCAGACACCTGTACATGTGGAGTGGTTCAAACAATAGAACACTGCACCTTTGAATGCCCGGAATTTCAAGTAGAACGCAAAGAACTACCTTCGGGAGCAAACACCTGGCCTCCGACCAAATTCTTCACAGATTATTACTGCTCTAAAATAATAATCAAAATTTTCACCAAATTAATGGCTCAACATTACCCATCTGATGCATTCTAACTAGCAATTTGTATTCGTATAAATATTTTTGTAAACTTTTAGTGTAACCTATTTATTCTTTGTATCCAGCAAAATGTTCTATTCTGTACTGTACTGTTTGCATTTATTGCAAATCATCAACTGTAATCATTGTTAATTTAAAAAATAAATAAATAAATAAATAAATAAATAAAAATACAGACAATTAGTTGCTGGAGCACATACGCAGGACACTCAATCTACTTAATGTGTCACTTAACTTCATAAAAGTTAATAACTAAAAGCACAAAGTTTGGCAAACATGAAAAGCAAAATAAAAACTAGCTTGTTGGCACATAAAGTACCAACACATTTGTTATTCATCAAGCTTCCCTTGCGCGTTATAGCTCACACTATGGTGGATGCAATCAGGTGCATACCCACAAGTACTTTTATTAAAATTTTATCAAATTTTAAAGAAATTTTTGGGGCACGTGCTCCTGGCTGCTCTGCTCTTTTATTGCTGCGGCGCCGACTGGCATCGACTAGATAACATGCGGCCTGTTGTGGCGGGTGGGTTGGCGTCGAGCGACCAGTAATCAGTTTTTTAGTATGCCTTACGGCAGGGCTGTTTTCCTTTGTGATATAAACTTGACAATTCTATGTATTAATAAATGCTTTTTTAAAATTTTTTTGATGAATTATCCCATCAACTTGAAAGAAAATGAAGTTAATCGGAAGTTAACTTGCGTTTAACTTTTCATTCCCGTCCCGGTCGATAGATGGCTGCACCAGTCTACAAAACAAAATTAACTGAAAATGATTTCAAATCTGCATAAAGATGGCTAAAAGTATTTAAAAAATGCATTGTCATCTTGTTTTGATCTATTCTAAGAGTTTCAAATGTCTAGCTAGTCGGGAAGTTAGTTAAAAATCGATTGCAAGATTTGTAAGGGACAAACACACACACAAACAAACAAGAAAGCAAGTTAATAAAAACATGGTAAAAAAATGTGAGGATTTACCTCTAGATGATTCATATTAAATGCCGCATAGACTCGTTATCAAAACTGATCAGGATACCAGAAAATTACGTATTGTTTACGATGCTTCTTCAAAATTAAATGGCCCATCTTTGAATGATTGGTTTTTGCTAGGGCCAAACTTGAATCCTAACATTTTGGATATTATATCAAAATTTCGTGAAAACAAAATAACTTTCTCTGCGGACATTCAAGCTGCATTTTTGCAATAAAGGTAAAGAATGAACACCAGAATTACGATTTATATATTTTGACGACTGTGACATTGAGAAAAATATTGTACCCTACAAAATGAAAAGAGTGACATTCGGCGTCACTTGTAGTTCCTTTATATTGGCCGCTACGATCAAACACCATTTTAAGCAAAAAATAGAAGGTAAAGGAGAGTGCGTTGAGATGTTGGATTCATCGTTGTATGTTGATGATGTGTTTTATGGAGCAGAAAGAGTGTCGAAAGCATTCAGTTTGTCCTCGGATGCTGTGTTTATTTTAGGTGATGCTGGATTAATTTGAGAAAACTGAATACTAATTCAAAAGAGTTAAAAGAATTATGGGTTGAAAATGGATTTTGTGATATTAGTATTGATAGGGAAAACGTAGTGAGTGGGACGATGATTTGCCAGAAGATATGATGGTGAAGTGGAAGGATTGGTGTTTGGAGATAGGTCTGTTGAAAGAGTTAATGATTGATAGATATTATTTTTCAGCTTGTATGCATGGAATGAGTTGCAATGCGCATCTACAAGGGTTTTGAGATGCGTCTCCTGTAGCATATCGTGCGGTTGCTTATTTACGATTCGAGAATAATAGTGGTGAGATATTGATCTCATTTATTTCTAAATGCAGAATTAGTCCTTTGAAAAGGTTAATGTTGCTTAGACTTGAACTCATGGGAGCTTTAATTGCTTCAAGGATTGTCAGTTATTTGAAGAACATTTTTCCGTTTCAGACTATGTTTCTTTGGACTGGTTCGAAAATAGTTTTCAGTTGGATAAAAGAGTGTGCTAAGAAATGGAAGCCCTTTGTTTGTAATAGGGTAATTGAAATTCAGTATTTTACGAATCCTATAGATTGGAGACATTGTGAAGATAAGAGTAATCCTGTTAATATTCTAACTAGAGGTTGTAGTGTTAGAGACTAACAGAGATCTTGGAAAGGGTGGCATGGTCCTGAATTCTTGTCATCATTGCATGAAGATCAGTGGCCTAGAAGTGATTGTGTTGTTACTAAGAAAGAAATGAATAATGTTGTAGAAGAACAAAAATGAAAACCTGAACTAAGTTTGCATTGTGCAATCGAATACACTACTAAAGTGGAATTTACCTCGGATTTAGAAAAGTACAATTCTATTAAAAGAGTTTCTCGTATAACAGCATGGGTAAAAAAATTTATTTTTAACGCTAAAAATAAGAAGGAAGATCGAAAGTTTGGTGAGTTAAGAATTGGAAGATGCTGAGAAAATGTGGATTCGACAAATCCAAAGGAAATATTATTTTGATATACTCAAATGTCTTAAAGAAGGAAAGCAAGTCTTTAAGGAATCGAAAATTCTTGACTTGAACCCTATAATTTCTGATGATGATCTAATAGTAGTAAAAGGAAGATTAGAAAAGTCTAATTTGGAGTTTTATACTAAACATCCTATAATAATTTCTTCTAAGGACAGGTTTGCTGAACTATTGATTTGGGACGCTTATGAAAAAGTTTTCCGAACTGGAGTATCGAAAACTATGATACAGTTACGAGAAAAATTTTGGCTGACGAAAGGTAGACAAGCCATAAAAAAATCAACTTAAGAAAATGTGTTGTGTGTAAAAGACTTAACTCGGTTCCTGGAAAACAGATTACTGCGCCTCTTCCTGCTAATCGCATCGAACAAGCGCCAACTTTCTCTGTGGTTGGAATCGATTTCGGTGGTCCATTATATGTCAGAGATAGTCCTGATAAACAGCAAATCTTACTGTTTATTTGTGGGGTTACCAGATCTGTGCATTTGGAATTAGTTAGAAACATAATAATAGAAACCTTTCTGTTAGGTTTTCGACGATTCAACGCTAGACTTGGGCTGTGTTCTATAGTATACTCTGACAATGCACGTACCTTTAAGGGAGATGAAATATTGGTGGTCAACAATTAGTGATCCTAAGGTGAAGGACTTCTACTCTACGCATGGAATTACATGGAAATATATTGTTGAAAAGGCGTTGTGGTGAGCCGGATTTTATGAGAGACTTATCCATTCTGTAAAAGTTTCCCTCAGAAAAACTCTTGGAAAATCATCGACACGAGAGCAGCTGGATACTGTCATTGCGGAAATTGAAGGTGTATAAACTCCAGACCACTCACTTATGTTTACACCACTAGTGACGAGCCGATCCCTTTCATGCCGGCTCATTTTCTCTTGGGTAGAAGAGTTCATGGAACCTACCAGCAGTAAAATTACATTGTGGAGGTCAATTCTCTACCAGGAAATTATTAATTAAAACTTTTTATTATAGAGAAAGGTTAGTTCAATCATTTTGGAATAGGTGGAAAAAGATTATTAAGTGAATTTAAGATCTACACATTTGGTACGTAAAAATAAGATTCGCGAAATTAAAATCAACGATATAGTTAAAATTCATCAAGAGCATTTACTCAGAAACTTTTGGAAACTGGGAAGGATTATTGATGTATTTCCTGGTAGAGATGGTAAAATAACATCTTGTAGCATGAAAACAGAAACAGGTGTTGTAAAACGACACGTACAATAATTATATAATCTTGAATTATACGATTAAAATTAAACTGTATATATGCACATATTTAAAACTTAATTGAATACCGTCAACTGGGGTAACTTTGGCCTAACAAACGAAGAAAAGATTGTATTTGCTGTATCTAGACAAAGGAGAGTGATTATCACTTATTTATTGCAAGGGTCAATAGGTGGCAGTACTGCCTTGACTTCCTCATAGTTTTGTATTGTAGTTTCTCAGGTTACCACAACTACAGTGCTACTCCACTTTGGTAAACATTCGGACCCCCAGTGGATCGGTTCTCTTTCTGTGGCAAAGATAGGGCTACACCAGGTATACAAAGCAGCGCCCTCTCGGGAACGAATAAATATGTTATACTCCCCACCTGAACTCATAAAAGAGTTCATACACGTTACATTTCCTGTTAATTTCAAGAAAAAAGCTAATATAAAACTAAGGAAAATTATATCATAACACTTTACATAAAATACTAATCTTAATTCATCTATAGTAAATACAGTTAACTGTGACGCAAGTCACAAATTAGCAATAATAAATTTTACAGTTATTAATTACAGCACAATATAGTAAGGTAAAGCTGTATCGAACATACAAAATCAATACTATATTTGAGTTCACTCTAATGTAATTCTCCAAAGGGTATAATAGTTGATCAGGTCTGTTGAAACGTACTATGGCAGTACGAACGATACAAGATCGCACAAGTTCGTGTGCGAAGTCCTACAGCAACTTCGACTTGCTTATTCCGTCGAAACAACACTATATCCCCCCTCTTCGGAGATCTTTTCGAGCTGCAGTAGTCGTTTAAGTAGTGATCAGTTCTCATCTGGAGTAAACACAGCCTTTTTTCCCGTCCTTGTCTCCGCATTTGAGTTTCCCGTCCCGTCTCTTTCCCCACCATTGGGCTCTCCTCTGCATAAACTTCCGACTGATTCCTTCATTATTGTTATCTGCTACTTTCTCATTTATTCCGTCGCGTAAGTGTTCCTGTACGGCATTTTCATTATTATGAATCAAAAGACGGTCATTTTTAGAATGCGTCCGAAATCTACGGAATCTTTCTGAGGCTAGTTCAAAGTTGTGTATCAATGAATGGTTAGTACCAGGTTTCCATAGAATCGTTACAGTATTTCTGTCATTTACATATTGACGATTTGATTTAACGGACTCTCTTATTTCATTATCACAAACAATATCATTTTCATTCCTTTTATCAATGTCTACACCTTCTAGTTCCGAAAACAATTTTGTATCAGGCATTACAAGTTGCAGCTGCATGGTTTTCAATTACAGAAGTACCGCACCCATTAGTTTCCCTTCCTTGAACCACAAATCCAAATAAGCTATCGGTTGCGAAGTGTTTTTCACCAAGCCTAATATAAAAGATCTGTCTCACAAAACTTCAAACAGACAATCCGCCCCCACAAGAACATCTACGTCGTCGAGTTCTCCAGTGTCAGAAAGGTCAAACTTCTTATAAGGCGTCCACACACATCGAGAACTGCAGCGAATTCTGCGGGGAAAACAGCTATTTATGGAGCAGGGGACGTCAACTGCATAGGGTATATTCCGTCTGGTCCGGCAGCGGATTTGTGGTTCATCCGTCGAATAACGGTTTTTACCTCCCGCGGCGTGATAGGCTGCACGAGCGGAACACAAGACGGGTAATTGGTGGTTCTCGGGAAAGAGCCATCAGCGTCATTCGATACTTCGAACAATCCACGGTAGAAGTCCGTGGCATTGCGGAGAGTGGGCGAACCCAGAGTTTCCTCACTAGAATCGAGAATGGTCTGCGCTACTCGTGCGGGGTCGACTCCCCAAAGTCGCTGGCAGTTTGCGAATAAATCCGCGCGCTGACCGGCAACTCCAGTTCGCTTAGCCCATTTCCTACCCTTTTTGGGTTGGGGCTTCGACCGCTTCTTGATCGGGTTTAGGAGGATGAGTTCTCTCATCATTTCCTTTGTCCACATCTCAATGTACGCCCAACCGCATCCATCCGGTGACGCCGCATGCGGACAATCATCCGCGGGGGAGGTGGGGTCCTCAGTTTGGGGCTCCTCTTCCACATCCGGCTGCGGGCACTGGGGTATCGCAGTCTACGAGTCAGCCGTTCGGGACCTGCGTCTCCCCACTTTAAGCCTGTACTTGAGTTGCGAGTACGTTGAGAACCGTTCCGCAAGCCGTACCATCAGCGTCTCTTGCTTAGGGATCCGTCCATACCGTGATCCAGAGAAGAAGATCTTCCTCATCCTTAGGTGACCATACAGCGGCCACCATTCCAGCAACGGCCTTTTGAGCGGCCAAACGCTCCTCGTTAACGATTACGACATGTCGGTGTCTCCTGTGCTGAGAAACTCCGGATATGGTCCAGAATTTTTCGCCGCTTTGTGGTCACACGAATGGATTTACTCTCTGTAGATCCTCCTTATCGGGTTTCGGTGCGCACTTGGCGTGGTGGATCGTCATGGCGTAGTAAGAATTTCCCCGACGTCCGCAGTGGGCACAGCGTACCAGTGTCTCGCACTGGTGAATAATTCGTCTGTGCCTTTCCAAGTCGCGAAAGGACCGGAAAGATTGGCTGCACGATGGGCAGTCAAGCTGACCCTGCACAGGCACGACGACACAGATGGTATCCATAGTGATACAAGAAGAGTCCAAAGTAGTACTGAAAAGTAATGTTGTAGTAGAACCAGCAAAAGACTTCGAGAAATTCAGATCACCAGAGCTCAGAACCTAGAAGAGAAAAAGGAGAGATTAGCAACTTGCACATTTCGCTTACTAAACACATGATACAAGTGCCCTAACAAGACCTAAAGCCTTAACCGAAATAGCCTCATACGGAGGAACGTTTAACCGTTCCCATTAGCAACGCGCCAAGTCAGCAAGCGTCACGTAGGCAGTGGGTCCGGGATACCTCAGTATTGCCCTCACCCGAATGAGTTTCGGAGGAGAATTGCCAGGACATGGAATCCCATTTTCGCGACCCGCTGAGTGCGGGACGTAGGGTCCAATAATCCGTTCAGCAAGACCGTTATTCGGTCGGCGTTCCCTCGTCCAAAACGAGTATTGCCGAGCCACGGAACATAGAGAGGATTTGCGTTCGAGAGTAAGCTTAGACTCCGGACCACGTCGGGGAAACGGCGTTTTGTCAGTCGACCCGTACCTAAGTGGGAGGTGCCCAATTTCTTATCCAATCTGGATCTTATCGGGCGAGGTGTGTGAAATCGCACGTAGAGTGCGATTAAATGTAGGCGTCAATGGGGTAGTCATACCAACTCGGACGTACCACACTTTGAGACATCATGGCTCGCTATACCACTTAAACCGCTTCGGGGATCACCCGAAGACTTTTGTGCATAGGTGTTTCAACCCGGTCAACGTAGCTCATATGAGACATTGACCAGCACACTCGGTACTGTTTCCACGACTGAGGCCGGGTAACCGATATGTGGACCAAGTGGTCCGAGGGGACGAAGGCACCCATATTTTCCAAGTTTGCCGTGGCAGGCCTAAGCCATCCCGGCAGGTGTCGGTACGTTCGATGCAGAGTTTCAAACCCAGATCGCATTTGAGTTTTCTGTTTTCCCATTTTCCGCCCTGAGGAAAAAAGGTCCGAACCTGGTTTCCCAGGTTCAGTCCCAGACTCCACTGCCTTCATCCCATAGGTGCTCATGTCGTTAGGACGACGAAACGTTTGATAACCTGTTCTTGGCAGGCTTGACCCCTCTTACCCTGGATAAATCCAGTTTCCAGCCCGAACCATGCGGAGGTAGGGGCATCTGCAATAACGCGAAATTCCTATGTCTCCCGTGTAAGAGAGTCATAGTTATTCCCGCCGTTTACCCGCGCTTGGCTGAATTTCTTCACTTTGACATTCATAACACTGGGCAGAAATCACATTGCGTCATCACCGATCTCCGGAGACATCACAGCCTATTTCACTTCCAACGGGGGAGGGGGAATATTGGCATGTGTTATTTCGTTTACAACGAGCGCTTCCAATGGAATTCGTAGCATCTCAATTTTTGTGTTTCGAAGATCTAGCTGTACCAAATCACACGAGAAATGCTTAGCATACTCACTACCGAAACCATAGATTTGCAACCTTTCGCTTTTAATGAATTGGAGGTTCAATTCAACACAAATACACTGAAGTGCCACTGAATTAGGGATAGCAAAGCCTATGCAAATTCTGTAGAGCTGCGCATCATGTATGCGCAAGTGAGGGCGTTGTGGTAACTGCATATATAGCGCGTACTGTGGTTGTTCTGAATTAGTTGTTGGAATTGCCAGTATGGGTAAACTGCCTGATTTAGACGCCTTCGATCGCGGACAAATCGTAGGTGCGCGACGCATGGGCCATTCAATTTCCGAAATCGTCAGACAGCTAGGATTTTCAAGGTCGACAGTGTCAAGAGTATACCAAGAATACATGGATGGTGGAAAAAAACTAGCGATCGGACAAACTGCAAAGGACAATTAGCCTTGACAGTGCGTGGTGAGAGACGGCTCAGGCGTATTGTACGTAGCCAGCGAAACCAAACATTAGCTCAAATTACCACCCAGTTTAATGACGGTGCCAGTCGTACAGTCAGTAAACGGACTGTGAAACGCTCGCTTCACCGTATGGGTTTCGGGAGCCGTCGACCTACGAGAGTACCATTGCTCTATACGCGCCATCGGGCACGTCTTGCCTGGGCAAGAGAGCACAGAGACTGGAGTGTAGAGGACTGGAAACGAGTAGCATGGAGTGATGAGTCTCGATTCCGACTACTTAACGCCGACGGGAGGCTGAGAATATGGCGTCAGGCTCATGAAGCCATGGATCCTACATGCCTGGCTGGAACTGTACAAGGGCATGGTGGCTCAATCATGGTCTGGGGTGTTTTTTCGTGGCACAGTTTGGGATCTTTGGTGCGTGTACCAACCTTCCTCAATGCAATTCGGTACGTAGAGTTGCTGGGTGATCACTTCCATCCGTTTATGCTGTTCTGTTATCCGCACGGTAATGGAGTTTTCCAGCAAGACAACTGTACCTCTCACAAGTCCCGGTTGGCTACTGGCTGGTTGGATGAGCATTCCTCTGACTTCTCTGTCATGAATTGGCCACCTAGAAGCCCAGACTTAAATCCTATTGAGCATCTTTGGGATGTTTTGGAACAAGGCGTGAAAGGCCATCACACAGCACCAAAGAACCTCACTGAATTATGGACAGCTTTAGCCAATATTTGGCAAGCCATTCCCGTGGAACGTTTCCAGAAACTTGTTGAATCTATGCCTCGTCGTGTGGCAGCCGTTATCAAGGCCAGAGGAGGCCCAACTCGTTACTAGGTACGTATCCCTAATTCAGTGGCACTTCAGTGTATTACGTTTCACAAAGCTACGATGCCTGAGTAAAATAATAACCTTAGGGTAGGTGGGGGCAAAGGTTTTCAGTTTTGAGATTTTCGTTTTTTACGGGCCTCCATTAGATCCTATCGCCCCAAAAAGTCACTTGTATTGTAGTTGGGTATCTCCTCTACCTTCTATGAAATAATGAATTTTTTCCCGAAAACTTTAGGCGCCGAATTTTTAATTTTACCAAAACACCTGTTTGCGAACCTTTGCCCCAATCGGTGGGGTGCAAACCTTTAAGCAAAACCTTTACGCAGAATGGATACCATTGTATTTGAGTTACCCAAAACTTAAGGTAGGATTTGAAAGATTATTTACCACCCTAACATGTGAAAATAATCACAAAACAGTTCTCGAGTTTGAGTGATGCTCAATATTACTCAAAAGTTGCAAAAAATTGCATTAAAAAGGACGAAAATAAGCTTATCTCATTTTCTCTGCAGGAGAAGGTCGTAACTCCAACAGCTTTCATGAGGCAACTGACTGGGAGAATACGAATGCATTGTCTACCGGATTCCACCCAAAACTCTTCCCGGTCATTTTCAAATGTACATGCGAAACTTTGCCCCCACCTACCCTACTAATTTATCTCCTTTCTTTGATTTTAGGATCGCGCTACACAAGTCTGGAGTAATACGAGTACTTTTTCTTTCTCCCCCATAATATGCAATGTGATAACAGACGCCATATTATTATTAATTTCATGTGTCACACTCTCAGTTCTTTCTTTAGATTTATTCACTGCGACAACTTCATTGTTACGTGTTAAACTATTATACGGTTTATTACAAAAATCGCACTAATCTTTTCTGAAACAAAATTTTGACAAGTGCCCTCTTTTCAGGCAATGGAGAAAACGGTGCTGGTTAATGATTGAATCCCTTTTTATGTCTGCAGTTGAGAAGCAATTTACCGTTTCATGATTTTTAGTACTACAAAATACACAATATGTGTATGATACTGCAGTCAGTGCGGAAGCGCTAAAACCTACCTCGAAACGGAGTATCATAGAAATCACTACAAATTTTAGAATTACTCGGGGCATACCTAACCTGAATACAGGCAAGACGCTAGAGCAGTATGATTCCGTCATTGCGATATAGTTCGCACTTTTTCCTATTAACAAAGTTGATAAAAGGTACATTTCAGACATAAATCATTAAAATAATGATTTAACTAATAAAACGTAGACATATTTGGGCAACAAAAATGTGGTGTTTCATGTATTTAGTAAATAATGCGCAATACAGCATGCGAGAGAGAATGTAGCAAAATTGCATCCTCTTGGTTATTTAAATCTTTAACATACGCAGCAAGAAGAAATCTTGCATGTGTGTGATCATGCCCTCAAATTTTGAAATACTGTATTTTTTGTTTGTGATTTAAATTATTATTATCCACTATTTTAAGGTTACATTTCCTTACTTAATACAGTAGATGCTATTTCAACTTTTCATGTTATTTTTTTAAACCAAAATCTTTTACCTCTTTCACAAGTAAATACCAATCGTGCCAATTTTGTTATGCAATGCCTTCAGACACAGCCATAGAGGTGCTTCTATAGAGTGTTCTATTTAATGGTCACTAAATGGATCCTAACTAAATATCCTAAATATCCTAAATGGATGACATAGGCTTCAACAGGAGCCATGCAGGAGTGTGATCACTCCCCGAATTTTTTTAAACTATAAAGAACGTCTTTCATTTGGGGTTTACATGATTTTATCTCTTGGATTGCGGAAAAGCAATTTACTTTGAACTCATCGTCTCTATTGTCTAGCACAGAGGTTCCCGACTTTTTTTTTTTTCAAACAGTAATCCAATCAGCGCTCCCTTAACGTAGGGTTGCCAGATATTGAAAACCTACATTCTTGGGAAGGGGGGGGGAGAAAATTAAAAGTGCCGTTATGCGTTCATTTCTAGGAAAGTGTAACTTTAGGAAGAAAAAAATGTTAAATATTTTTAAAACTGTTTGTGGGCTTTAATATAACGAAAATATAAATCAACCCTAAACCGAAATAATTATAGTGTCTCGAAATATGCTTTCGGGACAACGGGACAGGTCCTTAAAAACCGGAACAATTCGGGAAAACTGGGCCGTCGGGCAACCCTGCGTTTACATTACGTAAATACCTTTTATTAATATAATACACAACAATATTATACAGAATTTAAAATATATAATATTAAATTTTAAAAAAAATAGGTACTTACCTATTTGACTAAAATTATCTATAAACATAATATTAAGTACGCGATATAAGTTATCCTTTTATTGTGATCTCTGTTTAGATAGGCATTGCACTGAACTTTAGTTTTGCAATAATTTCTCTGAAGGAGTACCTAAAAAAACTGGTATTGTTCTAAATTTTTTCACTCTGTTTATAGTAATATTCAATGATCCCTTCAGAACATGCAATAGATTTGGTGCTCTGTATACGCGATAACCTTTTAGGATTTGCAAGATCCGAAAATGCATGACTTGCTCAAGCTTTCATACGTACAGGCTAGTACAGACATGTTTAGCTAAGAAGGTATATGTTGGTTAAAACGTGCGTTTATATTTGATTAATAACTTTTAAGTATGTTTTTACGAGTATAGACCAAGAGATGGTCCTCAACGTCCCGCTATTATCTTGGACCAGCAGTACCCCCCCCCCCCTCCCGGATCTTCTCAGCGCCCACCAGGGGGCTGTACCTCCCCCAGTGGGAACCATGCCAGGCAATATCTGTAGGTTTCATTTACTTTTCGATATTTAGTCTGTCACCATCTTTCTCGAGCAAACATTGTATTCATTCCTTGTTAGGTAGGTTTAGAGCTGAAATGATATACAGTGAAACCTCCCTTAACGGACACTCCCGAATAGCGGACACCTCTAATTAACGGACATTTTTACGAGTCCCAGTCCTTTTATATAGGACAATCCATGTTATTCCCTCTGAATAGCGGACACTCCGAATAGCGGACAGGTATTTTTGAAAAACTTTCAATTATTTTGGCAAATATTTCAAAATTAGAAGCTTTTAACGCCTCAAATGGATGGATGGAAAAATTCCGGACACGTCACAACATATTTTTTAAGCAGATTTGAGGTGAAGAAAAATTTGTAAATTCAAATGAAGTAACAGATTGTATTGGAAAGCTTAAATCTTTGTGCAAAGGATATGATGACAGAGACATTTTCAATGCCGATGATTCTGGCCTCTTTTACCGCGTCCTTCCGGACAAGACCTTATGTTTTAAGGGTGAAAAATGTAGTGGCGGGAAAATTTCAAAAAAGCGGCTCACTCTTTTGCTGCGTTGCAACATGCTGGGAGACTTCAAAACTCCAATTATTATTGGAAAAGCTAAGAAGCCTCGATTATTGGGCGAAAATTTAGTGTTTCGTGGAAGTCAAATAAGAAAGCGTTGAGATAATGAGCGGTTGGTTGGTGGAGTTAGACAACAAAATAAAAAATAAAAAGAGAAAAATCAATCTGTTCATGGACAATGCTACTTCCCATCCTGATGATTTAAAGCTAAAAGTGTTAATTTAATTTTCTTGACTCCTAACATCGTTCGATGCTACAGTCACTTGATCAGGGAATTATCCTCAGCTTTAAAGTACGATACAGAAAGGTGTTTCTGAGACATGTGCTTTCACGGATTATCTCCTGCAAATCCAGCGAAGAGTTGGCAAATCGGTGTCTGTTTTGGTTGCAATTTCCTGGACTACGTCAGCCCTTAAAAAGGTGGAACCTGGGTGCGTTCTAAAATTGTTTTAAGAAGATGGGATTTTTGAGTACAAGCGAAGTGGCAACTGACAGTGCTACCGAAAAAAGCAAAAAAGAACTTGCGGATCTAATAGCCAATTTGGATTCAAATGTCAGCGTTGAAGAGGAAGTCAAGATCAACGACGATTTATCCATTGAGGTAAAAAACCTGCGTGTTTCCAATTTCATTTATCGGGCCACCACTGAAGCACTGGCCCTTTCAGAGGATGATGATGAGGAATCGCCAATGGAAGACTGCAAAATCAAAGATTATTTGGAAGCACTGAAATACAGCGAACAACTAAAACAGTTCTTTCTGAACAATGAAGATTCAGAGGGACTAGCAAAGCTAAATCCTATGAAGATTCATCTTGAAAAACAGGTTTGTTGTGTAAAAAAGAGAAATCAAACTTTGTTAAGAGATTTTTTAGCAGTAATTAAAATAATTTAGCTACTATACATTGTATTTTGGGATTATTTAATGCAAGATAAAAGGATTAACACACAATTAAAAGGTAATGTAGTAAATAGTTATTCTTTTCTTACCTAATTAATTTTTCCTTTTTAATTAAAATTGCAGCCGTAATTTTCATTCAAATGTCAAACAGAACAGCAAAAACTGTTGGTATATATATATAAATGCTACAAAGTGTTTTTAACTTTTCACACCAGATGGTGCTAAGTGTCTGTATTTGTCCTTTTGTATGTAAATGTATATTTTCTGTAAATAAAACTCAGTTGGAATGTAGTCCTTGAACGTGTGAGACACAACATTTGGCAGCAGAGCTTGTTGTTTTTCTCCTCGAAGAGCCAGTCGCATCGACATCCGGTCGCCGATGAATTCAAAATGCAACTGTGAGATTTCCTAAAGCGAAAGTTTAAACGATAGCGAAGAAAATGGATAACTTGAAAAGCATTCCGTTGTTGAATAGTGGAAATTATGTACTCTGGTCTATGAAAATCAAGGCAATTTTAACTTTAAAAAGATTAATAGATGTTATCTATGAAGATAGACCACAGGATTTAAAATTACTAGAAGATTGGAAAACAAAGAATGATGACGCTGTAGCCTATATTTTGCTATCACTTTCAGATGAACAGAGTCTCCAATTTGCAGAAGAAACCAATGCCAAAAATTTATGGGAAAAAATAAAAAGGGTTTTCACAGGAAAAAATGAAGACCGGAAGATAGATGCTGGAAATGAGCTAAAGAATATAGAAATGCAAGAAAACGAAAATGTATCTGACTACATAGCCAGAGCAAGGGGACTTTCTATGAAGTGTAGCGCACTTGGTTTGAACATTTCAGAACTTGAACTGGTTTACTACACAGTTCGTGGACTTAACCATAAATTCGGGAAAATAAGAGAAATATTGAAGACGCAAAGAGAAAAAGAAATTGATGAAATATTAGAAATTTTACGCGAAGAAGAGAATACCCGTTTAAAAATGAACTCAAATTCCATATCCAGAAAAGGAGAAGCTTTCCATGTTAAAAACAGTAATAGAAACGTAAAACTTTGCTGGATCTGCAACAAATCCAATCACATAGCCAGAAATTGTTTTTTCAGGAATAAAACAGGAAACAGGAGTGGAAATGCACCCGACAACGTGATAAGAACATTACCTAACGACAAAACCAAAAACAAGCAAAAAATGAGATTCGCGAACGCAGCATTTGAAAACGAAAATCAGAACTTTGCCCTTATGACAGACCCAGAACATTCCGACGCTACTTGTGAGGATATTTGGATTTTGGATTCTGGAAGCAGCTCACATATGTGCAAGGACCTTAAATTTTTTGAAAACTTTAATTCCGATGTTGGTCATATTAACTTAGCAGGTAAGAATTATGTTTTAAAATCTATTGGCGAAGGAAAAGTTAAAGCTAAGACATTTGTAAACAATATTGAAAATACATTAACTATTGATAATGTGATTTATGTACCTGATTTAAGATGTAATTTGTTATCCATGACTAAATTAATGGAAAGAGGTTATAGTATTCAATCATATGATAATTATGTTTTGGTTTTAAGCAAAACTGGTCAAATTGTTTTAAAAGCTGAGAAAGTAAATAATCGCTTAGAAATTATAATGAAACCTTGTATTGATAATAATTCATCTGAATTATTAGAGTGTAACTTTGTTAAAAATGTAGAAAATTATGAATTATGGCATAAAAGACTTTGTCACTTGAATCCTCAATATATGTCTAAAATGAAAGATATAATTGATATAAATGTTAAAGAATCTGAAATTTTAAATTGTGAATCATGTAATATCAGTAAATTAACTCGTAAAAAACATTGCAAAATTAATATTGATCAAAGTAATTCTGTTTTGGAATTAATTCATGCTGACTTAGCTGGTCCTATAAATATTGATTCATTGGGTGGTTCTAAATATTTTTTAATGCTTGTAGATGATTATTCTGGTATGTATTTTTCTTATTTTATAAAACATAAGTATGAAGTATTTGATGTGTTTAAAAATTTTAAAGAAAGGTATGAAAACCTAACAAGCCGAAAAATCAAACGCTTAAGAACCGATAATGGATTAGAATTTGTGAATAATGAAATGACTAAATTCTTACTGAAATTTGGCATATCTCATGAAAGAACTGTAGTATGCAATTCAGAATCTGGCGGAAAAGCGGAAAAGGCTATAGGAGTTATAGCAGAACGCGCGAGAACCTTATTATATGAGAGTAAACTACCTCAAAAATTTTGGGCGGAAGCCATATCCTGCAGTACTCATGTATCGAATATTACACCGCGCAAATATAAAAATAAACTTCCGATGGAAATATGGACAGGTAAAGAACCCAAAATAAGTTATTTAAAAACTTTTGGCTGTGTAGCTTATTATCATATTCCTAAACAATTTCGCAATAAATTTGATGTTCCAGGGAAACGCGGAATTTTTGTCGGTTATTCCAGAGATAGAATAGCATATAGGATTTATGACATCGCAAAAAATACAGTGATTGAGGAACGATCAGTTAAATTTGACTAAAAATTAAAAGGCAGCGAATTCATAACGAAAAATTCGGAATCCTATTTATGGAATGTTGAAAATCTGAGTCAGTTCAATTTTTCAAATTTAGAAGCAGAAACAGAAATTAACCCGCGTGAAAATAATCAAAGTGAAATTAATGACACAAAATCATTACAAAATGAAACCGCAAACGATCAAAGAGTGGAAAACTCAAATCATGAGTTATCACCTAAATTAAGGCGTTCCGAACGTATAAAAAATAAGTCAACGGCGAATTTGGCCTTAAGTAACTCTACTCGGGAGGAAAATAATTCAATACCTGAAAATTATGAGCAAGCAATGAATAGCATTAAACATAATAAGTGGAAAATCGCGATGCAAAAAGAATTAGAGTCAATGAATAAGCATGATGTCTTTGAAATAATTGAAAGACCTAAAAATGTAAAAATAATCAAAAGTAAGTGGATTTATTCAGTTAAAACAATTAATGACGAGGAAATTTATAAAGCAAGACTCGTAGCGGCAGGTTTTAATTTAATTAAAAATAAAGACTATTCAGAGTCTTTTTCGCCTGTTGTTAATATAGAATCATTTAGATTATTGATATCATTAGCTGCAAAATTAAATTTATCTGTAAGATTTTTTGATGTCAAGACAGCTTACTTGTATGGCGATATTGAAGAAACTGTTTACATGGAAATCCCACCAGGTTATGAAGAACAATTTGGTAAGAACAATGTGTGTAAATTAAAGCGTAGCTTATATGGTTTTCCACAATCTGGTAGAAATTGGCATATTAAACTTAAAAATGAACTGAAAAGGATTGGCCTCAACCAGCTTGCATCTGACAATTGTGTTTTTATTACAAGTAATGAAACTGATTTTTTCGCAATTTGTATTTATGTAGATGATTTGGCAATATTTTCAAATAATTCTAAATTATGTGAAGAGATAATACTTAAGCTTAGAAAAACTTTTGAATTAAATGAAACTACAGAAAATTCCAAATTTTTAGGTATAGAAGTTCTACAAAATGAGAATGGTATTAGTTTATCGCAAACGCATTACATTGAATCTCTGATAAATAAATATGGATTGGAAAACTGTAAGAAAGCTAATACACCAATAACTAAAGGTGAGGATAGATGTTTTAATCCCACGGATGATTTAGTCAATCAGACTGAATATCAGGAAATAATAGGTGAGATTTTATATTTGGCTAATAGAACTCGCCCAGATCTCGCTTTTGTCACTAGCTATTTATCACAATTTAATAAACGACCGGAAAAAAGGCATTATACATTAGCTAAAAGAGTTTTGAAGTATTTAAACGCAACAAAAAATAAAGTTTTGTTTTATGACAGAGAAAATGGATTTTTAAATTGTTGCGCAGATGCCAGTTGGGGAAATGCTGAGGGAGGCAAATCATTTTCAGGTTGTGTTATAATGATTGGTAATTCACTTCTTACGTGGAAAAGTAAAAAACAAAAATGTGTTGGACTATCCACATGTGAAGCAGAACTGCTAGCTATCGCCGATGTTGCAAGAGAATTAACTTGGACTCTAAACATGTTAACTGAATTAAAATGTGAAAATTTTGTTAAGAGACCTGTAGTCTTATATAGTGATAGTCAATCAGCCATCGATTGGTTAAATAGTGGTAAGTCATCAAATAAAACTAGACATGTGAATCTGAAATTCCATTTTGTCAAAGATCTCATTGAAAATGATACTATAAAGACTAAATATGTGAATACTAATGAGATGATTTCTGATTTCTTAACCAAGGCTGTAACATTTGATAAATTGTTATTCTCATTGAAGAATATATGTTTAATGTAAATGTGCTGTTAATGTTCTGAAAAGATAAAACCCCTTTTCGCAGGGGGAGAGTGTTGGTATATATATATAAATGCTACAAAGTGTTTTTAACTTTTCACACCAGATGGTGCTAAGTGTCTGTATTTGTCCTTTTGTATGTAAATGTATATTTTCTGTAAATAAAACTCAGTTGGAATGTAGTCCTTGAACGTGTGAGACACAACAAAAACTTTTTTATAAAAAGGTTGTCCTCCCCAATAGCGGACACCTCCTAATAACGGACAAAACGTTTGGTCCCGTGTCTGTCCGCTTTTCGGAGGTACCACTGTATTTGAAATGGGTAGAAAACTTAATTAGATGTGAGTCACTAGCTACTCACTGTTTCCTAAAGATGTATAAAAGAAGTATAACGCGAACCTGTACGAATTACATTTTTAAGAAAATAATAATTAAATAAAATATTTTTAACTATCTGAAGTTATTTAAATAATAATATTTAACAACAAATGTGTTTGTTTTGCTCTTCCATTTTTTCCATATCCAAAGCTACTGACTTTATTGACGAAGAGCAGCTTCTAGAGGGGAGCCCCATTTTCTACAGAGGCTGTTCGCACATTTTTTAGACGATTTTGGTAAGCGGTAATAAAAAACCGTTTGCTGCAAAAGAAATAATTGCAATTGTACTATGTTTTTAATAGTCAAAATTATCGTCTAAGGCTTGAAAGTTTTGTTTTTATTCAAAATGGCGTTTTTAACAAAGCAGTGGTTCGAAGGCTACATTTATGCTCTTTCCGAAGAGAAATATGCATACTCCGTTATCCAAAAACGATGTGAGAGTCATGGTTTTGTGATATCTAAAGCGTCGATAGGTAATATCGTCAACAAGAAAGGAAAAAAACGTCAAATTGGAGCCTCAAGTGGGGCAAAAATTCCAAACAAGTATCCAGGATAAAAACGGACATCTTCGACTATTGCAAAGGTACGTTGTTTAATGTTAAAAGAAAATCCCCCTATTCAAAGAACAGTTGCAAAATCATTAAAATGCTCGGTGTCCACTGTAAACAAAATGATAAACGTTGATTTAAATCTTAAGAAAGCGAAAAAACGCAATATGCATCGTCTTCTTCCAAATCATATCACTGAACGCAGGACACGCTGCAGAATTCTATATGACAAACACTTATCCAAAGGAAAATGGAAAACAATTGTCACAATAGATGAATCATGGGTGTATTTAAATGATTGCAACAAAAAAAGAGCCATTTATTATCATAAAAGGAGAGAAAAAATTTAAGTACATGGTTCAAAGAATCGAAAGAAAGTTTTTCTAAGGGATTCATGATTGTTGCTGGTTTTTCTTATAATGGTAAGTTAAAAATAAATAGAGTGGAAAAAATGTCAAGATTAACTCCAAATACTATCAGGAACATATTTTATCGCCAATTTTTCTGAATGAAATACCATCGCTTTACCCACAGTGCCATCAATCTGTGAGACTCCATCAGGACAAAGCTAGCAGTCACACATCAAAATCCACTGTAAATTTCCTAAAAGAAATGGAACAAAAAACTGGTATCAAAGCCATACCCTTCACTGATATCCCGACTAATTCTCCCGATGTATCACCTATGGATTTTTGTGCTTTCGGACTTTTAAAATCTACATTATCCAAACGTCGTTCCAAAACACTTACAGGACTCTGGAAAGCTGCTCAGGAGAAATGGGATAGAATACCTCTTCTGACACTTCAAAAGGCATTATTATCCTGGAAATTGCGGTGTTGAAAGATAGTTCAGAATAAGGGATGTCAAATAGAACATTTAAAACACAAGAATTTTTATGTAATTTAGTTTTGTGAATACAATATACATCGTCTAAAAAATGTGGGAACAGCCTCTGTATATTAATTACTTGAAAGCAATAAATTGTAAAGATCCATTCAAATAATTTGCTGTAATAAAGGCTCAAAGAATGATTTAGAAATGATTTTTATTACATAACAAATTATATTAAAATTTATTTACTTTTTCTACTTTTTTAAAGTTCTGTAATTTTTTTAAATTTTTATTTTTTTTTAAAAATAAATACATATTTTTCTCAAAATGTCCATTATTCTATTAAGTAGATTATTTTTTATAGAGATATATTCATAATTCCAAAAGTTTCTTCGATTGCTAATTATTACCTCCATATTATATATTCAAATTCAGCAGTATAGGAGTAGTTAAAAAATATCTACATTCATACATATACTCTATCCTTGAACAGAACATTTCATTCAGTTCTTATTGCTTATTTGCAGCAATTAAGCTGTAAGCGAGCTTTTAGTTTATGAAGAGAAAAATTAAGTACAGACACATACTAAGAGTCTGCGTCAGACAGTAACTTGCATTACCATAAAAAGAGGCGTGGACATTTGAAGTAGTTTCCTCTTCACAAATTCTTATTTTTCTATCAGGTGCATTTGCGTTAGCTGGCTGAATAAGTCAGCATTATGCTAATGAATAGAAAAAGAAATAGCAATTATTTGAGTTCCTGTTACATTATTTGTCTGCATTTGTAGAAAATTTGCTAGTATTATTAGAAAAATGTATTTATTTAAATATACATTGTCGTCGCCTTGACGCATTTTATCAGCTATGCTATTAATCGCGTAACCTCTCTCAGTTATACTGTGTTTTAAATCATTTTATTACCCTCACGTTTATCCAGAGACGTTTATAAATTGTGGCTCCAGAGGCAAGTTTTAAAAAGGCACCTTTCATATTTTAACGTAGGATTACGTTCCTCCATAACGATCCTGCGGAAAGGAAAATTTCAAACGCTAAAACCATCCGTCCATCCGTCCTCGCGAGTTATAATTTTGGCAGCACGCCAAACCCAGTCTAACGTTTGCACAAGCAATAAACAGTTAAATAGAAAATTATCAAGATACGTCAAAATTTTGACATACATATATATATATATATATATATATATATATATATATATATATATATATATATATATATATATATACATAACACATACATACATATATACATACAAAAGAGGTAAGCAACGCTAAGTAATCCTACGTTAATAACACGCGGTAGTTTCGTTAGAAGAGACTACCTGATTTTTTTTTTTTTTAGAAACTTTTGGAGCTATGAATGTATCTCTATTAGAAAAAAATCTACTTAATACAGTAGAACCCACTTAATACGAGCACGGTTAATACGAGATCAGGGGTAAAACGTACAAATTGTTTTGATATATAGGTTTCTCGTGTGTAATAATGCAAAATTTCACGCTTTATACGAGGACTTCACGCTTTACACGAATATTGCGAGAGAGGTCAAATCTATCGAGACCATATTTGAATAAAAAGCAGGAAAATTTTATTGCTAGTGCATAACTGTACAGAGCACTCGCAAGTGAAAAATTTTCCAAACATCGAATTACACTTTTTGCCACCTAATACAACATCTGTGATGTAAGCTATGGACCAAAGTCTTATTCGGAGTTTTAAATGTTATTTCAGACTTTTTTAACTCTGATAATTATAGAAAATGTGGAAAAGAAATTGGTCCAGATCATTGATGTATTTAAGTGCGATAAGGTTAATGTGTGATGCATGGGATAACGTTTCTGCGTTCACAATAAAAAATTGCTTTATTAAAGCTGGTCTCAAATCAAACCACGATGATGATGACCTTCCATTACGTCAATGACTAAAAAAGCAAAAGTCTGAACACATTTGATGAAAGTGAAAATTTAGATGATAATGTTGATGTCAACAATGAAGTGTTGACTTCAGGTAAATTAACAGATGAAGACATTACTCAAGATATGACGAGCTCTAACTGCCGCCGAAGTGAAAGTGCAAATGAAGATGAAAATAACAGTCATTAGTAGCAAATGTGACAGTAAACAATTAGTACCAAATGTGAGTTACACTGAAGCGCAGGATGCTCTTCTTCAGTTGACTGTATTTCTCTCTATTCTAAAAGAAAGTAACTCCCGCTGCAGGAGCAGCAGCAGCAGCCGCTGCTGCCGCCGCTGTCAAAAGCTTGTCACGCTATCTCCTCTGAAATCGCTGGTGGTATGGGGTCGAGACCGATACCAATAGATTCAGAAAAATGTGGGGAACAAAGTAAGACATGTCTCATCTTCGTTGGACTTTAAGTTTTTTTTTATGTTTTGTGGGAAAATATTGACTTTTTCACGATAACTCGCCAAAAAATGATCGTAGAATTTTCATCTTTTTACAATCTAAGACTACAGACATTTCTCTTTCAAACCAGACCTCATTTGTTTAAAAATATTTTAAAACAGACTAATATTTTCATAAAAAAATGAAACACAGTTTTTCAAGAAATAACGTCCCCTATGTGAATGTAATATCGATGCTCCTCGAGTTTTTATCTTACAAAGAAAATATTTACATCATCTGGAAGCTGAAAGCTTTTTCATTCATATAAACCTCATTTCAAGTCTATATCTTAAATTTTCGATTTTTAATTGGATTTTAAAGCTGATAACTCAACAGTCATGAAACGCTATTCGCATTAAGGGTGACAACAGTAAATGGATGGAATCTGTTACATTGCCCGAGAATCACCCGTATGTAATATCGCTATTAGCCATAACAGAGGAGCGAGCCTAGGGGCGAAGCCCCTAGTTTTTTGGGGAAAAAAAACTTTAAATGCGCTGATTATTATGAGGCGAAGTTTAAGGGATTTTAAAATGAAAGCCAATACGTAACAGACTAAACTTATTGAATATTTTAAAACATATTAATATTGCTTGTATTTGTACATAAACAATTTTGTACTTTGAAATTTAAGACTCATTTAAATGTTTTAAAGATAAAAGTTAACGATTGATCATTGGGGTATTCTAAATTTTGTTTAAAAACAAAAGCGAATACAATTACAATAAACATGGACGTTAATGTCAACATGTTAATGTCAACAATGAAGTGTTGACTTCAAGTACATTAACAGATGAAAACATTATTCAAGATATCACAAGCTCTAACTGCCGCCGAAATGAAAGTGCAAGGGAAGATGAAGATGAAAGTCATTAGTACCAAATGTGACAGTAAACAAAATGTGACAGTCATTAGTACCAAATGTGAGTAAGGGCCTGTTCACATAGGAGTCCGTTGCGTTGCGTTAAGGAAAAGATGACGTTGAGACGAAAATAAACCAATCATAGGCGTTAAAAATTTCATTGCTAATCGTTTGGAGACATATGATTGGTTTTATTTCGTCTCAACGTCATCTTTTCCTTAACGCAACGCAACGGACTCCTATGTGAACAGGCTCTTACACTGAAGTGCAAGAGGCTCTTCTTCAATTGACTGTATTTTTTGGGAAAAAAAAACTTTAAATGCGCTGATTATTATGAGGCGAAGTTTAAGGGATTTTAAAATGAAAGCCAATACGTAACAGATTAAACTTATTGAATATTTTAAAACATATTAATATTGCTTGTATTTGTACATAAACAATTTTGTACTTTGAAATTTAAGACTCATTTAAATGTTTTAAAGATAAAAGTTAACGATTGATCATTGGGGTATTCTAAATTTTGTTTAAAAACAAAAGCGAATACAATTACAATAAACATGGACGTTAATGTCAACATGTTAATGTCAACAATGAAGTGTTGACTTCAAGTACATTAACAGATGAAAACATTATTCAAGATATCACAAGCTCTAACTGCCGGCGAAATGAAAGTGCAAGGGAAGATGAAGATGAAAGTCATTAGTACCAAATGTGACAGTAAACAAAATGTGACAGTCATTAGTACCAAATGTGAGTAAGGGCCTGTTCACATAGGAGTCCGTTGCGTTGCGTTAAGGAAAAGATGACGTTGAGACGAAAATAAACCAATCATAGGCGTTAAAAATTTCATTGCTAATCGTTTGGAGACATATGATTGGTTTTTTTTCGTCTCAACGTCATCTTTTCCTTAACGCAACGCAACGGACTCCTATGTGAACAGGCTCTTACACTGAAGTGCATGAGGCTCTTCTTCAATTGACTGTATTTTTTGGGGAAAAAAAACTTTAAATGCGCTGATTATTATGAGGCGAAGTTTAAGGGATTTTAAAATGAAAGCCAATGCATAACAGACTAAACTTATTGAATATTTTAAAACATATTAATATTGCTTGTATTTGTATATAAACAATTTTGTACTTTGAAATTTAAAACACAATTAAATGTTTTAAAGATAAAAGTTAACGATTGATCATTGGAGTATTCTAAATTTTGTTTAAATACAATAGCAAATACAATTACGGGGAACATACAATACATTACGGGTAAGTCAAATACGGGTATGCAAATACATTACGGGTAAGTCATTCTAATTACATATTTAACTTTAATATGTAAAAAATTGTTTGATTTTTAATCATTTTTTAAACCTATTATTTGATCCTAAATTATTTTTTTCACTGTTTATACGAGTAACGGTTAAAACGAGCATTTTCAGTGATCCTAATCATCTCGTATTAATAGAGTTCCACTGTAAAATAATAGACATTTGGGAAAAGTATGTATTTATTTTCAAAAACCGTAAAAATTTTTAAAAATTACAGAACTTTAAAAAAGTAGAAAAAGTAAATAAATTCGAATATAATTTGTTTTGAAATGAAAATCATTCTTTAAACCTTTGTAGTAGCAAATTGTTTGAATGCAACTCTATAATTTATTGTTTTTCGTATCATCTTTTCCGTAGCAATTACTGCTAGATCATTCAATCGCTCTTGAGTTGTTGTTCGAAGATAATTCTTAAGAATTTTCAGTTTAGAAAAACTGCGCTCAGCTGCTGCTACAGTTACAGGTAGAGTTTGTAAATTCTTAGAGCTACAACAAAGTTTGTAAGTATGCGTTCAAAATTTAATTCTCCTAATCTCAAATTCAGGTGTTTAAAAAAAAATAGTCTAAGTATTTCCGTATATTAGTATGAATTTCTTCTTAAATTAAATTGAACTAATAATATTTTTTCGCGTATTTCGGGTTCGGCCCTGAATTATCATCCGGTGAGGTAAATTCCTTCAATTTGTTTTCTCAATCATTATTTTCCCCTCTCTCTTTTATTTTTCTCTCAATCGTACATAGATGGCGTTACATGTGCATTATTTTCTTCCCCAATTTGTTTGCTCCGATATCGGAAGTACATTTTTCATCCCTGTGGTCTTAACTAGGATAATCGCGGTTTAGGAAATAAAATGTCTCTAAAGACTTTATGCTGAACATGTGTCTTTGACAACTCTTTTCAGCCCCTACCTCGGTATATTTATGTACATTTATAATATGCATCCATTCATTCATTTCTATATTCATATAACTATTCTCTCAGGTGTGGTTTTTTTTTCTGTTACTATCTCATTATGTGCCGTCTTGAAATTTCTTAATAGAGCTCAATTGGCTTAATCTGTTACGTCGAAATTTTCTAGAGTACCTTTTATAACTAAATTATTTATTTATCGTGTTTGCCACCCTGAAACTACGGAAATCTTTTGCTATGGGTTGATGCTTTATGTTCTAGAATATTTTGTTTTAAAAAAACCTTAATCAGAACCATCATCCGATTAAATCATATACATATATATATATATATATATATATATATATATACACTCATGGACAAAAAAATTAGCGCACCAAGAAGGAGTCGTCAAAATGAAACGAAATTTTACATACGTAATGACTACTTTGATATAAGAAAATGATAAGAAAATCAAAGAAAAAGGATAACTTATTTCAGAGAAAAAGGCAAAAGAACGGAGGAGTTAATACTCCGTTGGACCCCCTCTAGCGCGAATGCACGATGCGATACGATCGGGCATTGAGTCATACAAGTTCTGTATGATGTCTTGAGACATTTCGTTCCATATTTGCTGTAAGCTTGCCTCTAGTTCGTTCAAACTCGTGGGATGCCCAACTCGTCGTCCCAAATGATCCCAGATATGCTCGATTGGAGACAAATCTGGGGATCGGGCAGGCCAAGGAAGGGTAGTAACAGTGCGGAGACAGTCTTGTGACACCCTTGCCGTATGAGGCCGAGCATTGTCTTGTTGAAAAATGGCTCCTGGGAGCCGTTGTATCAGTGGCAACACATGTGGTTGCAGGATTTCATGAACATACCGCTGGGCTGTCATGGTGCCACGGAACAATACTAGGGGTGACCGTGTATTGTAGACAATGGCACCCCATACCATCACACCAGCTGTGGGAGCGATGTGTCGCTGTACAGCAAAGGCAGGATTGAAGCGTTCACCACGGGCTCTCCACACACGAACACGATTGTCATCACTGCCGAGATTCAATCTGGATTCGTCGCTAAAGACGACCTGGTTCCATTCCGCTGCAGTCCAGTTTCCTCGTACGCGGCAAAACTTCAAACGGAGGCGTCGATGGGTGGGCGTCAAGGGCAGCACACGTAATGGGCGCCGCGATACCAACTGTCCTTCATCCAGGCGCCTTCGTATGGTTCGAGAAGACACAGAGGCCCCTAGTGAAAGTGCTACCTGTGCCTGGATGGTGGCCGATGAAGCAGTTGGCTGTACGCGTGCATTTCTTACGATGTGGCGGTCTTCTCGACGACTGGTCTGTCGAAGACGTTCTGAGCCTGGTCTTCGTGTACATGACATCTCTCGGGTCCACTGGTCCCAACACCTCCTCACAACACAATCAGAGCGGCCTAATTGACGAGCTACTCGCCTAGCTGACCACCCAGCTTCCATCATTCCGACGATTCTCCCCCTCTCAAACTGCGACAACTGCTTATATTGTCTTCGAACACGGCGTAATGGCATGTCTATCTCAGCTCTTCCTTTGTAAATGATTCAGCAGACTCAAACAAGCTTTGGTTACCTGTTTTATACTCCACAGAGTACGATGTTCAACGCCCTCTACCGGCTATACGTAATGCGCAATCACGCTGCATTTCTAATCATTTGCATATCTCCCCGACATGTATCTTCATTGCAAGTTTCGTTACGATCCCGCAATTATTTCTTGGTGCGCTAATTTTTTTGTCCATGAGTGTATATATATTTATTTATTTTTTCGATAACATTTATTAACGGCTCTAACGAAATAGAACTTAATCATTGATAATGATAAAATCGGGATAATTTCTACGCAGTCCTTATCAAACTTCGCGTGTTTGATTCAGTTCATTCATGAAATATGATGTTTACAGATTTACGGAAAGTCGGGAATAATCTAAGGGGTGTACTTAGACTTCTTAGGACCCAACAGGTCTATTTAGAAATTAAAAAATTTGAAGATTGAAGTTTATATTCCGTTAAGATTGTTAAGTTATTTTATACTATGAAGGTAAAAATTAACTAGCTCAGTTTCCAGGTTTTCTTTTGTTTTTACTTGCGTTTTTCTTCAACTTTCTATTGTCTAATAGAAATGACCGACATTGTTGAAACAATATCATCTAACAGAGGGCAAGTAAAACTATTTTCTTATTCAGTTTTAGGCTTTAAAAATCATGCATGGTATAAATACAAAGGATACATGCATATTAAGTTTTGTGTGTAAAGTTATTACTATTCTATCGAGCAAAAAAAAAATCTCAGTCTTCTCAAAGGAAAATTAAAAGCTATAAAGTAAATTTAATTTATAAAAGAAGTTGAGGTCACTATTACATTCTTATTATGTAAATTAGGTAAAGAAATTTAAATTTTCATCTCCAGAACGATATATGTTTTTTAAACAATCCGTTGAGCCTTGTGCTACAGATTTCTGTCATTTTCCCTGAGTTCGAATTACTGTGATAAAGATGTGATGTAATGTAAAGAAATCTAAACTTTCTATTTGAAGTCGCCAGACGAATTCCGAGATTTATGTAGCATAAGTTAATGAAACACAGATAACAATTAGATGATTTATTACCACTCTATTTGAGCTTACAACTGGAAATGATATTAACAAAATATCAAACTAACAATTAAAACTATACAAGGTTGTTCATTCTCTAATTCACATCCAATCTTGCAACAATGTGATAGCTACTTCCTAATACGCATAAATTAAATCTTGCTTTTTCATCAAATTCATTAGTTTAGAACGTTAGTTAATTATTTTTCCGGCTTAGTTCAGCCCCTTCGAGTGGAATATCGTCTTTACTATGGCGGGTGAGCTATCAATCACGACTCCATTCCTATTAGTAGTTAATCATCCATAGAAGTTATAATATCCATGGCTCCTGATTTGGTTCGCGTACATGGAGATTATGTAAGCATTTACGAAGGATTTGTGACTAGAAACGACGACTGGAAAGTAATCTTGAAGCAACCTGATTATATATAGACAGACAAGAAAAGAATAATTTAATACCTTATCACCTGGATTTGCTTTTCATAATAGGAATCAAGAAAATTGCATATTTGATTTAATTATTTCTTCGTCTTAGAACTGTCTTCTACTTAGAACTTACTAGAATCTTCACAGGTTGCTGAAATATGTCTTTGAACTGTCACACTATATCTCGTTCGAGAATAACTTTACGTTGATTGAAATTGAATTTCAGGTTTACTATATCGGTTGTGGCAATCGCCAAATATCTCGTCAAACTTTTCGTTTGGGGAGATATTTGGCGATTGCCACTGAGAGCGAGTTCAGCACAAGTAGCACTGATGTCTTCTTTCATCGCTGTTCGGATTCCAAGAAGAACAATTGGACGATATCGGACCATTTGGAGTTTTCGTGAGCCTTGAGAGCAGACTTCATATGACGGTGGAATCGTTCGACGATACCGTTTGACATTGGGTGATAACTTGTGGTTTCGATACGATTGGTACCGAGCATGTTCGTAAATTCGTAATAGAGAGAAGAACGCATCTGCGATCCTTGATCGGAAGTTATCATAGATGGATAACCAAAACTTGTAATCCATGTGTTGAAGAAGGCACGACATATTGTTTCTGCACGCATATCACTGATGGGAATTGCTTCCGGCCATCTGGTGAAGCGATCTATAATTGTTAGCAAATACACATAACCGTCAGAAGGGGGTAATGGACCCACGATGTCAATGTGAACTTGAGAAAAGCGAGCATCTGGAAGTGCGAATGTTACAAGTGGTGCTTTGGTATGTCGCTGAATTTTTGAGCGCTGGCATGACTCACAGCAACGCACCCACTGTTTGATGTGACGTTTCATCTCTGGCCATACATATCTGAAACAGATCAGTTTGGACGTCGAAGCTATGCCTGGATGAGATATGTTGTGGAGATGATCGAAAATAAGTCTACGAAATTTATCTGGGACGAAAGGGCGAGGTATGCCTGTGCTTATATCACATAGCAAATCGCAGTCAGATAAATGACATGGTTTAAGTCTCAATTTCAGTGAGGAATTGTTATTTTGTTTTATTCTTTCCACTTCTAGATAAGTCTTTTGTGCTTTTTCAAACTCTTTAAAGTTTAATAATGTAGATTTGGTTATAGAATCTATTTCGATTCTAGAAAGAGTATCGAATACAAAATTTTTAGAGTCTTGCACATGCTGAATGTTAATGGAGTATTGGGAAATAAGATCTAAATGACGTAGCTGTCTGGAAGAACACTTATCAGGATTTTGTTTAAAAGCGTAAATTAAGGGCTTTTGATCTGTATAAATTACAGAATCCCGTCCTTCTATCATGTATTTAAACTTTTTTATTGAAGAATAAATGGAAAACAATTATCTATCATAGGTGGACCAATTTTGTTGGCTCTTAGTGAGCTTCATGGAAAAAAAAGCAATGAGCTCCCATTCATTTTCAGAAAGTTGCATTAAAGAACCACCTACGGCAACGTCTGAAGCATCTACACAAGCACTTAATTTCGCTCCTGCAATAGGATGTGGTAAAAGGGTTGCTTGGGCAATGGCATGTTTAGCATTTGTAAATAATTTTTCAGAAAATTCGGTCCATTGTAATTGCTCTGATCGAGCTGCAGAACGAGGAGATTTCTTTTTGTTTTTGTGCCCTTCCAAAAATTTTACCAAATCAGAAAGAATATGGGCGGCTTTGGGTATAAAACGTCTGTAGAAATTAAATATTCCTAAAAATCTGCGCAGTTGAGTTAGTGTAGTTGGTTGAGGAAAATCAATTATGCATTTGACTCTATCGGATAATGGTTCAATTCCCTTGTCGGATAGTTAAAAACCTAAAAAATTTATGGTAGATTCACCAAAAGAGCATTTTGAAACATTGATGCAAAGTCCATAGTCTTGCAATTTTGAAAATAATCCTTTTAGATGCTCGATGTGTTCGTGTTGATTTTTAGAAGCAATAAGTTTATCATCTACGAAGGCATAAACACCTGGTAAATCTCTTGTAACTTCGTCAATAAAGCGTTGAAAGCTTGCCGACGCATTACACAACCCAAATTGCATGCGCGTGCTTTCAAACAAACCGAAGGGAGTGCATATAGCAGTTTTATGGATGTCTGGTGTGGATGTCTGGCAGTTTTATGGATGTCTGGTGCATATAGCAGTTTTATGGATGTCTGGGTTTATGGATATCTGATGATAGCTTTTATTAAGTCAATGTGACTGAAATTTTGTGCTCCGTTTAATTCTGAAGTAAAATCAGCAATACAGGGAATCGGGTATTTTTCCTTAACCGTTTGGGCGTTAAGAGCGCGGAAGTCGCGTACAGGTCTCCAATCCACAGTTCCCTGTTTGGGTACCATATGAAGTGGTGAGGCGTAATTGCTTTTGGATGGTCTCATATGACCTAACTGTAGCATATTTTGAAATTCAGCCTTTGCTATCTTTAATCGGTCAGGAGCTAATCTGCGTGGTTTTGCGACTACCGGAGAACCATTCGTATTAATATAATGCACGGTATTGTGCTTTACAGGTTGATCCGGATGAGGCAATTTGGTAATTAACGGGAATTTTGACAAAAGTTTATCATAGATAGAATTACCAGATACCGTTTTAGCGGAATGTATTTGGGCGTTTTTTATTCGGCCTGTTGCCTGAAGTTTTGCTTTTAAGTCAATGAGACTTTTGTTTCTCAAATCGGGTACCAATTCATAAAAATGGAGAAAATCTGCTCCAAGGTCTTGTAACATTGCCACAATTGGTCTTGTAACATTTGCCACAAAAAAGGTCCAACTAAATTTTCTTCTTAGTTTAAAATCTAAAGAAAGATTTTGTTGACCATAAACATTTATGTGTGAGGAATTAGCTGCCAAAAGTATTTGTACGGGTGAATTCCGTTTTTGTAAATTGTTGGGGGGAAGGATGGACACGTCAGAGCCGGTGTCGACCAGGAATGCAACATTTGTTGCCCGGTCTCGAATGAACAGGCGACGTGACTGTTGGGACAAAGAATAAGTCGCCTCTATCCTCTGCTTGTTTCGTTTCCCGACCAAGAACAGGGTTTGACGTATTTTTGTTCTTTACATTTATTTCCAAAACGTCGATGATACCAGCAAATAGAGGAATCCGGAGTTTCACTACTGCTTCTCTCCCAAGATTTACTCCAAGTCCTACGATGTAGGGATCTGCTGCGCGAAAATGAAAGTTGGTTGATGCGTTTATTTAATTTTCCGATTTCTTTCATTAATTTGACCTCTATTGACTGTTCATTCGAGCAGGACAGAGCTAATATTGCAGATGGGGAAACTTCCAAAATACGATCCGAAATTTCCGCTGCTTTATCAAGGGTCAAATCGGAAACAGCTAAAATTGACTGAACAGAAGTGGGTAACCGCTGTAAAAACAATTCTAACATTAAATTATCTGGGACATTTAACGATTGCGCGCGACGTTTCATGCTACGCAATAAATCTGAAGGTTTCTGATTTCCTAGTTCTTCCCCAGACAACAACTGTCGTATCTCCTGCTGGGATGATTCACCAGAGCGACTAATTAGTCCTTTTTTCAAAACACCGTAGGAGTGATTGGCATCCGGTTGCATCAGAATATCACGAATAACTGACGCAACATCGGATGGAAGATGTGAAAAAATATAATTATATTTTGTTAAGGATTCGGAGACTGCTTTGGGGGTGGCTAAGGTGGCTATGGTTTATAATGTGCTTTCGCACATTATAAACCATAAAGCAGAGTCTGATCTATTATATAAGGGAATCTGTACAGCATCGACGTTAGACATTATGAATAATTATGAAACCAAAATAAACCAAATGAAACTAAAATAAACTTCACAAGTTAAGAGTTTAAGCACAAAAAAACTGAAAAGATTGAGGAAAATGATCCAGAAGCACTTATCTGTATTCTATCGGAACGAACACGATGTATCCATTAAAACGAAATACAGTTGGCTCTCTGTTAAACGACGTTCTACTTAACGACGATCTCTATTTAAAGACGATATTTCCCAGTCCCGGCCCCTCCGACGTTATGGGAAATGTCATATTTTCTCAAATTCTGTTTAAGGGTGATCTCTACTTAAGGACGATTTTTCACGGTCCCTTGAAAGTCGTTAAACAGAGAGACAACTGTAACAATCAGAATGGAATACTTCCGTTTTCGAATAGCTCCCGAATTGTTTTTGAAGTCGTCACTTGCACTACTAAGATGAAAATCTTTACGCGTTCAAAAGGTCACCATTGTACTGAACAGATGGGGAATACTGTATCAGTGCTTTGTTAAATTAATCAGAGGGTTAAAAATTTTAAGGAATATTTATTGGCATTACAACCTACGCAGCATACAGCAGTATCGTTTCTCGGTTCCGGCTTTCTCCGATAGAGGGCTTCATTCTTGCCCATCACACCAGAGGGTTGCCGGAATGCACATCTCGCCAAACTGCATATCTAGGCGAGATATTTGGCGATTGCCACACTGTCATTTACGTAAATAGTCCTATTAAAATTTTATATCAGTAAAACAAAAATACAAAAATCTATTACCCAAATTATATTTTGGGCTGAACGTATTTCATTGTTTAAAAAACTTTAATGTAATTACGTAAATGGTAAATCTTCCGATAACACAAAATTCTAAAGTTCCGCTGACTCGTGGGAAATTCGACAAATAATAGCAGGTGATCACTGGTGTAAAAGTTACTTAATTTCAAAATTTATTTCTTCATCTAGGCATTTTATAGTCTATCTGTCTTCATCATGTCTTACACACACACACACACACACACACACACACACACACACATATATATATAGAGAGAGAGAGTAGACCGGGGCTTGTTGGCCCAATTTTTTCTTCAATATATATATATTTTTAATTTATTAAAATTTTAAATTTTTTTAGTTTGTATAATCAGCACATGTTAAAGCATAACCACGTATGAGAAAATTTGAAAAATATTAATTAATAGTTTCTATATGAAGCTCAGCAGGACATCAAGTCACTGGGCCAACCTGTCCCATCGAACGGGGGCAGGTTGGCCCTCTAAGTTGATTTGATTTTCGGATTACTACCGTAAATGAAAAAAACACATAAAATATCAAATGTAATTTCAATATTGTATATAAGAGACACAAATGATAAGAAAAGATATTTTGCGCAACTTAACTACTGCCTTCATCGATCTTTCTCATCATTATAATGAATGCAAACATAAAAATTTCGTCTCCCCAGTGAGACATGATTCATGTGCCCAACGATTGCACCTGGTACATTGTATCCAGACTTCTCTTGATTTATTGACAATTTTTATTGACTTTTATAGGCTCATTAATGTAGAAAACAAACTCTTGGACTACGGGACATCTTGGGCCACTGGGCCAACATGCCCCGGATTAAATGGCCCAACTTGCCCCATATCGCCATTTTGGCTTTTGACCGTTGTATCACTATTTCTGATAATATTTTTTTCAAATCAGTAAATAGAAAATTAGCTCTGAACAAAGATCTTTTAGATTGCTGTTCACCTAAGTGAAACTTTAATTTAGAAACAAATCAGAAACGATTATTTATAGGTGCAAAAAAAACTCACTTCAGTGAAAAGTTGAAAATTTGAAGTGACTTTCGATTGATTGCTTCTTCGCTTCTGACGTTGTCATGGGTGAAAGAAAACGTGCTAAGACACACGTCTCTTAGCTAGTAACGCAATCTTCCGGATAGTTTGAGCAAAGGGCCAACATGCTCTGGTCTACCATATATATATATATATATGTATATATATATATATATATATATATATATATATATATATATATATATATAAGACAAAGTTGAAAGTGAAAAACCAGTATATACTCAGAACCACAAGAGCCAGGAACTAAAAATATGAAAAGATAAGTGAAAAATAGGTTTTTGACAGCATCTTTTCATCAGCGGTGCCGATACTGTCTAAAAACCAATGGATTGTTTCTAATAAGCATGATCTGAGCAATAAACATACTTAGACACCGTACAATCCATATGAAATAGAAGAAGGAATAATCAGTTTCTTTATCATAAAACACCAAACCCGGTGCCAGACAAAGTGGAAGTTAAGTTATATATATATATATATATATATATATATATATATATATATATATATATATATATATATATATATATATATATATATATATATACAGGTGGTTATCAAAATAATGGAAGCATTTTGGAATAACATGAAATTCTTTATTGATATGGCATAGGACCATCTATGGCATTTAATAGCACCTGAATTCACTAAGGAATTGAATTATGCAAGTCATGAATAGTGGTTAAGGGAATATTATACCATTCTTTATGGATAAATCATCAATGTTCCTGTAGAGATGCTTTTGGTGGATATCGATTCCTGTCTCTATTCTCTAAAACAGACCACAGCAGTTCGATGATATTTAGGTTTAGGGACTGTACGGGCCAGATAAGATGTTTGACCTGGTCTTTATGTCCCTCAAACCACGAACTGACTCGTCTAACTGTACGAATTGGAGTATTATCATCATGGAGAACGCCATCTCCTGCAGGAAAAAAAATTTTGCACCATAGGATGAATCTGATCGGCTAAAAGTTCGACATAGTCCTTCCCAGTCCATCTCCCTTTCAGGGTTTCAATAGATCCCTTTTGAAAACCACGAGATGGCCGCCGAAACCCTGAGAAATTTCCCTCCATGTTTGAAAGCTGGCATGAGACAAGAATGATCATACGCTTGTGTAGGTGTTCTCCGGACATACGCACGTCCTGTTGCAAGGAACAAAGTGAACAATGATTCGCCTAACCAAATATCATATTTCGACGTATCACCCGACCAGGATTTGTGCTCGTGGCACCACTGTAGAGGACGTTTTGTATACACATCTGTTACAAGTGGCTTGGAAATTACTACTCTGCCGTAAAATTTTTGTTTGTGAAGTTTTCTCTTACCTGTAATGACTGATACAGGAGCCTGCAGATACAGATGGAGCGCTACGCTCAATTTGGCAGCAGTTGTCTTCTTTTTTGATGTCACAATCCGCTTCAACACCTGTCAGTCTCTTTCACTTAGCTTTCCCTTTCATCCACTATTCTGTTTCACAGAAGATGTCTTTCCGTGCACTCTGTATGCCGTCATGACTTCCGATATCATAGCTCGGTAAACACCCAAATCCATGGGGGATGTTGATGTTGTAGCAGATACTCCAATTAGACGCGCTTCAACAATTTGCCCTCGTTCCACAGTCCACAAGGTTTGACATCTTACGCTATCCCCCAAAGCGCCTGATGCTCATAGTTTCATTACTGCTACCCTTGAGTAGAATAATGTATACACTATATTCTATAAAAAATACTGGTCCCAAGACTTGTTTTTTGAGGAATACGAAGCACTTTCATAAACACCACTAATACTGATATGTGACACCACTAATACTGATATGTGTTTCCATTATTTTGATAATCACCTGTATATACAGTAGTACCTCGACTTACGAGTGTCTCGACTTACGAGTTATATATAAATATAAATATAAATATATATATATATATATATATATATACATATACAGTGGAATCTCGATCTATCGTTTTTCAAGGGACCGGCAAAATTGAACGATAAATGCGGAAAAACGATAGATGCGGAAACATAACAAAGCAATATGATCATCGGGACTGGGAGAAATAAACGATACATACGGGAAAACGATGATTCGGAAAACGATCGATCGAGATTCCACTGTATATATATATATATATATATATATATATATATATACATATACAGTGGAATCTCGATCTATCGTTTTTCAAGGGACCGGCAAAATTGAACGATAAATGCGGAAAAACGATAGATGCGGAAACATAACAAAGCAATATGATCATCGGGACTGGGAGAAATAAACGATACATACGGGAAAACGATGATTCGGAAAACGATCGATCGAGATTCCACTGTATACATACATACATATATATATATATATATATATATATATATATATATATATATATATATATATATATATATATATATATATATATATATATATATATATATATATATATATATATATATATATATATATATATATATATATATACAGGGTGTCCATAATTAAAGTCCCACTTTCAAAAGGCTGCAAAAAAAGAACCACTGGTCAGAATGAATTGAAATTTGAACTGAATATACTGGAAGAAGGGGGAAACGATTTGGCATAATAAAAAAGTTCCAAAATGTTACAGCGCCATCTATTGATACATTTTGGAACTTTTTTATTATGCCAAATCGTTTCTCCCTTCTTCCAGTATATTCAGTTCAAATTTGAAGTCATTCTGACCAGTGGTTCTTTTTTTGCAGCCTTTTGAAAGTGGGACTTTAATTATGGACACCCTGTATATATATATATATATATATATATATATATATATATATATATATAATATATATAATATATATATATATATATATATATATATATATATATATATAATATATATAATATATATAATATATATATATATATATATATATATATATATATATATAAATATATATATATATATATATATATATATATATATATATATATATATATAATATATATATATATATATATATATATATATATATATATATATGTGAGAGTGAGTTTGGCAACACTACTGAACTATTACTACAACTTCCACTCCTACTACTTCGGCACGAAGGACTTTAAGCGGATGTGTTGTTCTGCAAGCTCCCGATGTTTAGCTCTTTTGATGCTTCTGTGTTTATTTTTTAATTTCATACTAAGTGTTAGTCCTGTCTTGTAAACATCGTCTAGTTTAATTAAATGTTCAAAATAATTAAGTCTAATGATTCACTTCTAAAGGAAGGAGTACTAACTCCTTCCTACATGGGTGCTCGGCCCTCGGACTCGAAAAATACCCCTAGCATGCTGAACTTAAAAAAAAAAACTTTATTTTCTTTCGATGATACGACTTGATTTCGACTTGATTTCGACTTGATTTCGACTGGATTACTGTTGTCTGTCATTTTGGATTTGGATATCGAAAGCGAAAGCCAAAGTGATGTGCCACGGACTCTGATGATATTCTGATGGGATGATGAGAACCAAAACCAGAATTGTAAGTAACTTGGATCATATTAAAATTATTTGATGCATACGTTGACGCTTGTTCAAGAAAATTTTGATGATTAAGGGAATTCTCAACTTATTGATGATTTAAGAAAACTGAAAGATATTTCAACGTTCTTTTGATGCAAGAATTTAATTGATGCTAAATTCATTTTTGATGGTCTTTGACGTTGAATTTATCACTTCTGTTTTCTTGAAGAGAATTCTATTTCGATGAAATTATTTGATGATTTGATGAAAATTTCGACATTTAACTTGAAGAATCTTGTTTCCTTGAACAAACCACAACATAATATATATTTTGAAAGATCGCGAATTGAATACTTTTGAAGATTATTATATTATTTTGATGCATAATTTTGACGAAGCGAATGTTTATTTGATGACAACTTTGCTTATTTGATGCGCTTTGATGTTGAACTTAATTCTGCTGTTTTCTTGCGAGAATATTTTTTATTTTGCAGAATGCTTTGATGCTTTCGATTTCACAATTTTGATACTTTCGATTTCCCAATTTTGATGCTTTTAACATTAGAACTTTAACTATTATTTTGATGCTGCATTTACATCCTCTATTTTCTTCAACAGTGATTTATTTTGAAGATTAATTTGATGAATATTTTGCTGAAGTAATATCTAACTTGATACATATCTAAATTTACGTCATCTGTTTTCTTCAACCAGAGAAATTATTTTGAAGAACTTATTATTTGATATTTGATGCTTATTTTAGTTCATAATTTTGTTTTCTTGAACAAAACCTGTTTTAAAGATTACTTATTTTGATGCATATTTTGAGAATCAATATTTTATTATTGAATTGGTATTTGAAAAAATTTCGATTTGAAATATTATTTTCTACTTTTGAATTTGAGTAACTACGTATTATAATTAGTGATTTTGGTTTTGAATATTTGTATATTTGTGTACTATAATTGTTTGAACCTAGTATATAGTTATGGCTACTCTCAACGATTACCCCAATATTGCAAAATCATTAAAATTTGGTGGTACGAATCAAATAAAGGTTCTACATCGTTTAATTTTTGGTACAGACGGCGACAGACAAAATCGTACCAGATTACGTAAATTTACAGGTTTTAAACAGCCATTCGTGTTAGAAGCAACGAAACAGAAAGTACTTAAAGAGTTTTCACTTAAAGACTTGATTTCTATTTGTAATCTACTTCATTTAGAATTTTCAACTGACCCAGACAAATGTGCCAATACCATTCTTATGAGTCTTAGTGATTTATCGTTATTAAAAGCAGAATTTTCTGATCTTTCGGAATGCGAAGTGAATGATGACTCACTTCCGGGTGCACGTTCATCCCAAACTAACAGCGTTATAGAGGAAAATAGATCTCCCTTTTCCCCCACCATTGACGCAAAAGAATCTTCGAATAAGCAAAATACACACATTTCCGTTGGTGAATCACATCAAAATTCATTGCCTTCAGTTGAAACTGCGAATCTCTCTTTCCAGTTGTTTAGTCTGAAAGACGTTGTTGATTTAATAAAACCTTTCTCGTCTCGTGATAATTACAGTGTTGAGAATTTTATATCTGACGTTGAGGAACTTTTTTGTTTATATCAGATAAACAATCCAATTCACCAAATTACTTTTGTTAGAAAATGTTTAACTGGTCCCGCTCAAACTTTAATTAGGTCTATTCGTGGAATTACAAATTGGGAACAATTGAAGCACCATTTATTAGACGAATTTTCGGACAAAATTAACGGTATTCAGTTACATAAATTAATGGAATCTCGACGTATGAAACCGTTTGAAACCCTACAAGAATATTTCTTAGCTATGAGAGATTTGGCACACAAAGGTTCTCTCGATGACTCCTCTCTGTTTGAGTATGTCATAAACGGAATTCCTGATGAAACAAACAATAAAGTTATTCTTTACGGTTGTAAATCCGTCCCTGAATTTAAGGAAAAGTTGAAAATTTATGAACAAATCTTTAACAGATCACAAAATTTCAGACAAAATAATCAGAAAAAAATTGATGCTTCCTACCTCAATGTGAAAGTCGATAATACACGTAGCCCAAATACACAGCCAGTATGTTTTTCCTGTGGCTTGAGAGGTCACAAAAGCAACCAATGTTTGAATAAGTCACATGGTAAACAATGCTACGGATGTAAAAGTTTTGGTCATGTTCATGCTAATTGCCCTAAAAGTTATCGAAATTCTAAACCAAAACCTGATTCTCAAAAACCTATTTCTGATAAAACTGTAAATGCACTTTCTCCTGAAACTTCATCGAAAAATCCCATGCATGTTGACATTCAACTTGCAGGAATTCAATTGACAGCACTCTGTGACACTGGGTCACAGGCAACCCTCATCAATGAGAAAACCTATCGAAGAATTGGTTCGCCACCATTGCAGCCCACCAACATTCCCTTTTCAGGAATTGGCAAAAACCAAGTTCACAGCATCGGATTCTTTCAGGATTCCATCGAAATTCAAACCATTACTTTACCTGCTAAAATACATGTTCTAGAGGATGACTTGATTCCTTTTGATGTGATTATCGGAATCGACTTTTTACAGCAAACCCAATTTACATTTGATGAAGACGGTATTCGTTTTACTCTTGATAATAACACCTTCGTTAATATTGCTAATGTTTCTGATGATCAAGCTTTTCCATTTGATCTTTCACACATTTTGAATTCTGAAATTCGTGAGGAAGTTCAAAATATCGTTACTTCCTACAAACCACATAAAGTTCAAGACACTGAAATTAAGATGACTATTTTATTACAAGATGAAATCCCCGTAAATCAACGTTCTCGACGACTCCCTTTTGCGGAACAGAAAATTGTAGAAAAACAAATTCAAGATCAGGGCCAAATATGCATGTCTGAAAAACCTCTAACATCTACTCAAGATAAGATTTCTAGGGTAGAGAAAATGGATAATCCAATTGATTTTGAACGTGATGATGATGATGATGATGCCAATGATTTAGATTTGTTTCATGATAATGATGATGGAAAATATTTAGATGATGCTGATGCCAGTGATTTAGATTTGCTTCATGATAACGATGATGATAATGCTTTTGATATTGGAACTATCAAAGCAACTCTTGAACCAAAAATATTTGATGCCGATGATGATGCCCTTGAGAATGAATCCGTCAAAAGTGAAAAGGTTGAACCAAAATTTCAAGTTATTGAAGCTCCCAAACCCCCTGAACAAATAGCAGCTTTTCAACAACAGAAAAACATTCTTTCACAAAACCCAGTTCTTCATGTTTTTCAACAGGGATACCCATTAGAACTCCACACTGATGCCAGCTCCTTAGGTTTTGGCGCTGTGCTCTTGCAACAATCCGATGATGGACAGTTTCATCCTATTCATTATTTTAGCCGTAAAACTACAGTTCAACAAGAAAAATATCATAGTTATGAACTGGAAGTTCTTGCCGTTATTGAAGCGCTAAAAAAATTTCGAAACTACTTGTTGGGAACAAAATTTAAAATTATCACCGATTGTGATGCTTTCCAAAAAACGATGCACAAAAAAGACCTACCAGCTAAAATTGCTCGATGGGCATTGATGTTAGAAGACTTTGATTATGAAGTTTGTCATCGACCCGGTAGACAGATGAAACATGTTGATGCTTTAAGTCGTAACCCCATTCTTGTAATTACCTCAAATGATATCACTCAAAAGGTGAAAAATGCCCAAGACCAGGATGAATTTATATCTCAAATTAAATCTATGCTTGAATCTACACCTTCTGATGAATTTTTTGTTAAAAACGGAATTCTTTATAAACTTCATCAGGATGCCGAACTTTTAGTAGTACCACAAATGATGCAGAAAGAAATAGTGCTAAACGCCCATTCACAAGGTCATTTTGCTTCACAAAAAACCGAATTAATTGTTTCTCGTGAATTTTTCATTCCTCAACTTAAGAAATTAGTTCAAGAAATTATTTCGAACTGTATTCCTTGCATTTTGTCCTCGCGAAAATCTGGAAAACAGAAAGAAAACATACGACAATATAAGAAACGGCGTAAACCAGCTCGTAAATACAAGATAGATGACAAAGTGGCAATACAACGAACTCAATTTGGAACCGGATTAAAGCTCCGACCAAAGTTCTTCGGACCATATGAGATCACGAACATCAACCCCAACGATCGTTACGAAGTTCGAAAGTTAGGACATCACGATGGTCCAACCATAACATCAACTGCAGCGGACAAAATGAAACAGTGGTGCAGAAACTGAACACCAATACCACTGTGTTGAACACTGCTTGATTTTTTGAAATATTTTTCCTTTTTCTGCTCTTTTTTTCTTTTTATCTTTTCAGAATTATTGTTTACAACCCAGCCGCGGACGTCTGGAAAGTCAGAACGGCCGTGTGAGAGTGAGTTTGGCAACACAACTGAACTATTACTACAACTTCCACTCCTACTACTTCGGCACGAAGGACTTTAAGCGGATGTGTTGTTCTGCAAGCTCCCGATGTTTAGCTCTTTTGATGCTTCTGTGTTTATTTTTTAATTTCATACTAAGTGTTAGTCCTGTCTTGTAAACATCGTCTAGTTTAATTAAATGTTCAAAATAATTAAGTCTAATGATTCACTTCTAAAGGAAGGAGTACTAACTCCTTCCTACATATATATATATATATATAATATATATAATATATATATATATATATATATATATAAATATATATATATATATATATATATATATATATATATATATATATATATATATAATATATATAATATATATATATATATATATATATATATATATATATATATATATATATATATATATATATAAACGAGGCATTTTCGGAAAGGAAAGATACTTCACCGATAGCAACAAAGGAAAAGTTTCTGTGAGCCCGTTGGCAACACGGACTGTAACCTTGAACATATCGCTTTCCCCTCGATGTCATTTGTTATTTTTACGATCAGTCTTGTTTGAGCAGCACGTCTTTATAATGTCTGCGTCAATTCAGACTCCCGCCAAATGTGAGATACAGGATCCCCGCCAAAAAAATCATGGCTTCTGTTTTCTGGGACAGAAAAAGAATGCCTTTTCGGCATTCTTCTGGTTGACTTCATGCCTCCCGGCACCACAATTAATGCTCATGCATATTGCGAGACATTGAGAGTCTCAGACGGGCAATTCAAAATATATGCAGGGGCTTGTTGACAAGAGCAGTTTGCTTGCTGCATGACAACGTCGCCATCACACAGCGCTTCAAGCATTACTCAACTTTTTCGAATGTAAAATTTAGATCTTCCGCCAAACATCCCGGACATTGCACCCAGGGACTTATATATATATATATATATATATATATATATATATATATATATATATATATATATATAAGTCCCTTTCCTACTTATTCCTTTACCTGAAAACACATCTTGCAGGGCAAAACTTTCACGACGATGATGAGATCAAAATTAAAGTTGAAATGTAGTTCCGACAAAAGGCAGCAAAGCTCTATGACTGTGGAATACAAAAGCTTGTACCCAGACTTAGCAAATGCTTTGACAATAGCGGCAACTATGTCGAAAAATAAGGCATGTACCAGTAAGTAATTTGTTATGTACATTTAATCAATTAAAATTTTTCGAGTGAGTATGCGACATTGTATCTTTACTTTTCGAAAATGACTCGTATATATATATATATATATATATATATATATATATATATATATATATATATATATATATATATCAGAAATAGTGTCTACGCTTTGTATCGTGAAAATTTATCTTTGGCCTCTGTGGTCAAGATAATTGTCCGCTAGTTAACATGTTTTCCGCTGTTTGGGAGGGCAATCCGTGCGAGATGTTTAATACATTTTAAATTGTTGTTGTTTTATGACTGCTTAAACTCGTAAAAATACTGATATTAGACCGACTTCCGGTCAACTAATTCACATACAAAGTAAATTAGTAAGATATTTCTTTTCCAACCACAGCAGACATGTCTCTCTGCGAAAAAGGAGCAGAAGGGAAACAACTGGTCTGCTTCCTCAGAGAATGCGGCCTACAACAGCGTGCACGCATTTTTTTCTGAAATTACCTCCATATCTTGGGAGTCGGCACTCCCGCTAACACGTGGCAGTAAGAGAAGATGCCGGTCTGGGTTATCGAGGTGCTCTTATCTCCTGTCACATCCTGTGTCAATAGCAGACCTTGATAGGGATCTGGATATGCACGTGACAATTGTCATTCCGTATCTTGGTCGCACACTAATCGCTCACCCGTGCATGTGTGTTCTCCAGGTCCGAAGGTGGACACTGATGTCTGGGGTCCTAATCTAGGAAACACGATAAATTTCGTTGCGGATCCTCCCCGCCATGATTTAGATAGGGAAAAGAGTGATACTACTCTACCAATGACCGCGAAAAGAGCTTTTTGAAAAATCTTTGTGAGAACTAGCAACTGTGTGCTTTGATTTCGTTTCGGAACGACACGGAAGTGTCCCGATTCAAATTTACCAAAGATAAAGCACGTGTTTATCATACGTGTTCGTGTAAAAACTCGAGTATGCTTTTATGTAATATCTATGTATACCCAACAAAAATGTAGACATATGTAATGATCTCATCGATTAATTTCTAGGAGGGTTTTGAAACGACCCCGTCTGTCTATTTTAAAGTTCATTTACGCAGTGATGCCCCAGATTTAATGATCATAAGCTTTTTAATAGACCTTTAGGTGAAAGAAATTGAGAGAATAAGGTTTTAAGATAATATTGTACAAGTATGTCCCAGAATTAAAAGTTATTAAACCTTATTAAGTTTTTAATAAGGTTTGTTGGCGATTATCTGGGTGTTCATGCAATTGGGTAATACATATAACAGTAGTTCTCTTTTCTTACTGACCACTAAGGGCCTGTTCACATAGGAGTCCGTTGCGTAGCGTTAAGGGAAAAATGACGTTGAGACGAAAATAAACCAATCATAGGCGTTAAAAATTTCATTGCTAATCGTTTGGAGGTTTGTCATTGGTTAAATATATTTCAATACTTTAACGCTCCGCAACGGACTCCTATGTGTACAGGCCCTAACATTGTTATGATCAGAAAAGTTTTACCGCAAAAAAGTTGTTTCCGTCAATGTTAAGTGTTTTGTGAAATTCAGCCCCGAGATTTTTCTGCGGTGTTGAGGCCATATATTTGTCTTCACCTTTTGATGTTAAACATGGACTTTTTGTTTCTCTTACAAAGGCTTTTTGTTACCAGAGATTCTAAATTAACTAAAACTAAACTAAACTCATAACGCAACAGTCCGCTGTGGCCCAAGGCCAGCGGGGCCCATCTCCGCTTTCTTGACCGTGAGCATGGGGTGCCACACAGCATATATCTCAGCCAGATGGTCAACCTGACGTGGGACCCCAGAGTCTAGTTCCCAAGCATGCTTGGTCCACATTTTATCGATCCACTCCAGGGATGAAAGGCTGAGTCGACCTTGCCCAGTCGCAGGATCGAACCCTGGACCTGTGGTGTGGTAGCTTCACGCTTTGAACCACTACGCCACCGGGCGTCAGATTCTAAATTACCTATGCTTAAGTTAACTCTTCACTATCTCTTATAGTATTATCAGCCTTATTACCTAACTACTCTTACTACCAGCCTTACATACTCTAAATGCCTACACTGATGTGTCCTGTACGTCAGTTTACAGATAACTTGTGGTAGGGGAACTCGGGGTAGAACGGGGAACCAAGTTGAAAATATGTTTTAAAACTACAAAAGGGTTAATTATGAGAGCTGCAAATTTTTCTATGAACACATTATAATGTTATATTCATAAAAATACAACAATATTGTAAGAAAACAAAAGAACAATTTGTTTTTTCAAAAACAGAAAATTTTGTCATTTGCCCCGTTCTGTACCATACCCGGGGCAGAACGGGGTGGTAAGGACAAGTAATTATAAATATATATGAAACTGGTGGAAATGCAGACGAAATAAGTTTGCTCTATATTTATTTAGTTTTTAGTGACTATGAAGGTTTAACTACAGTTTTCATTGATTGTGTCATTTTCTTAAGCCTATTCAGAAAATCAACACACTAAGACAGCCTTATCTGTTAAGACAGCGGTCTTCCCCCTCTTCCGATTCGTCATTTTCGCGCTTTCTTTAACTTTTGGAATAGGCATTAGAATTTCAGGTGAAACATGAAATGAAGAGGTCCTGTTGTCAGTTGTCATCCAAGAGCACCCAGGAGTGGCACAATTAGCCTCATTATATTAGATCTTCTTAACTGGCGTGTCATCATTAGAGTTGGGTGAAACCTCGCCAACTCTATCATCCAACCTGACTCTTGCACCAAATGTTGCTTAGGGTTTGAGAACAGATAAAGTAGGATATCTCTTACGGAATCCATTGACCCAATTTTGGCCTGCTATTACCTTTTGAAATCTATGACCAAGGCCATTTCTTACAGCCAACTGATAAGTTAGGCTACGCAAGTCTTTCATTGTTAGACCGAATAACCTAACCTCCATAGTTTTTAATTAGTTAACGAGCACAAGTTCCTGCTCTTCCGTAAATACGTTTTTAAATTTTCCAGCCCTTTTATCAATCTTGTAGTCAAGGTTTTTCTTTCTTTTTTTTAACGTATCTTTCCAGAAAGACTGGGGAACATCAAAGTGGTTCGAAGCATCCAAATACCCAGATTGGCCAGAAATAACCACCTCGACAGCATTGTTAATTGCCTCTGTAGACCATGATTGCTTATTTGTTTTTTTCTTATAGCCTCGAACCATCTGAAATTGAATGACAAAAATTAGGGGCATACTGAAAACGATCTTATGATGTCGTGAAGAAATATATATATATATTTTTTTTATGAGTGTACGTGTGTGATCTTGTCTGTGATCTTTTCCAGGAGAGCTTTCGGCAAGGATCGGAAATTCGTTTTACTCTAATCGAGACCCCATGCAAGCGGACAGCGGAGCATCGTTTAGTTTCCAAATTCCCAGTTAGGGAAGTACTATTGATGACCCCTTCGATTGTTCCGAACAGGCTGTCCAGTTTGGGAGAATGGAAAAGGCTCCCTCCAGCTATCTAAAGGAGTGAACCGCAAGCACCGATCGTGGGAACGGCAAACCCGGAAATTGGGGTTATTAAAAGGTTTTTCGAGAATGTTCCAGTTTTTTCTAGAAAGAAGAAAGATGAAAGAAGAAAGCCGACTGTCGAACGAGTTGCTGCTCTTATTGAGGCAGAGACCTGTGGCGTGAGCTTATTTTGGCTTTTGCTAGCCACTGCATTTTGATGAAATGTACATGTGGGAATTACAGTGTGTAACAAAATTATAAGATCACTGTAGATTTTGTGATGTTTACTATAAATAGTATAATTTTTTTTAAATTAAATTAGGTTGATGTTAATAAATGAAATATAAAATATATGTATATTATTTTTAAGAGATATTTAAATATACTAATTATTTTATCAACAATTTCAAATTTTTCCAATCAAATATCTGTAACAAAATTATAAAACCACTAGTTAAAACTAATTTTTCTAATAAAACTAATATGATGTTGATCCACCATTTTTCTGAATAACTTCAAATACTCGATTTTTCATTAAATTAATTAGGTTTTCGAGCAAATATTTGGGAATTTTGTCCCATTCATCCATGATAGCTAGTTCCAATTCATACACAGAATCATACTGACGGTTACTTGCATACACTTGACGAGCCAAATGGCCCGACACGTTTTCGGTGGGATTCAGGTCTGGACTAAGGCTTGGCCAGTTTAAGACCTCGATTTTTTCTTTTTGAAACCAGTTTTTAGTTGATTTAGACACATTGCATGGCGCATTGTCTTGCAGGAATTTCCAGTTTGATCCTCCTAAAAATGGGCCAAAAGGTATAAGGTGTTGGTAAAGCAGTTGTTGATAACATATGGAGTCTATTTTTCCAAGAACTCGCTGCAGATCACATTTCCCATCATATGCAAAAGATCCCTACACCATCACAGAGCCACCACCCATCTGTCTACTGAAGAAAACCCGAGGTTACGTTCGTAAATCATGCCAGTAGGAAATACACTGCTCAAAACAATTAGGGGAGCACATGGTTTTAACGAAATTACGCAAATACTTACACCGATAAGTAACATAAAATAAATCATCCATAATTTAAAGCCTAGCAGGAAACAGAAGAAGAAAACTTCATATGCAAATCAAAGTTCATGACGTCAAAAACCAGAAAAAGAACATAAGGGCGGAAATCGGGATGTTGCAGAAACGTCTGTTTCACTGACTTAACTGTGAAATTCGATTGCTCAGTTATTCTTTTTGAGAAAAGGTGACTTGAAAATGCCTCAACAACGTGATTTACCGGAATTCATGGCATGGCGTATTATAGGCAAACTTGAATCCGGGCAAACACAACGTAGTGTCGCGGACGCTGTTGGAGTCGCCAGAAGTGTCGTTGCAAGGCTGTGGAATCGATTCCAAGAAACAGGGAATGTTAGACGTCGACCAGGCAAGGTCGGCCACGCGCCACTACAGCAACTGATGACCGGTATATACTGTTAACAGCTCGTCGAAACAGAACAGACAATGCTACTCAGCTGCAAAGACAGTTGCTCTTGGCAACAGGACGAAGGGTGTCCAGCCAAACAGTACGTAATAGGCTTCATCAGGGAGGTCTCTATGCACGTCGGCCAATGGTCTGCATTCCATTGACCTCACGCCACCATGCGGCCCGAAGAAGATGGGCTGCTGAACATCGAGATTGCGAGCAACATGATTGGAGCCAAGTGCTGTTTACAGACGAGTCCCGATTCAGTCTGGAGTGTGACACCCGACGTGTTTTGGTATGGAGGGAAAGGGGCACTCGAAATAACCCCACATTCGTTCGTGAAAGGTCACAATACAGACGAGCTGGTTTTATGGTATGGGGTGGAATCAGCATAAGTGGACGTTCGGACCTGCATATCATTCGGAATGGTACTTTGACGGCCCGAAGGTATGCAGACGAGATACTGAGACCTCATGTCATACCTTACGCTGCAGCCATTGGAGATTCCTTTGTTTTCCAGCATGATAATGCCAGACCGCATACAGCTCGTCTTGGTGAGAACATGCTTGAAGCTGAAACAATACAGCGTATGGAATGGCTAGCGTGCTCTCCTGACCTGAATCCAATCGAGCATGTTTGGGACATGCTCGGACGACGCATTGCTGCGAGACCAAGGCCTCCTTTTACTCTCCGAGACTTGGAGATTGCACTTCTTGGGGAGTGGAACAGTATTCCCCAAAGTCTTATCGATAACATCATCGCATCTATGGAAAACAGGTGTGCAGCAGTCTTAGCTGTTCGAGGAGACCACACACCATATTAAAAATCTTGAATCATTTCTAAACAATACTTTTTTTTATCGTTTACATGTAACCAAATTGTTACCCTAAATCATCTTTTCATGTTTTTTCCATATTTTCAAAGAATTAAAGCTTAATTACAAAATTTTTTACTTCTTTGTTTCTGTATTGCGCATTGATACGCATGTACTATCCATTTTATGCCAATACGTGGCTGTCTCGCACGGTTTTCTTAACTTCTTTGCTTGCTCTCCTAATTTTTTTGAGCAGTGTATTACCGTCCGGGCCATCCAAATTAAAATTTTTTTCGCCGGAAAAAATAATATTTTTCCAAGCAGCATCCCTGGTCATGATTTCCTTTGCCCACTTCAGCCTTTCTTCTTTATGATGCTTTAACAGTCTTGGTTTTCTTTTTAATTTCCGAAGAGCAACATTTGAATTTGATCTTAAAGTGCACCAGACTGTCATATGGGAAATAGTTTTACTTGTCTGCTGTGTTATCTTACGAGTAGATAAGTTCTGTTCCGTTTCAAGCTTGAAAATTCGTCTATTATCGCGAGCTGATAATTTACTTTTTCTGCAAGATCTTTTATATTTTCCATAAACATCTCTTTTACTTAAAACGTTATGAATAGCAGTTTTAGAACGTTTAAGTATCTTACTTATTTCACTTTCCGATTTTCCAGAGCCCTTATAAAACCAAATTTTTCGAACTTCTAGTTCAGATAATTCTCTTCCACGCGGCATTGTGAATTTCCTCATAAAAACAAACAAATTAAATTCTATTTTCTTTTACAATATTATCGTTTCGACTTTTTTGTGATGTAAAGTTACAGTTTATTTACAATTTTGAAAGAAAAAATAAAATAGTTTTAAAAACGCAAACGATTTTAAATAAAAAATCAGTGGTCTTATATTTATGTTACACCGAAATTTCAAAAAATGCTTTACTGTGTGAAATTAACTCAATTTTTTTTTCCTTTAAGCGATTTATTTGAGAAAATATAACTTTTTTCATTTGCTTCAAATTTTAAAATTATTCATTTTATGCAGTGTAATATTAAAATGTGTGATATTTTGGGTGGTCTTATAATTTTGTTACACACTGTATATATGCTTGTAAATAGAAATAGGAGGTCTTAATAAAGACTTGTGTACATATTTTAGAAAAAGGTCTCTGTTTGCGTGTTTAAGAATGGCAACATCATACAAATCTTGGTTACTGTGGACCACGTCTCCACAATCTCTTAGTTAGAAACATCGCTCGGCGGAATGGGGAAGTACCCCATTCCGCCCCACCCTTCTGCCGCAGGGACACGATTTAGGTTAGGGAGGTAAAGTCCCTCGATAAAGATACGTAAACAAAAGTTTAACTACACGAAACTAAAGACAATTAAACGTACTTCAAGCAGGTACTAAATATAGTTGTGATGTAAACAAGTATGTATACGTTACCTTGGTTATAAAATCATCAGAAGTTGCAATAGAGGAGCAAAAAATCACACAACTAAAAATGCACGCACTAACGCTCGAGAAAACTAGACTAACATGGCTGCCGTAGTTGAGCAGCAATAGGTTGGTTTAGTTCTACTTATTGCCACTCGTTGGCAGTACCTCTTTGACACCGGGAAACTTCGAACTTCATTCCGCCCCGGTACCCCGTTGTGCTCCAGGTTCCCCTAATCGTCTTCTTCGCCGCAGTCCTCCTTCTATTTTAATATATCAGAACTCTTTACGCCTTCCTTTTGTTACGATATATCAGACTTTTCACTCTTCAAACTCTGTACAACTCGTCGGAACGCTAGTCTTGGTAGATTCCATCGTTAGGTTTGATTCTTGTCCCAAACAACGTTTGTTTTTATGAGAGAAAACGGCAATCTTACATTAAAAAAATTATTGCATCATTTATCAGTAAATGCTTTTTAGATCAGTTTTTAACGTCAACAATGCATAAAAATACCGTGAAATGCATCAATATAGAATGAGCCCATGCTTTACGAAGAAAACAGCTTCAAATCCCTGATCTGTAATCGAAGAAATGAACAGGAAATATTGTATACTACTTTTTCAGGCTTAGCTAAGTAAGCAAAATTAAAATATAACTATACAGTTAACCCTCAAACGGTGCAGTGGGGGTCGGATCCGACCCAAGTGTGTGTCTTCCTCCTCCCGTACTTTCCCCTCATTGCAAAAGGTCGAGTTGACAAGGAACCCTACACAGACTTACTAGACCACCCTACTAGATATAGGAATATGGTCTTTGTTGAAGTGTCTTGATCACTAATCATTTTTTAAAAATTTTATTTTAGATTTTTTTAATTTTTTATTTCGATTTTGAATGCCAAAAATGTCAGTGCATATTATTTTTTACATTTTTGTGCTCGTAAAGTTGGTTTCACTAACTTCAAAAACTAGGTAGACTAAATTACATATTAGACCTAATATATACAACATTCTATGTAAATGCCAAAGAGATTTTCTGTGTTTAGCAAAATTACAATTCGTTGGTCATTTTTTCTACGAAAAGGGTTTTATTTCGTGTAAAATATTATCAATAAATGTTATTATACAACAAAAATGCTTATTGTGTACTTATTTCTACCATAAAAGCTCATCAAAAAAGAGATCGGGTCGGATCTGACCCGACCGTACCATCTATTTCGTCTCAAACCACTGGACCGTTTGAGGGTTGATTTATATTATAGGAGCCGCCTCAAAACATCGTAATATTTTTTTTTCTTTTAAAGACGAGGGCTTATCGTAAATATGGAAACTTTTATTACAGAAATATATTGAATTAAATCTTTGGTAAATATCAAGAATTTTAAATGAGCTCACTAATATAGTGTAGTTGCCCAGCCCGGTTCTATAACATGACGATTCACAACGATCTATCAGGAAAGAGAAGATTTTAGTTTTGATTCCTATGCCTGCCAAGTTAGTTATCAAGAGTAGGATAAGAGTGTAAAGTAGGGTCATAGTCATTTTGACATTTCAGAATATTATCATAGTCATTAATTTTTAACAGGGACTTTTATTCACATAAAAAAAACATAAAGGATCTCTGAAAGTTGTTTAGCTTCAACAATACTACGTCATCGAAAGGAAAGTTAATAGGAAAAGTATGAAGTAGGAAAGCATAAGAAAATATTTATAGCTAAAAATTACAGTACTTGACCGAATCTACACGATTTATAATACTTGCTGATTTAATCTAAGCCATCATTGAAAATATGATCAGAATAATAAAGAGCCATAGCAGACTAGGAAAAAAAGTAACTCACAATTTGAAACAAGCTTTCTGCCGGCCAGAGGCAGTATACTTTCAGTAGAAATACTCGATACTTTATTAACTTTACCTCATTAGATGTCATTTTTTAAACTATTTTCAACTCATAGTTATGAATGGCGCCACGAACTGGGATATACAATTTATTTTTGATAATTTTTCCCAGCCTTTTTCAATTAATTTTATTTACAGACGTTCCATTCAGTAAAGAAAGTGAAATTTTGCTTTTTAAAACCCCAAGGCACGATAGGTATTTAATCTAAAAAAAAAATAAGGAGGAAAGTGAATTTTGGGGGCTGTAAATCAGTTCGTTCGTTTATTTAAGAGAGGCCATGAAAAAGCAAAACAAAACCACTCTTAGCAGCTGGAATATTAGTTGACAAACTTGTTGGTGACTTCTGTAGAGCGGGGTTTCCTAAACTTTTCCTTCGATAGAACAATATAAATTCTGAAATTTTATCGGAACACCTTGTTTATTTTGTTTTGGGTATGTAATTACACATAATCAATAAAATTTTAAAACAGAAAAAAAAAATTATTTACTTAGTATTTAGTAATCATGCGTGAATATTTAATATCTTAGACATTTTAGAGCATTAATACGTCAAACATGTTTGAATTTCTTGTGGCCATTGCGGATATAAAACCGTTCCAGGTTTGCGAGGAATACAGTGTAAGGTATACATAAGATTCGATTCACAAGAATCGAACTTTTGAGTAAATGAATTAAAGAAGCCGCTTAAGATATCCTAATTTCGGCATACGCGCTTGGTATAAATACCAAGCAGCTTGATTAAGTTAAGTCTAGAGTGCCACTTCAAATTATATACACCCAAGTTTGGGTAGATGTGAGCTATTCTCTATACTGGCGCCCGAACGTTTATATATACCCTGGTTGTTCTCGTTACATTTATAACGAACAACATATTTGAAGTTTGAACTTTATACTGTGTTATATTCTGATATTGATAAAATTAAATTGTGAAAGTATCTTGTTATTATACTTATAAACTATTTGAAAATGAGTGTTGTAGAACAAAACCCCGCTGGAAATTTTTCTAGGGTGATTATGGTTCAGCAATTTGCGCCATTCGAAGCCACCTTCAATGGCGGCCCCTCAAGCCAATTCCTAAAGAAAATTGAGCATTACTTTCAGCAACAATGCACCCCAGAGGGGGAGAAACTTAAAATTGCTCTAGCCGCTTTAAGAGGTAGTGCATATCAGTGGTACACGTGTATGCAAAGCAGTAATCTGATTTTTGACATTCATTCAAGCAACAGTTTCTTCACGCTTTTCCCAAGACCTTTAATCAAAGTCAAATAGAAGCGGAATTTTATTCGCTAAGGCAACGTGAAGGTCAGTCTGCGTTAGATTTTGCTATGGAAAAGATTATAAAGTGTGAGGAATATTTAGAAGGGATGACGGAAGCGGTAATCTTAAAAATAGTTATCCAACGTTTGAAGCCAAGCTTTCAAGATATTTTGGACAATCAAAATATTACAAGCAAGGCTACACTCCTTCAAGCCTTATCTAAACATGACAATAGGCATTTCTTAGCTACCCCTTACCCTCACTCAGGTACGAGAAGTTTTATGCCCCCCAGCCAAAATTTTTCGCGAGTTTCAAACCAACAGCGAAACCAGTATCGCGGGCGAAATAATAGAAGCTCACGGCGTTACAATGAAATTAGTGCACTTAAAGTAAATAATATGCAAGCACCTTACGTGCACTGGTAAGTTGTTTCACATGATATGGTTCAACCTGTTGAAACTGTGGGGTCAAATGTATTAACTTGTCCGAGCAGTAACCATTATTTTGAGAACAGTGAAAGTCGGGGTATTTTTGTGGCTTATAATGAAAGTGAGCCTAGTTGGAATAATGCGGTAATTCCAGTGCAAATTTCTGAAAATAGTGCCGATACTAATGCTAGTAGTTTAGAAAATAAATCTTCCGATACTTGTATTAATGTTATACCTGATATTTTAGATGATATTCACACATCGGTTAATGAAGGAAATTTAGTAGATGATGAAGTATGGGTTACGGAAGTTAGTGAAAACTTATTAGTTGACGATAATAAACATGCTTTAAATGATAATAGGAACTCGCTAGGTAATGATGATATTATTTCAAGTTCCCAGCCGAATGAGGATGCTGTCGAACAGGTTGATAATATGGGCTTAAATAAAGTACATGAAAACCAGACTGAGAATCAGGATGAAAAGTTGACACAGAGTTATACTGTAAGTAGTTTAGATGATGCTTCGGAAGTTGTAGACGTAGTTTGCATTAAAACGCACGAGTACGAAAAGCTTAATCTTCCTAAAACTGAAGCAGTTTTAAAGAATTTAAATGATAACGATTCTGATGTCGCAAGTTTCAAAGATACTTTTTCGTCAAAAGAGGATAAAACTAAGGTTAAGGGTGATAAAAAACGAGATAAAACGTCTTCAGGTTCCAGCATTAAAACTGCTAATACTGAAGTAATTAAGTCGGTAAACAATAGGTCGTATAAGCACAAATACGAAAAACAGAGTCAGTTTGTTGAAAAATTTGAAACAAGCGACGAACTAAATTGTAAACGTATCATAAAGAACGAGATAAAGCCAGTATCTAAACACGTTGGTGCGGCGTATAAGTTTGAAAAAAATGGAATCTGCATTAAAATCTAATACCGATACAAGCAAAAGTACGAAGAAAGGTAAAGTGTCCACTACAAAAACTCCATCAAAGGATGAATGTGTCGCTGATAAGGTACACAAGGTTATCAAAAGGAAGGATGACAGTTTTAAAGGTCCTTTGCATAAGTATAGGAAGCGGAAGATATCAGCTGCCCAGCAAGGTTGGCCCCCTCCCAAGAGACCTCCCGTCCCTCGTCAAGCCAGATCAGCGCCACAGGACCAACGCCCTGCTGCACGAAGGATGCCCACACGGTCGACGAATCCCTTTGCTAGGACTGCGACCATCAAGAGAGGTTCCACGGAATGGACAGACTGGTGCAAAGAAGTTGCTGCATTCAGGAGTAACAAGTCTTGTATCATCTTTCTTATTCTAACTCCCACCCTTCAATAAAATCAAACAAAACTGGTTTGAAATTCCCCAGTGTATAAGCTGTGATAAAAATTTTGAGAAGAAAGGGGTCAGCGCCACTGAAAAAAAAACGGCATACTGTTGTTTTATAAATTTTTGAAGGGGACATGTAGTGAATAGAAAAAAAATACATACTAACTACAGATAACAACTAACTAACTAATGTACTAACTTCACAAAACATAACACATGTGCACTATGAATTGTGGGAGTGCAGCTACAAACAGTCAAGAAATGTCATGCTGTGCAATTGTGTTGACACTTTTAACTAAAATAGATTTTCTAGGGCGCAGTTGGCCAGCCCAGTATCCGCAACTCTGCAAATCCACTGTGTGTTGGTGTCACCTGGACCCTTCGGGGTTAGTTTTGTAAAATGGGAGTGACGTTTTTTCCCCCACACAACGTGTGGAAGGTTTTTTTTGGCTTTGCCACCCATTATGTAAAATGTCAGACTAGCACGCATTTTCAATTAGTTAACTGAAGCCGTTCAGACCTCAGTTACCTAATTTTTTTTTCGAGGGAGGCCAGTGTAAGGTATACATAAGATTCGATTCACAAGAATCGAACTTTTGAGTGAATGAATTAAAGAAGCTGCTTGAGATATGCTAATTTCGGCATACGCGCTTGGTATAAATACCAAACAGCTTGATTAAGTTAAGAGGTTGTTAAGGTTGATAGATAAGCGAGTTAAGGGAGCTACGAGGTAAGCAGCTCCAGGTGTTAACCGGCGCTTGTGCTTAGGGGGTCCAAGGTTTACGTGGCAGAACTGCTGGTTTGACTCTCCAGTTTGTGAGTATTGCAAAATGTATCGAAAAAGTGTCATAATTAAAAAAGGCCATTATAGCGAAATGCCGTATAAAGAGCGGTCGTATAACGAGGTATATATATACACTCATGGACAAAAAAATTAGCGCACCAAGAAATAATTGCGGGATCGTAACGAAACTTGCAATGAAGGTACATGTCGGGGAGATATGCAAATGATTAGAAATGCAGCGTGATTGCGCATTACGTATAGCCGGTAGAGGGCGTTGAACATCGTACTCTGTGGAGTATAAAACAGGTAACAAAAGCTTGTTTGAGTGTGCTGAATCATTTACAAATGAAGAGCTGAGATAGACATGCCATTACGCCGTGTTCGAAGACAATATACGCAGTTGTCGCAGTTTGAGAGGGGGAGAATCGTCGGGATGTTGGAAGCTGTGTGGTCAGCTAGGCGAGTAGCTCGTCAATTAGGCCGCTCTGATTGTGTTGTGAGGAGGTGTTGGGACCAGTGGACCCGAGAGATGTCATGTACACGAAGAACAGGCTCAGGACGCCCTCGACAGACCAGTCGTCGAGAAGACCGCCACATCGTAAGAAATGCACGCGTACAGCCAACTTCTTCATCGGCCGCCATCCAGGCACAGGTAGCACCTTCACTAGGGGCCTCTATGTCTTCTCGAACCATACGAAGACGCCTGGCTGAAGGACAGTTGGTATCGCGGCGCCCATTACGTGTGCTGCCCTTGACGCCCACCCATCGACGCCTCCGTTTGGAGTTTTGCCGCGCACGAGGAAACTGGACTGCAACGGAATGGAACCAGGTCGTCTTTAGCGACGAATCCAGATTCAATCTCGGCAGTGATGACAATCGTGTTCGTGTGTCGAGAGCCCGTGGTGTACGCTTCAATCCTGCCTTTGCTGTACAGCGACACATCGCTCCCACAGCTGGTGTGATGGTATGGGGTGCCATTGCCTACAATACACGGTCACCCCTAGTATTGTTCCGTGGCACCATGACAGCCCAGCGGTATGTTCATGAAATCCTGCAACCACATGTGTTGCCACTCATGCAACGGCTCCCAGGAGCCATTTTTCAACAAGACAATGCTCGGCCTCATACGGCAAGGGTGTCACAAGACTGTCTCCGCCTGTCCTTTATGTAAGTCAACATGTGGTCCAGGGCTTCATTTGGTCCGATGATGAAGATGTAACATTTGGTCCTTCATGATCTCCAATTTTGGCGACGTCATAGCGATCATGGTATTTAACTTTAGTCACACGGTAGGGTCCAAAATATTTCGGTCGGAGTTTCAGCTTGCTTCCAAACTGAGTTCTCATAATTGCCACCAGTTCTCCTTGCTTGTACTGATAAGCTTCCTTGCGTTTTCTATTGTAAGTCTTACGATTCTCCTCTTGAATTTTTAAAATATTCTGCTTAGCGTCTTTCCTAATGCTATCACGATGTTGATTAAATTGGTCTTGACTTTCTTCCACAAGCAAATTTCTTATAAGGGCATCTTCGGGATTTTTCATTCTGGTTCCTATGAGTAATTCACACGGTGAGTACTTAGTACTACGTGACGTACTGCAGTTTAACACTCGTTGCAATGAGTCGACATGTTGAAACCACTTCGCGGACTCATTTAAGGACATCTTTGTTAATACCGGGATAAGGGTTCTATGTATTCTTTCCACTTGACCATTTGCTCTTGGTACTCCCGCAGTTATTTGTACATGATGGATATTCTCTTTAGTGCAGTATTCTTCGAATTCGTTGGATCTGAAAGCTCCTCCTCGATCACTGATTATGATCGAAGGATTCCCGAAGGTTTTCTGCTGTAGCTTTAGTCTTTCGGTGGCTTCTTGCGCTGTGGTACTTTTAGTTAGATACAGCCATGTGAATTTTGTAAATGCATCTACGACCGTGAAAATGTGATTGTAATTCTTATTGGTTGTTGGCCGTGGTCCAATGAAATCCACATGATATGTTGATAATGGCAAATCTTCCTTAGGAATAGGATGTAACAGTCCTTCTCCTTTCCCAGTCTTCTTATTTACCACTATGCATTCAACATAGTTTCTTATCACATTCTCAACACACTTTCTCATGTTTGGGAAATAAAAATTGCGTTTCACCAAGTCTTCAGTTTTTACTGCAGCAAAATGTCCAAAAGAATGTGCATGCTTCACAACGTCCACTTGCATCATTTCAGGTACTATCAGTAACTCTTCATCATTAGCAATCTTATACAAGACATTATTATTCAAGATAAATTCGGAAGTTTTGCCTGCCTGTAACAGTTTCTTGATGGTTTTGATATATTCGTCACTGTTTTGAGCATTAACAATTTTGTAAGTCAACTCATCACTATTCACAAGCATAACGGGGAATCTGCTCAATGCATCAACGTGTTGCATTTGTTTTCCAGGGCGATGTACTACTTCATATTGGAACTCTTGCATGAGTAATGACCATCTGGCAACTTTTCGTGTAAGTTCCTTTTTATCTAGGGTTTTTGCAAATGCCGCACAATCAGTGAAAATTTTGAATTTGGTTCCCAATAAATAATTCCGAAATTTTTTTAAAGCCTCGATAATCGCAAGCACTTCAAGTTCGTAGCTACACAATTTTTCTTCCTGGATGGAGGTTTTTTTGCTCATATACTGAATTGGATAATAGCGCCCATCATCACACTGCTGGAAAAGTATTGCCCCTAACCCAAGTTTGCTTGCGTCCGTGTGCAATTCCAATTTCTGCCCTTCTCTGTAAAGGTGCAACAGGGGTTCATTAGATAGCGCGTCCGTAAGTTTTTGAAAGGCTATTTTCTGTTCAAGGCCAAATTCGAAAGGTTTTGAGGCTCGTAATAAATCACTAAGTGGTCTTGCTATAATAGCATATGAAGGTATGTACTTTCTAAAATATCCTGTCAACCCCAGGAAACTCTGCACTTCTTTGGCATTCTTGGGTTCAGCAAAACAACGGACTGCTGCAGTCTTCTCTAACGACGGTGGAATGGTACCATTTTCAATAATGTGGCCTAAAAAATTGATTTTCCTCTGCAAAAATCGGCACTTCTTAAGGTTCAGCTCAAGACCACACTTGGAAGCTGTTTCTAACACACGACTTAATTTTTTATGAGCTTCTTTTTCATTGATAGCTGGGATTATGATACCATCTAAATAAATAATTAAAGTCCCGTCTGTCAATAGGTCTCTGAACACGTAATTGATGTATCTTTGAAAGAAATTGCTGCTAATGGACAAACCAAACGGTACTCTTAGGAATTCATACTGGTCTGAATCTGTTACAAACGCAGTGTATTTTCTACTTGCTTCATCCACTTCTACATGGAAGAAAGCACTTTTCAAATCGAGAGTCGTGAACACCCTTCCACTTTCTAACTTATACTTCCTCGATAACAGGTAGCGGATATCTGTCTCTAACTATTCGCTTATTCAGAGCTCTGTAGTCAATGCACAAACGCATCGTATCATCCTTTCTTTCTGCACACCACAACAGGCGAAGCAAAATCAGAGCAACTCTCCCTAATTATTCCTTGTTCTAACCATTCGTTTATTTGTTTTTCGACTTCCCTCTTTTCAGGAAGCGACAACCTGCGTGATCTTTGACAAATGGGTCTTTCATCGGTCAGAATTATTTTCATTTTCAAAGCAGTAGTTTCGGTTTTGTTTGGCTCATAATTTTGAACAAGCGCATGAATTTCGTTTCTCAATTTACAGTCAGTAATGTGTGACAGGTCAAAAGGGCAATTATTTTACGATTCGGATACTTTCACTAAGAACGAAGCTGATGAATCGTTGTTTATATTAGCGCTCCCTAAATGTTTTCTCGTTTCCACGGCTGTACAGCTCGTAGGCGCCACTGCCTCATTTGGTTTCAATAACATGTCGTAAATTTTCGCTGGCAAAATAACTTCCGCAACAATTTCAGAGCTCGCAGCCAAAACTTCTCGTGCTTTCCCACCCTCGCGTAGCGAAATGCTGAATTTGTAAACATTGGCCAGTCGGCGCTCACCGAATACACTTGTCAAAACAATCTGAGAATGAATTGGATTTGCAGCTGAAACAAAATTCTTGTTTACGATTATTGAACTTGCACCACTGTCCACCGTGGCAACTAAGGGCTTTTCATCTATAAACACATCGGCATACTGAAGCTCACTGAACAAATAGTCATTTTGAGTTGGGATTGAAGTTGAAACGTGATTGATGCCGTATTTTTGGTCACTTTTGTTTTCTGCATTCGACAATTTCTTTGTACAGTTTCTAGCAAAATGTGCCCCCCCCCCGCACAAACATAACAAGATATAGGTTCTCTACTAGAAAATTTTTGATTTTGTCTCTGAAACTGCCTCGGGGAATGGTTTCCATATTCAAATTTTGTACGCTCTTTGATAGCGTCACTTTCATTCCTAGAACGAACATTCGAATAGTTCCGCGTTTCATGCAAAGTTTTATTTTTAGAAACAAAAACAAATATCACAAGTCTTTCCAAGCTGTTCAGGCGTCAGCCCCGAATCGGCCTGTGTGATTTTAATGTGAGAAGCTGTTTTTTGATCTAGTGTGTCTAAAAATTTATCGCTCACCATTAGGTCAAAAAGTTTTTTAAAATCAGAAACATTACGGATTTTGAGATAATATTGGAACATTGCACTTAAGCGTGTTGCGAACGGAACATGCGTCTCATTCACCTGCCTTCTAGCTCTTCTAAAATTAAGTAGACACTCTTGAGCCGTGGGTTGGAATTCTTTTATGATTAAAGATTTAACTAACTCATAGCTATTCATTTCATCATCTTTAACGTATAGTAAAATGCTATGGGCCTTCTCTCCTAGAATATTTATAAGAATTTCGGATTTAAATTTCTCTGGGACATCCTTAACTTTAAACGCTCGTTCGAATGATTGGAAAAAAAGGCTAAAATTTTCCGCTTTTGTCGGCAACTGTATTGTCAGCGTTTTTACACTCTTAATCAAATTTTCAAGATCACAAACCTCAGTTTTTGATACATCTTGAGCTACTTCTGCTTTCGATTTGCGAAGTTCTACCTCTCGTTCTATACGTTGGAGCGTTAATTTTTCTAATTCTAGTTTTGAGTTGGTTAGCTGCAGTTCACGCTCGGCTTTTGGCTGCCTATCCTCAATAATCCTGTTAAGAAGATTCATCACAAATTCCGGGGCCTTCCTGGAATGCTTTAGATTTCTCAAGTTTATATTTTAACTCTATAATCGTTTCTTTTGCAGTGTCCTGCTCATCTCAGTAAGAACATTTGCTATGTCCTCTTTGCGCGTATTCTTGTTGTAATTAACAGTACGAAACATTGTTCATAAATCTTTTTCTCAGCAATGGAGTTATAAAAAGAAGATATCCTACCTTTTCTCAGAGGACTCTGGCATCTATCGCATCAGTAGTTGAATTCACAGTATATCCAGTTCAATAGAGTATATTACAATAAATCCAAGGATTGTTCTCTCACTGTTAACACAGTCACTATTTAAATTGTCCTCAAAGTCCATCCCAGGGCGATCCCCCAAGTTTATAGGATGGCAAGATGTCTAGGGGAATGATAATGCAAAAATCTTGCAGGAACGAACACTATTTAATATTTCTTGGACATAACAACTTACATAGGGACGGCTACAACACAGGTAACATATGGACATTAAGAAATAAGATGAGCGTTCTCTTCACCGTACAATACAAATCAATTCAGTTCGCTGGCAGTCTCTCGGAGATGACCTCGCTCGTCTCTCCCTACGACCGCTCTCTCGTTTTCTCCTTCTCGCGTGTTTACCTTGCCGTGCAAACCTCAGCGACATCTAGTAGCTATTCCGCACAACTCTTGTACGGTTTGTCTTGCTCCTATATATATATATATATATCACAATTTCGACTCATTTTGGTACTTTTCTGTTTAACTGTTAACTGCTTGCCCAAGCGATGCAGACTGGGTTAGGTGCGCTGTTAAAACTATAACTCGCGACGACGTACGGTTTTAACGCCTTTAAGCATCTGCATGCTTCCCAAATATAGTATTTTTCTGGTTTGCTGCATCTTTTTTTTCTTTCCTTCAACCCCCTTGCAAAAACTCTGCTTACAATTTCTTACATTATTTAGCATTAAAATTAAACGGAATACTTTATATATATATTCAAATATTTAATTTGGTATATAGTGTAATAAAATTTTTCCATGTCAAAGTTTAGATTTCCCCTGTATTCTTTAGTTAGACCTGGATTTTCTGAAATTACTTAAAACTTACTGAAAAATACAAAGTGCGAGTTTCAATTATCCGGCTATATCGTCTCCATTTGTGTCATCCATTTTCATTTCGCGTGGACGTTTTGAGTGCCGTGCAGAAGTAGTTCCGTACAATTTCTACTGAAGTAAAGTTACTCAGCTTAAGAATCAGTATAAATGTTAACACTAAGCACTGTTGATCAGTAAAGAAAAATAATCTGTGACATAGATCTCTTCCAAAATTAAGTTTTTGAGAAAGATTTTGAAACTGGCAACCGTTATCCGAGATTTTTATACGGAGTTTCGTTCCCTTTGAGCGCTCTCTGTGGGTGGGTCACATCGACACGACACATTTCTCTGACGACAACATTAGCGTTGTTAGAAGTACACAGAGAGAACTTTTCTAGAAAAAGTGAACAAAAAGGGGACAGTATATACAGAGGCTGTTCACACATTTTTTAGACGATGTATATTGTATTCACAAAACTAAATTACATAAAATTCTTGTGTTTTAAATGTTCTATTTGACATCCCTTATTCTGAACTATCTTTTGACACCGCAATTTCCAGGATAATAATGCCTTTTGAAGTGTCAGAAGAGGTATTCTATCCCATTCCTCCTGAACAGCTTTCCAGAGTCCTGTAAGGGTTTTGGGACGACGTTTGGATAATGCAGATTTTAAAAGTCCGAAAGCACAAATCCATAGGTGATACATCGGGAGATTTAGTAGGGATATCAGTGAAGGGTATGGCCTTGATACCAGTTTTTTGTTCCATTTCTTTTAGGAAATTTACAGTGGATTTTGATGTGTGACTGCTAGCTTTGTCCTGATGGAGTCTCACAGATTGATGGCACTGTGGGTAAAGCGATGGTATTTCATTCAGAAAAATTGGCGATAAAATATGTTCCTGATAGTATTTGGAGTTAATCTTGACATTTTTTCCACTCTCTTTATTTTTAACTTGCCATTATAAGAAAAACCAGCAACAATCATGAATCCCTTAGAAAAACTTTCTTTCGATTCTTTGAACCATGTACTTAAATTTTTTTCTCCCCTTTTATGACAATAAATGGCTCTTTTTTTGTTGCAATCCTTTAAATACACCCATGATTCATCTATTGTGACAATTGTTTTCCATTTTTCTTTGGATAAGTGTTTGTCATATAGAATTCTGCAGCGTGTCCTGCGTTCAGCGATATGATTTGGAAGAAGACGATGCACATTGCGTTTTTTCGCTTTCTTAAGATTTAAATCAACGTTTATCATTTTGTTTACAGTGGACACCGAGCATTTTAATGATTTTGCAACTGTCCTTTGACTAGGGGGATTTTCTTTTAACATTAAACAACGTACCTTTGCAATAGTCGAAGATGTCCGTTTTATCCTTGGATACGTGTTTGGAATTTTTATCCCACTTGAGGCTCCAATTTGACGTTTTTTTCCTTTCTTGTTGACGATATTACCTATCGACGCTTTAGATATCACAAAACCAGGACTCTCACATCGTTTTTGGATAACGGAGTATGCACATTTCTCTTCGGAAAGAGCATAAATGTAGCCTTCGAACCACTACTTTGTTAAAAACGCCATTTTGTATAAAAACAAAACTTTCAAGCCGCAGACGATAATTTTGACTTTTAAAAACATAGTAGAATTACAATTATTTCTTTTGCAGCAAACGATTTTTTATTACCGCTTACCAAAATCGTCTAAAATTGTGCGAACAGCCTCTGTATAAATCTGTGGCATTATGGCAGATGTTGATATGTCATTTTTTCATGCTTTTGGCAAATTAAAAAGTAACTTTTGTTGTGAAATATAAAATCGCCCAATCAAGATTTTTCAATCCAAATATTCTTTAGTTAATACTCATATTCAACCTCAAGCATATGGCTGGTCTTCAATGAACATTTTGAATTAGGAACTAGAATATTCAATTAAGGACCAAGTATTACCTCTTTTATACAAAACATCATTTGCCAAATTACGAATAACTTAGTATTAGTATGTCATAATTCTACAATCAGCTTTTACCACATTAAAGAACCAATTTTAAGTGTGGCATATCAACTTAAAACATAAAATTGAATTTTTCGAACATATCAACATCTGTCATAACGCCACAGAAATATGAGAATATATTTATTCCCACCAATCAACAATAATTTATATTTGATATATAAATAAAAGTACAATTTGTGAAAAAAGAAAGTTTTATTTAAATAAAATTCCCTTTTTCCAATAAAATAAGATAATTTATGAAAGAAAAACAAAACAATATATATAAACCCATAATACCAATAGCTAATAGCAATAAGTATATAATTAAAAGGACCCAAGGTAGCCTAGTGGTAGCGCGTTGTGCTCTACCACTCGAATACCGACAAACGCAATTCAATACTTTCATGTCTATGCCTGATTTGGACAACCGTCGACCGAAAATTGCATCTATGATGACAGAGAGGGTGGAAGAAGGTGCGAGCCCTCCAGATGTCGCCCTTGGGGATGCTCCGTCAAAATTGAGGTAGTACCAGGGGGTGGTGTTGGCTCAACTATACGGTGCCCCCATTGAAAATAACTAACGATTCTCGCCGATTATGTGCGAATGCTTTCATTAAAAAGTGCCCCGCATTGTCAAACAACAACGTATATCCCAATAAGGTTTCCTCAATCACAGGTCTCTCAGTCTGATTTTTTTTCTTTTTGAACCAATAACCTCTGATAGCAATTTGTTATCACTTTTTATTTCATTATAAATGCCCTACGTGTTATATATTTATATTTATATGTTACTGATAATACTGATTGAACACTTTCTATGGTCAGACGATTTCTCTGCTTTGTCCATAGTAGCCCAATTATCGAAACTAATATTTCTGCATTTCCATTATGGCCTACTTTTGTTTTAAATAATAATATTGACGAATTTTACTAAAAAAGATTGTACTCAGAATAGCTGAAGAATAAAGAAGACCAAAGAAAAAAGAACAGAATTTTAAAAAAAAAGAAAGAAAGAAGCAAAAAGATCGGTAGAGAAAAGGAGCACCTGTTCTCTTTAAAAGAGATGTTTTGGCAATCCTGACACCAATGCAACATTAAACAGTGAACACTTCGTGAAAGACCATTTGCCCAGTTGCGAAACATCAAGGAAGGAAGATGTAAGACGATGTATTTCCGCGATGGTTGTAAGCTATATCCCACCTTTAGTGATTTTAAAACTTGTTAAAAGTTAAAGGAATTGAAATAAAGTTTAAGCAGAAAAGGTCTTTTTTTTTCAAACTGCCCTTACTTAGTAGTTAAAACTACAAAGGCCAAGAAAACAAAATTCTGAAATGCGTTAAACGTATCTCGAAATACAGTAAGTCCTCGAGTTACGCGAATTCGTAGATACGCGGTTGTAATTTTCAGTTTTTCGTAGACTGCTTTAGCATGTTATCAATTGACTTACAACAATAAAAAGAAAGCTTCGAGTGTGAAAACATCATCGGAGAAATGCTTCAATGCCCCATGAACGTTTGCAGATTATCAGATTATTTTAAATTACATAATTATGTATGTATAATATTAGTATTTTATATGTTCGTGTACTGAATAATAATATATATATATACTCGTATATATATATATATATATATATATATATATATATATATATATATATATATATATATATAGACTTTCCTGTCTACGTGGCTGGCGTCTAGGGGGTGTCTAATAATTACACACTTGAATCATTAATGCAACTACACTTTCTAAAAATCAACAATAATCATTTATTAATGTAGATAGCAAAGACGAGATACCGGAGAGCCTACTTTTACTGTCTCCGGTGCAATATAACAATAATCACGGGATAGCCCAGCGCAATGCTCTCTTCCCTTCAGCAGAACAAGATCGGTAGCCTTCTCGTTCCCGTCATACACCACAACGCATGCCTTGACTCGCCCCGTTGGAAACACTAACTCTCCCGTGCCTCGCACGGAGTACCAAAACGCAATATCTCTCAACGAGGTCTGTTCCCTCTCTCTCGTGCACAGGGCATCTCCCGACACACCACTCTTCGAATCGCCTCCAAGCCGGGATGCATATTCCCATTCCTTACATGAAATCGCGCCATTACATCGTTTGGCGGCTGCTGATTGGTCAATTGAGTTTACATTGGTATTTGTGCATTTGGTGAGGTGATGCTTATGAAAGCATGTCTGTTTTTCAAGAATCAAAACTTCCATCACTATTTTTGAACGAAATAGAATCTTTTTCAAATAATAGTATCGTAGTACGCAGTAACGTTCAAAATTTAACGGATTACAATAAATGGGTCAAGCAATTTAGGGAATTAAGATTTTAATTAGAAAAATAAACAAAAATTTTTTAACTCAATATTTAAATTTAAAAATAAATAAATAAATAAAGCTTTCATTTTTTAAATTCAACATTTAAATTTTTAAAAAAAGAAAAATATCTTTCTTTTTTTAATTCAACATTTAAATTTAAGAAAAAAAAGTTAATTTTGAGTAATATTTACTCTATTTTATTCCTAAAATTTTTCAGTGAAATTACTATGGAAATTGGAAATTTCTTAAAATTTTCCATGCACAAAAAAGAAATATGAAGGCATTTATGGCGAAAATTTCTTTTACAAAAAGCTTGCTACTTTAAATTACTTTTACATTAATAGGTGGCTACACTTGAAAAAATTCACGTTCGTTGTAAAATATGGCGTAAAAAATATATATAAAAATGAAAGCAACTAAATAGATTTTATCTCATTTAAAATGCTCTTATGATCAAATATTATGCAATTTTCGAAATGAAAGCAACTAAGAAATATATTTTAGCATTTATCTCATTTAAAATGCGCTTAGGATCAAATATTTTGGCAATTTCCGACGCAAACTCAATTGACCAATCAGCAGGCGCAAAACGATGTAATGGCGCGATTTCATGTAAGGAATGGGAATATGCAGCCAGCATCATTCAACCCTCGACTCGACCGTCCCCTCAAGAAATGTCGTACACGTACATTAGTGGTTACCCAGGCCTAATACGCTATGCATGGCAACAGAGAATCTAACGATGGCATAAGCAGAGAATTTGCATAAAATCCTACATATATGTATACCATTTTCATACTTAAATAAAAAGTATTTCCCTGAAAATTATTGAAAAACGTACTTTATTTCGATATTTAGTCACTAATGCTTGCTGCTATCGTCCACACGATGATAGTCGAGAAGCTTACAAGAAAGAATCCAGCGGTAGGTCACACAGGCGCGAGCCACTCGTGCTCAATCAGTGGGACACACGAGCCGCTTTATATGGTAAATTTCGACTTACGCGCTTTTTGATTCATACGCGGAATGTTTTGGAATGAATTAAGCGCGTAAGTCGAGGACTAACTGTATACAAACCTATTCGAAACTCAAGATCAGCGGCGTTTTCAGAAAAAAAAAATTCCGGAGCTGGGCTATAGAGGTACAAAGTTACCTCTATAAGTTTCTCTCAAAGTTTAAGAGGTACGAATCAACTAAGAACAACCAGGGTTCTAAGGTCAATACAACGTATGAATAATATATGAAAGACTGGAAAGAGTAGTAGCTACGCAGACTATTCTTTCCAGTCTACTCTTTTATGAATTTCTTTATCCAATACATCAAATGACTCTAACACTCATCCTTCCACTGTTTGTGTAGACAAAAACTTATTAATTACACGCATCGCTGCTGTAGCATCTGAGATGGTGGGGATTTCGTCATTTATGTGCTCCTCTTCATGAGCATCAGATGCAGAATCTTCGATTTCAGAATGATTCATTTTAATTTCTTACAAATATCTTCATCAGTCGGAATTTCACATGTAATGACTTCATCATCACATATTTCGAACAATTGCATGTCACAATCTGAGAATGATGAAATTTTGTGCTTTTCTATCCACATCGCGATAGGTAAATCTTCATCATCTTCTTCCCCAACATTCTTTGCTTCTTCAACATTCGGTGTATCTTCAACATTCTTAAAAAGTTTAAAAATTAAAAAAAAACTCAGTAGTCGACTGAAAAAAAAGGTTATAACCGATTCTTAAGATTTCGGAGGTTCGCTATAAAAGGATAAATTAGCATTAAATACAATAGAAAAACGGCGGGTCCAAATTTTTCGTTCGTTATATCCGGGAGTTCGGTATATACCAAGTTCGCTATAACGGAGTTCGACTGTACCATGCTATAGAATAAAATACGGGATTTTTTCTCTTTAAACACTGTACATACATTTATTTTCGTGCCCACAGTGTTTTTGACGAAATAGTTATGCATTGCTTTGTCAATTTAATTACGTAATCTCTATGTAAATATTTAAAAGTAAATGTTTATACCTTAACGTCATTCGCATCATACAAGATTTTTATTCGTTCGATTCAGATTCGATCCGAGCACCGTCAGTAACGAAAGCCGAGGCGCTACCGTTAGGCTACCTCGGTCCCACTCATTAAATTTTCTTAGCTGAATTAATAAAATGAGATTGCCACTGCTTATACAGCAGGCAGAAAAAATAGACTTATGCACTTTTTTGACGTTGTATCATAAATATTCAGGCAAGTTTTACATGTATTAGGTTCAAAGAAAACCACCATAGGGAAATATGATGAAAAAATCTTTTGTTTTTTAAGCTGACTACTTATGGATACTAGATGTAAATATAGAAAAAAAAAAGCAATTAAAAAGTTTCGAGTCGTAAATATTACCCCGAAAACTGAAATACTCAATCTAAAACAAATGCTAAAGTGAAGAGAGAGTTAGAAATTAAAGTTTTCTGTTTCAGTCTCCCATTGAAAGTATTTAAGTACAGTAATCCCCTATTAAAAGCGGTTTATGAGTAAAATGCATACGGTGAGAATCGTGCACTTACGCTTCGAAGGACTAAAGTAGCCTTAACGTACCTTAAAAAAATTTCTTTTGTCAAATACTGTTAATGTTGGATAAAGTAAACTAATTATAAAACATGCCATAACAAGATAGAAATATTCCAACATTCCACATATATTTTTTTTTTATATTTTGGCTGAAAGACCCGTAAAACATAATAAGGTACAACATGTTTAGCTTTAAATTTTGGGCCAATGGCATCCTAGTGGGTAGCGCGTCGGAATCAGGAACTGGGGTGCTCTGTTTATATCCCGACAAAAGCAACTGAATGTTTTCGTGTCGACGCCGGGTATTGACATGTTGAATTTGCTTTCGATGGGGTATGGGGGTGGTAAGAGGGTACGAGCTCGCCAGATGCCCACCCCCTCCCCTTGGGAGTGTACAGTCAAAATTGAGGTGGCACCAGGAGGTGATGTTTGTTCACCGATACGGTGCTCCCATTACATGCAAAAAACAATAATCGCAATATCATCGGGTGAATATCGAAAATACAATGTACCTGCCACGTTGGGGAAAAAGAAAATTTTAGATCTTAAAAATTAAGGCAATGTGCATTATACTTTCCCTTTTCTTTGTTGCTTTTCTTTTAAATAGACTCGATCTAGCTTACCTACCGCTCTTATCAGATCTTCGATTGCTTCATTTTGCTGACCATTTAATACTTGTCAGTTCCCTGGGCTGAAACTTTTTAGATTCATTAACTCCATCATTCGCACATAAGTTTTAAACAGAAAACAATGCGACGGACCATCAGTTATAATAATAATTTAAGATGGAAACACAGACATTTGTATCGTCCTCTCTGTGATTAAAGAAAAAATAAATGTCATTGTTCGGATATTTATCGAAAAGTAACTTACCTTTAATTTTCTCATAGTTTGGTTTGTACTCACGCCATTGTTTTGATTTTGGGAGTTGCCAAATACGTTTTTTAATATCCTAGTGATCGGGGTTAACCTAGTATATTCGTTCGTAAATGACGTCATTACCCCAGGTTCTGTTGTATGACGTCATTTGCAGTGGAGTTTTTCTTTCACTGGCTACATCAGTTTTCGTCTACTATAGATCACGAGATTATCGGGTGGCAGAAAACAGAAGCCGTTCATATGCGTTTGCATGTGTTTTTGGACGATAACTTCATTTTGAGTTAAATAATTTAAGTTTATTTATAAAATTCCTCATATTAGTTGTATGTAACAGGTATTTTAACACTTTTTTTTAAATATTTCGCAAGGTTTAAGAGAATATAATCATTATTTCGTTGAGAATGATTATTATTATGTTCAGATATGTATAGATATCAGGATAAGTTACTTCAGGCCAGCGTCTTGTATCGTAACTCCAGTCTTCCTCTGTCAATAAATACGGGTCACATACTGAATAAATCTTTCCGGGCTGTACCTGAATGTTTAATTTAGTGATATACCTTTGTTTAGATACTGTATCTAAAGACTTTGCGTAATCTGAGAGCATTTTATTCAACAAGCTATAAGAATGTTCATTGAACGCCATGTTAAATTACGCAATGTTTGCCACTCCTCGCCAAACAAGAAGTAAAATCTGCAAGAGTTGAGATGTGACATGCTGCGAGACACTGCCCTATTGATTACGAGTTGGGATCAACTCGTTGTGTGCTTTTTATAATTTATGCAAACTAGATGGCTCGTGCGACCCTTTCGCATGCTATTAAAATACGATAAATTATATGTAGCAAATTAATTTATCGTATGCAAAATTTCAGTCCTTTAGGTCCAGCGGTTTGGTCTGTGCGTTATCTGTTAATCAGTCAGTCACAGAACTGTTTTTTATATATAGATAAACAGATGAAGTCTATAATTTTCAATTCTTAGAATTTTGAAATCATGTTTTTTTTATAATTTTAATTCTTGTCAATTTTTACCTAAATGAAGTACACACATTAATATTGAAAAAATAAAGTTTTAGTCACGTGAGATTTGTCAAGAACAAGTGCAGGAGGTAAACAACACATATTTTTATTGTTATTCTGCAAAGTAGATATATACCCAAAATCTGCAGTTATTGATTTTAAAATAGCTTCTCAAAATTCGCTTATTCTTTTTTTTTCAATTTTTGTTAACATTTAAAAAAAAATTTTTTTAGAAAAATTGCTTGTAACAGAAAATTTTCATTGGGGGCCGGGGGGTGGTTCGAGTGATTTTTTATTCAAAGAAAGTGAGTCGTGAAAAAAATTTGCTCACCACCGATCTATGTTATGCGTCAGACCTCAGAATTTCGTTGTGTATATAAAAAAATCGAATTACGTATCGCCTAACATCCACGCGGGCGTCTAGCGATTGATAGACGATTAAGATGTACGAAAATTCCGTCATGCTGAAACGGCGTAATCGCGGCGTATTTCTTAATCGACAATAATGCTCATTGGTAGATTTTACATATTTACGTCACGATGACCCCGTTTCCTCACGGCGAAATTTTCTTATGCCCCGAGACTTTGGCCCACAGACTCCTTGTGTGAAGGTGCTTAGGCTAAAATTGGACACCTACCCAAACGAAGTGTTGCAGGCTGTTAATTGTTCACCTCTGGTAAGTTCATCGATTTATTCATGAATTCGATATCGTTTCATCAAGGGGCCTCTCAAAATTTAGAATCAAAGTTCCGCCATGACAAAAGTCGCATGTTTCGTTACAACGATTAGGACTTGTGTGGGTCACATTGCAAGTTTTCTTTATAGCAGACTCATAGGCGCAAGGGGGGGGGGGCACATCCCCCCCAACTTAACTTGAAATAAATTTAAACGTTTATAGAAGTTCAGTTAAAATCGGAGTTAAATTCAGTTAAAGTCGAAATCCCAGTTCTCAGGCAATGGACTAAATGAGTATCAGTGAGGCTTGATCGGTACTTTGATTTTAAGTATTTCATATTGGAAAACAAAGACTCGCAAGTATTTACCGACGCGAGTGTGCTCTGAAATTGAACTCTGAAAAGAGAGTTCAATTTCAGAGCACATTTTCTCAACAATGGGAAGATATTTCCATTCACTAAAATTCAGAATTTTTCTTCGTTATGATGTAATTTTAATTCAATGTCATTTCTTATATATATAATTTCCACTTCTTAGTCTTCCGTATTGGAAATATTAAAATATGTTGCGATTTTATTCGTCACATCGTCCCCTGCATGAGAGAAAGGATTAATATAAAAGTTAAAAATGCCTCCAATTCGTAGAATTCTTCAAATCTGGTATTAAATACTTCCAATAAAGAATCAAAATGTTTGGCAAATTGATAGGTGATAGCATTTCCATCGTAATAATTTTCTATCACCATTTTAAAATTTGGAAAATGTGATAAATTATATTTTCCATATGCGATTTCCAGAGCGCCAATTTAGCTTTAAATGCATTTATCGTACTTGTCTTAGAAGCAATATATGATGATTTCTACCCTATAGTTTCAAATTTAGTTCCTTCCGTTTTACAGTTAAATCAGTTAGAAAGACTAGCTCAATTAACCTAGGTTTTGGCTTTAATTCTAAACAAATTTTATTCCTGGATAATAGTAATTCTTTCACCAGTGGAAATAAATTTAAAAACCGTTCTACTGATCTCTCTCAATCAAATATCTAAACTCAAATAATCAAAAATATCTAAAATCAAATATATAAACTCAAATAACTAAAATTTAGATATTTGAGCGCCGGGCACTTTAAAATTGCTTCGCGGGCACCTTGCTGCCCGCAGGCACCGCGTTGCCGACCCCTGTCCTAAAGTATAATTTATCTGCTATACTGATGTTCATGGGGTAATCATTCAGTTTTTAAATGCTATTTTTGTTCAATTGTTATTGTATAATTTTTATTAAATCAAGCCTCTGTTTTTCTAATTCTGCTTGAATGCCAATTCTGTCTAAATCAGATATCGCGTTAAAGCTATTTTCATACTACTTGACAGCAGTGGTTAAAGAAATGTGGGGTGCAGAGCCGGTCCCATGGCGTCAAATTGAAATTGGCGCCATAACGAGACCGGATAAAAATAAGAAATTTTTGACGAGGAAAGAAAAAATATTAGTAGTTTAATCTAATATATGATGAAATTCGTAAAAACATTATCATTCAAATACAGTCTACACCAAAATTAACAATATAGAAACTAATCATACAATAAACTGATAAATAAACAATCATTATAAATCCTTTAATAATCAATTTAAAACAAAATATGTAACTAATTAATTATTAATTTATATGCAATTGAAACTATATTAAATAACCATAATAATTTATAATTATAAGTAAAACACCCTATAATAAGAAAAATATTTTATAATTATTTTTTTCAGTTTTCAAGTTTGAATAAAATTTAGTTCAAATACTTTTTTTAAATTTTTTTAAAGAGTACGATTGTTCATTGTAAGTTTGACCATACCTCTGCTAAATCTATATATTAAGGTAATGCAATAGAATTTTCAGGAAAAAAGTTTTAAAAAATTATAATTTAAAAAGTTTTCTCATTTATAAAATGTGAACTCATCATCAGTTAATGCACAAGGAAAAATAATTTTTAAGTTCAAATATTATTTTTTAAAAATTTTTTAAAGAGTACGATTGTTCATTGTAAGTTTGACCACATCTCTGCTAAATGTATAGATTAAGATAATGCAGCAGAATTTTCAGGAAACAAAATTTAAAAAGATATAATTTAAAGGTTTATCTCATTTACATGTTTTTATTAATTCGCTTTCTTGTTTGTGTGTTTGTGTGTTTGTGCAGTCCAAATCTTGCAATCGATTCTTAACTAACTTCTCGATTAGCTAGGCATTTGAAACTTTTAGAATAGCTCAGAACACGATGACAGTGCATTATTTTAATACTTTTAGCCATCTTTAAGCATAATTAAATTAATTTTCAGTTATTTTCAGTTAATTTTGTTTTGTAGACTGGTTCAGCCCTCTATCAGCCGGGACGGGAACGAAAAGTTAACCGCAAGTTAACTTCCAATTAACTTCATTTTCTTTCAACTTGATGGGTTAATTCACCAAAAAAATTTTAAAAAAGTATTTATTAATACATAGAATTGTTTATATGATCCAACAGAAAACTTAAAAACATGGTATATAAAAATTTCTTTTTATCTTGTAATTATTTATAAAATGAGCACAGTGATAGTCAATGAAAATTGTTTAGGTTTCAAATCTGGTGTTTCTGATTAATTAATTTTTATTCAGTACATAATTGTGCCTTGTATTTTCCAATAAGAGGTCCAAAACTAGAAATCCCGTTGAGGGCCTTGGAAAAAAGCTTATTACAGCATCGCATGGGTATTTCTTGAGGAAAAAAAATTTTGTTTACAAAAACTCATCGCGAGGCAAGAAATCATTGTGTAAGAATGATCAAAATTGATGACCTGAGCAGTGCTTGCAGATCAAAAAGTCAATGCCAAAGCCGCAACAATAACCCAATGACCTTCGCTCGAGCATTTGACACTAAAGATATGTCAGCGTCTTGAGAAACATTCTCGACCGTTAGTTCCCCGTAAACAATCGCCACACTTTGTAGGAGGGTCTGGAATGGATACACACACACGCACGTTTTACCTCCGAGCACCCTTCGGAGGTTCGGAGCACTCTTTTTAGGGCATACACGTGGCGATCTTCCCCTCTATGAGCAAAATTCCGAAGGCAGGGGGAAAACGGGAAGAATGCACTTTCCCCCTTGGCGCGACTTGGATAACATTTATGATATCCGACTACGTTCGGGGCCTTTTTTCTTTTTTTCAAAAGCTTTGCTTGCGAACACTTTTGTTCTATTTTTCGAGGAAATATAGACCCCAAACTAGAAAAAAGATGAAAATGTAGTCTAAAACTATGCAACTTTTTACAAAATTTAAGACTTTTGGTCGAAATTTCGCAAATTTTTACATAAGCAGCTCTTGCTCTAAAACAAAAAAAGGTCAAGCATATAACATTGATTTCTTTTTATCATGTGTACGTAAGACCCTCGGGAGTGTAATGAACTAAAAGCTAATCGATATCTTGAAATCTAAAAATAATACAGGTCATTATATGACAAGATAATTTAATCCTTTCTCACGAGATTTTAACGTAGGGTTACGTTCCTGCATATCGGTCCGCGGTAAAGGAACATTTCAGACGTTAAAACCGTCGTAACGAGTTATAAATCAAGTGTGGCAGAATATTATTTCTAATATATATATATATATATATATATATATATATATATATATATTGTTTATCCCCTTTTCTTCCTTCATACTAAACCAAAATCGATAAATGAGGTACCATTTTAAAGATTAAAGCAACGATAAGTAATCCTACGTTAATAACCCGTGGTTGGTAGTTTCGTTAGAAGAGACTACCTGAATTTTTTTATAAATACAGCCGTAAATCAGCAAATATTATACCTAGAGCCTAATCTGCAGTTCATGCATTCTTAGTATTATCGTAAGTAAGTAAAATGAATATAAATTGAATGACAGCAACATCGGCCATTTTTCTCATTTAAAAACGCGTGACAAAACCTCCTTCAAAAAACCATGCTATAACATTAGTGTTTTTAGGTATTGCAAAGATAAAATTACTAAAATAAATATTTTGAAGACCAATAATATTTAATTTTTTATGTCGATAATGTAGCCGAGGCCAGTAATGGAATTGGGGTTCGGACAATTCCTTACTTATCGAATAAATGCTTCCGTTTTCTAGCAGTGTTATAAGAAAAGATGAAAATATTGAGAAAACATATTTTTTTTAAATGTGGATGCAAGATCGCAGTTAGAAAATGAGCTAAAGTGCTGAGAATAAAACGAGACATTTAGTATGCAATCCAAAGAATTTGGGGGTATTTGTGATGAAATTTCACCAGATGCTATAACATAAAACGTAGTTCTGTTGTTGTTGCTTATGCCACTTGACCGACAGCAACATCAGATCAAATCCCGAAGGCTATGGGCGATGAAGGTGCGGCTCCTGTTTTGACTGACACCACGAGGGACGGATTCTGACTTGGCCAAAGGACCAGTCCCGAAATTTTGAACCGAGTCCAGTGACGAGACCAGAACACATGATCCCGCACCTCCAGGGGTAATTTTGAGAACTTGGAGAAATTGCAGCCACGACAGATTTTGCATGCACCAGCCGCCATTTGTGTACACGGCAGTGGATTTTGTCATAGACAAGCATCGAACCAGTGACTTTCAGATCACTAGCCCACTGCCCTTGCCAACTTGGCCACTACACCATTACGTAGTTCTTGTGACCACTATTATACATCAAAAAGGAAAGTAATCTATTTATGTTATTACAGTAAGTAACGCAGTTGCATCGAATATCCGACAAAAGTCTTAGAGGAATGCAAACAATTTAATTTGATCAAATAAAGCATTGCAATTTTTTTTGCTCTAGTGTTAAATTGTCTTAAATTTTGCGTAACATTTTTTTTTGTGAGGAAAGTTTATGTCTTCAAGGTTTTATGAATTTTAAAGTTATAATGGTGGCAGAAAAGAAAACATATATATTTACACTTATATATATGTAGGAACACGATCTCCTGCGAGTCCCCACTTTTACTAGAAACTGTGGTCGGTGTCTAGGGGTTGTTGTTCTCAGTCTTATAAAAACCTTTCCGCTTACTGCACGGCGGAACTAGACTCTCTTATACTCAGAGTAAGATAGTACTCAATTAAAGACAGAGTCACTGCTTCAAACACAAACACTATATATTGACACTTATCAACTATTTACATATCTAGAAATACGTTGCATATAAAATTACACGTCAAGCCGCACCAGGCCTCCACAATCAAAATGGGTTAAAGCATTCGGCCGTCTGCCCAGATAGGATTGACTAAGCCGCCGTCTGCTGCTTGTCCGGAGCCAACGTCATGCCCCCTTCGAGACTGCCTCTCCCTTCGTCGCAGCCGTCTGCTGCTTTCAGCACCTCTTACGAGGTCGGGACCCAATCTCAGTCTCTCCTAAAAAATTTTCCTCCCCGTTCATCTCTCGAAAACCTAATAGCGCTGTCGTCGCAAAGCGTACACGGCGACATATAGCTGGAGCCCTGGGATAACACAATTCCCATATATATATATATATATATATATATATATATATATATATATATATATATATATATATATATATATATATATATATATATATATATATATATATATATATAACATTAAAAATTTCTTTAGCCTTTTCAAATCCTAGAGTATTCTAAATTCCCTGGGGCGAAAGTCTTTAAATGGCGGCTCTATTGCTTAAAAACTAAACCGACGTAGCGTGGGTACCTAAATTAACTACTTCCACGCAAATATCACGCCACTCCTAAACTTTAACCAATTTACCTCTCCTATCAAGATCACATGACGAGCTATTCAAAAGCCTCTGCGCCATGTAGATGTTGGCTCTCCCCGGATTTCTGTCGTCAAGTAACCATGTAGTCTTCAGATTAAATAAAGTTTTGTTCAAAGAAGCGGTGTTCTATGTCAAAAAGTTTCACCGACCGACTACGTTTGATGCAGAACTGAGTGAAAGTTGTTCGTGATTCACGGACGTGGGGAAAAAATCAACCGCCGCAATGTGTGTGTGTGTGTGTGTGTGTGTGTGTGTGTGTGTGTGTCGGACTTGACTTCTACTCCCATACTATTTAATATAAATCCGAACCTCTTTTGTATCATGATGCAGTCGGTGAACCGGTGGTGACGCTTATCCTCTAAATATTTCCATCAAACAGTGTTATGTCGACACAAAGCCATAAAATAGTCCAATTGATGTTCCCAAACATATTTATTAAATTTCTTTAAGAATCTCAGCTCCATCATGCATTAATTAATAACCCCACCCAATTTAAATCTGTGAGCCTAACAGCACACGTCTTTTTCGTTCCCTAGTTATCCATGGATCTGAAGATATCCTTTGTCCCTAAGTTTTAATAATGCGCTACCGACGGTCATTACTTATTCATTTCGTCATGTCGGATGATCGTTTTGCTAAACTCAGCATTTCCTTTCTCTTCGACGCTCAAACCACAAATGCGCCAAGATTATATAATGAAAAGGGGAATTTCCCTGTAGAATCTGTGGTTCTTCAGTAATCGAATCAAGTCAAGTCGAACCCATTAATTCTATTTTCACTGCAAAACCTGATGCCGCTTATTTTATCTCCCAGACTTTTAAATTGTAAATCCTATATTTTACTAACTAATATCCCGTTTTAAGGTCGCGCGATCGCCCCCCCCCCCCCATATTTTTAGCCTCACATATATATATATATTTCCTATTAATACTGATATATATTTCCTCTACATATTTTCTTTAATGGCAATAAGATTTCTCTAAATGACGTAGTGTTAAAAATTGTTTAATCATTCTTTTTATGTTATAAACATTTTATAGTACATTAAGTAATTCATTAACATCGCTAATTGGCCTTCATTTTAAAAAGAATCGAATTAGCGTTGTAGTTATGTTAGCTGACTTCTAGACCACAATAATGAAAGTGTGACTTTATTCTGATTCTGTGAGTAGGCTTTTTCGGGCCAGGAATAATTTATGAGTTCTACGGTTAAGAAGGATGGGAAATCTCAGAGAAATTTCTCATTTACGGCTCAGAACCACTCATGCACAGTAGAAAGCGGTCACAATCAGGACTCCCAGAGAGGAAAAAAAATGTACTAAACCCAGATTGTAATTTAAAAAACTCCAACAATTTATAAAATATATTTTTTATTAAAAATGATTAAAAAATACAAATGAGATAATACATACCACCATTTTCTAAAATTAGTTGAAGTTAAATTAAAATTATTTAATTTTATTGTTGTATTAAATTTGATCTATTTCATCATTAAATTCCAAATTAATTTTCTGAAAATCTTTTTCTTATTTTTATGCTTGCTTCTTATCGTCTATAGCACGCTCCTTCTTTTACGCCTTTCTCCAGTTCTGTTTTAGGCATCCAGGTACGACAATTTGGATGATACCTATCTATTTATTTTGACATCATAGGATCATTTACAGTTTCAGTTTAAAGAGAATTAGTTTGTTTTGGTATGAGTCTATTGACTTATGAAAAAAATTCTCTCTAAGCACTCAGAAGGGTGAGACAAAATCATCAAATCGGTCATGAAGTTTGATAAGATTTCATATTTGAGATTATCGAACCCATCTTTGATGTGACGTAACAAATACCAAAATTCTGGGATGGTTTCGTAAGAGGGAGATATATCCGGATTCAATTGAAATGATCTCCATTTGTATCTTTTTACATTATTTAATTTACATAATTAGATTTGCAAAATTAAATTACGTTTACAAAGAGAAAGAAATATTAATTTTTTTGCTATATTTTTATCTCTTTGAAGGTACCCTGTATAATGGGCTTAATCAAAAACAGTGATTTTTAGATATTTGTTAGTATTGATTTAAAAATAAAAAAAAAATTTTAAAAATAAAATAAAAATCTTTTGACTGGTATAAAAGGCTTGTGTCTATCAATTTTGTATACAAAATTGCATTTTTTTGTACAAAAGACTCTTATACAAGTCAAAATTATATTTCTGCGATTTGTATAAAAGCCAATAACTTGGTATATTTAATTCACTGTTTTTGACTTAAGCCTTTTATACCGGGCATCAAAGAACTTACAATGGAAAAACTCAGATTTTGAAATATTTTTGAAAAAAAATAAATAAAAATAAACCCATGTGGTCACTGAAAAACCCGGATCTGGGAGGAGCCTCGGTCACAATTGAGGAGGTTTCACAACTCATTCTTTTATCGCGATGCCTACAGGAAAATGAACCAAAGCAAGATGCCCTACATACGAACTAAATTACGATCGAAATTGGAAAGATGGGTAACGACTGTTACACAAGCCCACTCATAATAAAAACAGTGTACAGTGTCTCATTGACAGGAGTGAGAAGGAAAATCTGACAGCTTAAAATGTTGACAGGGTAAATCTATGTTATTCCTCTGAGCTTAGGGCCTAACGTGAAGCAATATTTGCAGTATGGATGAGGAATCAATTCAATTTCCCTCACAGTGGGAGGAATTTTTCTTTTTTTCATCATAGTAATTCTGAAGCGGATCCTTTTTGAACGAACTGGATTTTTCTGATTCTGATGACCTGCAGGAAGTTTTTGAACCCAAGGAGGGAAAACTATTACCTGAATTGCGATAGATATTGGAAGCACCATTTAGGCGGTGCATCTTTAGCAGACATCGCAGATCTTGAATCCCAGTGTTAAGTTGAAGGAATTTTCCTCTCAGTATTTTTGGAGTCATGGAAAAGCAAATTCATATTTTAAAATATGTTTCTTACATTTGAAAAGAGGTCTTTAGATGCCATGTGTGTGTTTTTTTAAGTGTTATTATTTAAATTTTGTTCTTTCAATTAACAACTTTAATTTTATAGGGATAACATCAATAGTTTAATATCTTGTAAAAAATTAACTATGAAAATATTTCTTAAATTTTTAAAACAACGAGCTCTTTATTTAACTGTCTGTCTTCATATGCAAAGAAAAAGATTTCAAAAACATGCATTTGCTGCTCCATGATTAGAAGAGTACTGAAAGAAAAATTCTCCATAGCTTAACATCGGAATTGAGGATTTGCGTTGTCAACTGATACACCACTTTGAAAGAAAAATTCTCCATAGCTTAAAATCGGAATTGAAGATTTGCGTTATCAATTGATACACCACTCTGAAAGAAAAATAGCTTAACATCGGAATTGAAGATTTGCATTGTCAAATGATACACCGCCTTGAAAGAAAAGTTCTCCGTAGCTTAACATCGGAATTGAAGATTTGCGTTGTCAACTGATACACCACTTTGAAAGAAAAATTCTCCATAGCTTAACATCGGAATTGAAATTTTGCGTTGTCAACTGATACACCACTTTAATTCACTACACTCCTAGTGGCAAGTTATAATAAGTGAAAAAAAATTTTAGAAGTGTATCTTCTACCGAACAATGGAAATAATGTTGCATATCATTCAACATTCATTTTAAATGTACACTCGATTAAATTATCTTGTCATCAAAAAAAAATTGTCGAACAATTTCATGAAAATTCGATCGAGTGTAACTTTGTCATATACAAGAAAAAAAAAAAACCAGACTTACATGGTATCATATGATCTCTAAATTTATTGCCAAAGTATATTCCTCCATAGTCTATACTCACTTCTAATTAGCTTCACTCATTGCTTGAGTAGGTACAGATAATTAAGATTCTATCAAAACTGTGTGAAAATGTACCGGGCAAAAATATCAAGCATCTAAAATGTAATTTTCAATTGGCAATATTAAAATTTTTCACAACGTACCAGACAAAGGGGCAATATTTCTGGTAACTTTTCTTGCAGAAGTGCACCTGAATAAAATTCTTCAGACGAGATTAAATATTTGAAGTTTTTTTGCCAATTGTTTTAATTACATATATGGACACATATTTTAATAAACGTTAATAATATATTTATATTTTACTGTGTTAATTTCTCCATGAAGTTTTTCTGTTCAGTTCTTCAAAGAAGTCTATACTTTGTACACGCCTACATCTATTAGATACAGCCAGTTTGATTCTAATAAGGTCACAGGTCACTTAAACTATCTACTTCGATTTTTTAAATTAATTTGTAGTGTAAAATCCTCACTCGCAGCTTCGTGCTTAAAGTGATTCCATGATATTATAGAGAATTGATAAGTTACGAAACTTTGAATGTGACAGTAAAGTGTCACTGAAATTTTCCATTTCGAGTCAATTCATTTCAAATTACCAAGCAGGTGTTGCTCAACAATTTTAATTTTCCTAATTTTTAACCAAGTTTTCTTCATGGTTTTTTGAGTTGAAAACATAATTAAAATTTTTTTGACTTAATAATTTTTTTCGGGCGGCCATTTTTAACCAAATTTTTTCTTTCGTGAATAACGTATTTCGCGGAAAATGCTGTAGCTGTTTTATTTTTATACCTACCAAGAAGAATGGAAAACTAAAATGTTCAGCAGGAAATTGTCTACGTTTTAAGTTATTAGATAATTTTCATTAGACTTAAGGATCTAGGTTAAAAAATGTTTAAAAGCTTTAGAAATTAAAGGTCAAACACCCCATTTCGTTACGATTATTTTTTATGAAGGAAATTCAGATTCACCTAAAATATTTTTTTCTTGCACAAATCTATCATAGGGATACTTTCTGTAAAAATTTTAATCTTGAAAACTTTTTCTTTTTTTGCACAGCTTCTCAAAAACTGTGTTTAACCTATTTTTGCCAGTTTCCACAAATTAATATCCCAAAAGGGACTGAGTAAAAAATTCTAAAAATCTAAGATAATAAACATCTTTGTAATATAAAGCTATCATATAAATTTTATGAATGAGACATGAATGGTTTTTGAATTACAGTTCCTTAAAAATGCACAAAAACGCTGTTTATTTCCCGTCAGACCAGAGAAAGGAAGTTTTAACTTTCTCTATATGATGCTTTCTATTTTTCAAAAAATTATCCATGATTGTTCTTTAATCTTAAAATACTAAAACCTACCCGAATAAATTGTATCCCTTATGTTTTATTGCAATTATAAGACCATCAGCATAGAAAGTATTAAAAATAGTAGTATAATTTCATTTTGTTCATTCACTTAAAAACTATTTATAAAAATATGTGAATGTCTTTTCTTTTATTAACCTACTTCTTTGCATTTTAAAATCTATTTGCAATATTAAACAGTGCTGAAATTTCATTGCATACCTTTTCTGGGATATTTAATGTTTGTCAATAAATAGTTGCCACTTCAAACGGTGTCAATTTGCATAGGACTTTAGTGACAGGAACCCAAACACTATCATTTTTTTTGATAACTTAAATGCAGTTGCTGGTCCTGATGGATGAAAAAGTGCACTAAAATGTCTTCACTTTCATCTATGTCTCTACCAATCCACCATTTATCATCATAAATGCATGCCATGGGGTCGTTATCGTCAAAGGATGAGACTTTTGTAAATTCAATTAAGGTTTTGAAATCATCTAATCTCTGGCATTTGAAAGAAGTATAGCACCTAATTTGATTTTCCCTTATGGGTACATACTGATGATAACGTAGAGTCCCTGGGATTGGTACAAAACATTCAAATCCTTTTTCTAAGCAAAGATTCATTTTGTATTATTTCCTCTGGCAGATAAAAATATCATTTACCCTTAATATTTCCTCTCATCAAAACTTAAACATATTTTGCGGTGTGAATATTTGATCACTGTAAGGTCTTTGAAGACTAGTTCTTGTTACTTTCTGTTTTGTGGTTAAACCTATTCCATCGATGGAATTTTTTTCCGTGCGATGATGCAAAAAAGTTCCATTCAGCTGCCATGCCAAAATCGTGTTTGTGTTGGCAGACATTGAAGAAATTCTTTTTATTTTTGTACTAACTGCTTTCACCATCACTAAAGTAAATAATCTTCTGTATTCTAGATACAACATTATTTAGCAGATTAGATTGTTTCTTAAAATAACAAACAAAAGGATGTAGTTTAGCCTGTGAATCGGTCCAATGAAAGATTTGAATTTCATCTTGGACCGTAAAAGTATAATTCCCTGAGAAGTCCCCAATAACTATACATTCAAAATCTGTAAGATTGTCCTTCAGTACTCTAAAGTGTTGAGCTTAGACCTTTGATATAAAATGATGTGATTTTAATGAGATCAGTTTTTCCACAAGAGTTTGTAGAAACTCATCACTAGGTAAAAAATGTGATAAGATCAGCTCTATCTGTCTTGATCCACTGTTTGAAACTTATTTCATCAGGCAAGTAACAATCTCATTCATTAAGACTTCAAGAAGTACTAATGGTCCGAGAAATCCCAAGCACTTATACAGCATGCAGATTTCACTCTCAATGTCACACACAAAAAAGTCTAACAAAGTCGGGTAATTGGTGTTTAATTTTAACCCTTCTATCATGAATTCCATGATCTACCAATTATATGTTCTGGATATCTTTGTTTGTAAAGTTGCTCGTTTATGCGTATCGAGATTAACTCTTTTTGTTTATATACCTTCACAATATTAATTTTACCTAAGACACATTCTTTTTTACCGGAGAGACAACTGTTTCCATCATCTTGATTAAACTCGATCACACAGTTGATAACTTCTTCACTTATCTTGTGTCCACCTGGTCTTTTACAAAGATTTGGTAGGAGACCTTGCTTCTTAATTAATTGACTTGTTTGTATTTTACTCAGAAACACAAGATACTCAGAAACACAAAAAAAATTTCCCTAATTTTCTTTTATTGATCATAAATCTGGTAAGAGATACAAATGATTTTAATTTTTTCATGTTTATTCACCAAGCAGAATTTTTCTTTTAGTTTGTCGATTCAAATTTCATACTCCCTTTAAGCTGATTTAGAGCAAGTCTAGTTTTGTTGTTCCTCTAAATCTTCAATTTCCTTCTTACAGCTATTGCAATTTTATCTGTCTTTTTTCTGTAAAGCTGACAATCCCTTTTCTTTATTCAATTTCATTATTTTACTGATCGGTAATGAAAATTATTGATTCAAATTATTTTCTTCCACTAACTGATAAGCATCAGGGGCATATAAGCTTCAGGGACAAGTTTTAGGTTGAGATCTAACAAAACATTTATGTTTTTGTTGTTGAAACAAGAACAAAAGGCTTTAATACTGATTTTGAAAGTGACTAGTCCAAAAAAATTAGCACAATTTTTTTCATAAATTTAATGTTCTACCACACTAAAACCAGTGAAGTCTCACTCATAAAATTTATATGGTAGATTTATATTCCAAAGATGTTTATTATCCTAAGTTTTCAGAATTTTTTACTCAATCCCTTTTGGGATATTAATTAGTGAAAACTGCCAAAAACAGGCTTAACACGGCTTTTGATAAGCTGTACGAAAAAAAGGAAAAGGTTTTCAAGATTGAAATTTTTACAAGTAGCCCTAAGATATATTTGTGCAAGAAAAAAATATTTAAGGTGAGTCTTTCCTTCTTAAAAAATAAGGGTAGCGAAATGGGGTGTTTGACCTTTTATTTCCAACGTTTTCAAACATTTTTTGGTCTAGATTATCAAGTCTAATGAAAATTCTCTACTAATCTAAAATGTAGAAAATTTTATGCTGCTGAATATTTTAGTTTTTTATTCATCTTGATAGGTATAAAAATAAAGTAGCTACAGCATTTTCTGTGAAACACGTTTTCCCCCCCAAAATTACTCCCTAGCTGGTTAAAAATGGCCGTCCAAAAAAAATTATAAGGTAAAAAAAATTTTAATCATGTTTTTCAACTCATAAAACTGTGACGAAAAATTGGCTAAAAAATTAGGAAAATTAAAAATGTCGAGCAACTTTGCCTTGCCAAATTTGGCGATTTGAAACGGATTGATCCTTTCCGGGTTTTTAAGACAATTAGACAATTTAATTCCGTACATTCTGTTCATGTTCTCTGAATAACACCACTTTCGCTATCTTTAAGGCTGCCATGTACTAACCCCATTGGATTCGCTCACCTTAATGTTAATCTATGGAGAAAATTTGTCCACGGATTGCCGACTTGTATTCAAAGATTTTTTTTAAAAAATTGTACTCCGTCATAGAGAAAGAAATTTTACATTTGTTTACATTTTTTGTTTTTTAAAAAAATACAATTAATATTTTAAAATTTAAATTATTCGGATAAAAATCTGGTATACTGTATTTAAAACGCTCATAAATTCCTTCGGTGGACGAAATTTATAAAATGAATCCTGTAGCACTTTGCAGAAAAGATCAGGCTATCTGACAATACCAATTTTATTTGATTAACAGCATTTACGTAACTGTAAATAGTTGACAAAAATTATATTTTAAATAAAAAATTTGGGGGCAGCGCTTAACCCCCTATAGAGAGAGAGCCATTACAATCCCTCAAAATGTCAATCCTAAGGGGGGAGGGGATTCTCGAACTGTCAACTGGACTCCTCCCACCACAATAGTCTGCAAGAAGAGTAAAAGGGAAATACGATTTTTTTTCTTAGTACATAGCAGCCTTAATAAATCATGAACATTTTCATTCATGATCTATCACGCTCAGATTTTTAAAATCAGAATTATTGGCTTCCCTTTGTGATAAAGTCAACATGGAATACTTTTCAATTAGAAATGTATTATGGGGGGATCACCGCAGTCCGTTGAATTGGGCTACACCGTGTGGGCTCGGGTTCGAATCTCGGAGAAGGCATGGACTTACCCGTGTGATAGAACTACCACCACATTTTCACTTCAGAAAATATATTTTCTAATTTATTGTCTACCTAATCGGTTTCAGCTGTACGATGACCGAATGGCTTAGGGTGCTGGCATTCGGCATCAGAGTCTTGGGGTTCGAGTCCCACTTTTGGCATGGATGTTTGTAGCCTTTCGGAATCGGCTTTAAGCTGTAGCTCCCGGTCTAATTAGCCCTCGTGTAGCAAAGAATGACTGTAGCGCTCCAAACCAGACCTAATCCGTTTCAACTGCTGAATATAAGTTTGGTACTATATCCATTTTCCGTAATTTAGGAATCGATATAAAAAAAAGGATCTTTATAACGGGAGTTTATTAATAGCATATGCGTTAAAACAATGGTTTTTGAACTGTAGGCGTAGGGGAAACTCTAGTACCTAGGGCCATCGTGTACCTAGGACCACCATGCTTTATTTATATAATTATTATTTTACAGCATTTTTACTCATTGGAGTGAGTGACAACATTGTTTCAAATCATAACAGCCATTTTTAATGAAAGCAAGAAGAAGCTATAGTTAAATAGAAAAGAAAGTCTTGATTTGATGATCAAAACTAAATTTTTTCACTCCAATTTGAAGTTTTATTTTGTGAAATTAAGTGCAAACTTATGTTTTAATGTATAGCAGATATTTTTTGTAATCAATAAAGGAAAAAATTATATAAAAACAAAGTTTGGTTTCTGCAGGTCTTTGGCTATGGAAGCCATTTTGCCAAAAAACAACAACATCTTGTACCTAGGGCCATAATCTTGTCTTGTACCTAGGGCCATGGCCTCTGGTAGAAAAGAGGTGGACGAAAACTTGGCAAGTGTAGAATTCTCACTGATACCCCAGAGAAAGATGAAAATCAAGCACAATTATTGAAAAAATTGATAAAAAAAAAGGTTTCGAAATCTGTGTTTGAAACAGAAAATTTATGTGGGATCATTAAGAAGACAATGGAGAAAAACATACATTAGAAAGTGATGAAATGATAAACATTTCCTCCTTTAAGACATTGCCTACAATTAACATTTCTTCTTTACTAAGATTTTAGAAGTTGTGCATGAAAGAAATAATACATACAAACTTTTTTTATTTATTGTAAACAACAATTTCAGTGTTTGGAAATAACTGGCCCTATGTACAATAGTGTTATTGTACCTAGGGCCATTTGTAATTTTTTTTAAATTTTCGATATCATTTACAAGTTTTTTTTTCTACACTTGATGTGATTTTTATTTAAAGAGAATAAAGCACGTAATGTATAAAAACTATTGTTATTATTGTAAGTTAGTTATAAGTAAAGATACTGCCATTTGAAAATAGCCGGCCCTAGGTACAAGGGTTTCCCCTACTCTTTGGAATATACAAGCACACGAGAGATTAGTGGCAAAATTTTAAAAAAAAGAAAAGAGAGAATCAATCAGGTCGCGGTAAACCAATAAGTAATTCGATCGCAAGGGTGCATTAGACTTTTAATCATAACGGAGGAGTTCAATTAAAAAAAAGTTTCAGAGTAGCTGGATCAGAAGATAAAATTTTTCTGTACAGCTTTTTCCTTTTTATTCATTAAATATAACGAGCTTAAATGGTTATTTTTATACTATAAACTACATCTGTCATTAAAATCATCAGAAGTTGTTTGGATCATCATGAATATTTAAGAGCTAGGTGAAGATGACAGCTGCATGCACAGAAAGTAAAAGTACTTACTCAAGAAAAGTACTTACTTACTCATATATAATTACTGAGGAAAAAAAACTTATAGTTCAGTGGGAAAAATTGCAATTTCAGGTATAGAAAACTCCCCCGTTTTTGCTGAGTAATGTTCTTGACATTGAATCTCTTTCAGTTAATTTTTTAACACGGCCCTGGGTCTCGCGATGACAACAGCCGTACGTCAATTTTAATTTGGAACTTGATTACAATTATGACGATCCATAGTCGTCATATAAAAATTAAGTGGATAAGTTGAAGATTAAGAGCTAAAAGTGAAAAATTGATAAAAGTATATTTTAAACCAAATGATATAAATATATTTTAAATGCCTCAAGCTATTTTTAAGCGCCAGCTAAATAAAGAACAACAATATTTCTATGGTGCTCGGTATAAAGGGCTTAAGTCAAAAACAGTGATTTAAATACACCAAGTTATTGGCTTTTATACCAATCGCAGAACAATAATTTCGACTTGAGTCTTTTGTTTAAAGAAATGTACTTTTGTATACAAAATTGATAGACTTAAGCCTTTTATAAAAGTCAAAAGATTTTTTTTTTTATCAATACTAACAAATATCTAAAAATAACTTTTTTTGACTTAAGGCCTTCATATCGGGCACCAGATTTTTTCTTATATGCTAAAATAATTTTTAACTGATAATGTTGGAAACTTCTTTTTTTTTTTACTAATGCGGAGGCAATTTGTCGGAAGACATTCGCCTATGGAATTCATCACTGGTTTGCTGGCTATTTTATTATAGGAGCACCTTATAGGTGAGCCAGCATTGCTCCCTATGAGGGGGACGACACGGAAACGCCCAAGTCTTAATCGGGATTTGAACCCGAGCCCACTGCATGGCAGTTCACGACACTAACCTCTAAACAATGTGGCGAAAACTGTTGGAAACTGTTTATGAAAAAAAAACCCAAATATTTTATATGAGATTAATAATAGTGGTTCGAATTCGTATGGCTAATTTTAGGAAACTAATCAGGTGCCTAAGGGGAGAGTAGGGTGGTTCGGAACCTCCCATTTGCTTGGATGTACGTTCCTAAATAAAAGAAGATTCGTAAATTTTGAAAGAATCAATAAATACATACCCTCCCGTAGGTAGTGCTCATTGCATTATATACCGGATACATATGGGAAAATATTGAAATTTTTAAAGGTATTGAAGGTTCCTGTTTCGCTATTCCCGCTTACAATTTTTCCTAAAGAACATAATACATTACACCCAAAAAAAGTAAATCAAAATTTAACATAATGTGTAATAGAATCATACGGCAAATGGAATAAATAACAAGTAAACTTGCAAACCTCTGATTTCTTAAGGCTGCTATGTACTAACCCCATTTGATTAGCTCACCTCAATGTTAACCTATGGAGAAAATTTGTCCACGGATTGCCGACTTGGAATCAAAGACTTTTTTTCAAAAATTGTACTCCGTCATAGAGAAAGAAATTTTACATTTGTCTACCTTTTTCGTTTTTTTTTAAAAGATGCAATTAATATTTTAAAATTTTAATTATTCGGAGAAAAATCTGGTATAGTGTGTTTTAAACGATCATAAATTCCTTCGGTGGACGAAATTTATAAAATGAATCCGGTAGCGCTTTGCAGGAAAGTTCAGGCTATCTGACAATGACAATTATTTAGAACTTCCTTAACCATCTAGCTAACTGCAGGACCTCTATGGGTCAATGTAAATGTAAAATACGTTCTCTTCGAAAACATAATTTTTATTTATATCTTCCTTAAGGAAAACACCTTTTTCATAAATTTAATATTTTTCCCTTTGTTATTGCTGTGCTCTCTATACAAAAATTATTATCAACATCTTTGTAATTAAAATTATCCATATTGGTGGCGAGTTTGGGCTCTGTTTACAAGGTCCGAGTTCGATTAATTTCAAATTACAGTGAGTCCGATCTCAGTCGGACTGAACGAGAAGTCTCTGGAAGTTTATGTAGTTAGAAAAAGCAAAGATGAGTTAGTAATTTTTTATAAATGAAATTTTTAAACATTTTAACGTAGGATTACGTTCCAGCATAACGGTCCTCTGGAAAGCAAAAGTTCAGGCTCTAAAACCGTCAGTCGTCGCGAGTTATAATTTTGGCAGCGCGCGAAACCCAGCCTGTATCGTTTGGGCAAGCAATAAACAGTGGAACAGAAAAGTACCAAAATGCGTCAAAATTTTGAGATACATATATGTGTGTATATACATACGTACATTTATACGTATATACGTAACACATACATACATATACACATACAAAAGAGGTAAGCAACGATAAGTAATCCTACGTTAATAACCCGGGGTAGTTTCGTTAGAAGAGACTACCTGACATTTTTTTAAAATCAGTGTTTTTCCCCTTTTTTAGTATATTTCAGTGATTTTTGGAAACATTGTAAAGCTCTTATTTCAGAATACAGATAAGCATTGGCGTAGCGTGCTTCTAAATTTTTTTTAGGGGGGAAGGGCACATAATGAATTCAGTTAGGGCCCTTCTCCTCGCATTGACTGTCTGGCGGGGTCCTTAAAATATGAAATATTATGATTTTTTTAAAATTAAATAACTAATTAAATAACTAATTTTAAATTAAATAACTAATTTGGAAACTTTCCTTTGTACAAAAGAGACAGCAGTTATGAAAATGTGGCATCTTGTTCTATAAACAGACCAAACACTACACTTGCTTCAAACTTTGAATTTTTAAATTTTTTTAAAACAAAATTTACAACTGTTCAGATATTTTTTATGTGTATAACAATATTCATATGAAAAACATGTAGTGAAAATACCATGGCAAAATGTGCTTATAAAATAGAGCTTTATGTATTACTAGCATTATTACCCGGCGTTGCCTGGGTAGATATATAGATATAAAATTTTTTATGCATTCCATCAAAAAAATACTGGGCTGCACCCCCCTGCTCTTCATGTTCATCTGGCCAGACAGCTTAGTGTGTTTCTACTGAAATGATATACCCAGTATTTTTTTGATGGAAAGCATGAAAAATTTTATATCTATATATCTACCCAGGCATTCATTCTTTAAAAATAATTTCATTAATTTTCTTATGCCTTAAAATAACTAATGGACTAATAGTTCGGTATGAAAGTTATGTGTCGTTATGTTTTTCTGTTTAAAGAGCTTTTCCTCCCACTGCTTAAAAAACACCAAAACTCTAAAAGATTTATCTTATATGATTTCACGGAATAAGTAATTCAATACGGAATAAGTATTTCATGGAATAAATAATTCCTTTATTTTCCAAATTTTATTAAGTTCTATTAGTTTGAACGCCATTGTCTAAAATTGTCTAAAGCAGCGGTTCTCAACCTTTTTAGACTTACGACTCCACTAAACGTAAGAAAAATAAAATAAACACTTCACCCTCCCCCCCAGACCAACTCTCAAACCATCCCAGATCACCCCTCAGAACAAACTTCTTTTCCCCCGCGTATTGAATTTGACTGGTTGTGGTGAAGGGGCTGTATCCACATTTAAGAGGTGCGCTTAGGGGCACAAAAATCCTTAAAAAATCAATTAAAAAAAACTAATTGAGCCCCAAATTTCGTTTTTCCTGATTTAAGTTTCTCGGGTCCTAAACATTAACTGTGCCGAATTTGGTCACGGTGGGTGAAACAGTCTATGATTCTATAGCGGACAAACAAACAGACAAGCTCTTTTATATATATAGATAATAAGAAGCTCTATAATTAAATGTCACTGAAATCGTATAAAAGTAAGCATACACTACTGCCACCAGTCTGAAGAAGATTTTTTTTAATAAAGGAAAATAAATACCAGAAAGAAAAATTTGATACTGATTTCGTTTGCCTTTTAATCTGATTTTTATTGGAATGGATCGTCTATGTGAGATCAAGCCCGGCGCCCATTCCGACGTCAAAAATCCGACTCGAGTTCGCCCCTCAGGGGGTTTGCCTTCTTTAGGTAAACATGGGTGTCGCAATCCCGAGGTACCCCAGCGAACTATGTCTCCTTTCCTTTTTCCTCTCCTCTCTTCCTTTACTTTTTTATTTTTTTCCCTCGGTGTAGTTCCTCTTCGGAGGCGAGGGCACCTCATTAGAAGCTGTTGCCTCTCTGTTGCTTCTAGCTTCTAATGATGTGTATATCACCCAAGTGTTTGCCGTGCGTGGAGACCCGTGTCCCTGGAAAAGGGAATCCTGGCAGTTGAGGGACAGTTTTGGTATCCCGATACACTGCTTTGGCCCCCGCTTCAGGTAAACGGGAGGTACATAGTGGTTCCCTATTGTATCAATCGGCTGGTCGTTGACTTTGCCTTCGGCTAGGATCCAAGCAATCGTTACGATTACTGGGCATCTCGCTAAGGGTGGAGTCTGCTTCAGGGTCTCTTCGCAAGCGTATAGTTCTCGGCTAGCATTGGTGCAGGATCCTGCATCCCCTTGTTGGGCTCCGTGGTGGGTGGTGCGGCCAAGAACTGAATTTTAAGCCCCCTTTATATGGATTCTTTTTTGCAAAATCCCACGATGAGGGATAAATCCCCACTGGAAATTCAATTTTCTCTCCCTTCGAGGGAGCAACAAACGACTCGATTTTTCATTATAAAATGTATGGAAGGAACTTTCGCTACTGTTTCGCCTTTTCTGATACAGAAATGTCTCTCCGCGTCCGTAGGAAACGTCCAGAGTGTTAAGAAACTCCGTTCTGGAGATCTGTTAGTTGAAGTGTCCACTGCCACAAAAGCTGCGCAGTTCTCAAGAGTCACCAGGTTTGGAAACATGGCCGTCTCTGTGGCTCCCCACGCATACCTTAATTCTTCGCGAGGGGTTATATCGGAGGCTGACCTACTCCATACCTCTGAAGATGAAATGTGGGAGAATTTACGCGACCAACTCGTGTCTACTGTCCGTCGAATTACTATCCGTTGTGATGGGAATGCAATTCCCACGAAGCATCTCATCCTCACATCGACACTCCAAAATTACCATCTTTTATTATAGCTGGGTATCTACGATGTCCCGTACGACCATATGTGCCGAACCTTCTCCGTTGCTTTCAGTGCTAACGTTTCGGTCCTCGAAAGCATCGTGTCGTGGTTCCTTGGTCTGTGCCCGTTGTGCCCAGTCTGGCCATTCATCAGAGACGTGCAACGCGCAAGTAAAATGTGTGAATTGCCAAGGTGAACACACTTCGTACTCACGCGCGTGTCCGAAGTGGATCTTGGAAAAGGAGATCCAAACTCTTCGGGCCCAGAATAACATTTCATATATCGAAATGCGTAAACAGATTGACGCTCGGAGTCCCAGAGTAGGAGTTTCTTATTCTTCTGCTGCTGTCCCAAAGAAAGTTATGTGTACAGTCTCTACACAGACTGACATGCATTCTACATCTAATAAACAGAAAAGTAATAACCATAAATCCCAATCCGTAAGTTTTTCAGATTCCCCGAAAAATAGTCATAAAGGATCTAAACAAGGTTCCGTCTCTCACTCTACGCCCAATACTCCTGTTCTTCCACATCCAAAGCATACTACTTCATCTAAAAATAATAAACCTAAAACTGTTCAAACTTCCGCTAATCAAAATGTTATCTCATCTAATCCGTCATGTTCTTATCATAGAGATATGAACTCCCCAATCCCTAAAAATCAAAATAGGAAAAAAGTAGCCGTTCCTAGAAAGTGCATTGGCCTCTCTAGGAAAGCGAAAGATCCAAATTTTATTTTAAAAAAACAATCAGTACGCCCACAGGCTCGCGGAGAATACGGTCGAATTAAAATTGTACCCGTCCGAGGACTCGGACGATGATGTTGTTTTTGAGGAGTCCTAACTCCTCGGGAACAACACATTTTTTTTATTTGCTCCGCCTTTTCTTTTGTTTTTATATCTTACACCTTTTATTCACCCTTTTTTTTCTTCATACTCTATCATTGTTTTAATAAAATTCTTTTCATATCAGTGTTTTAATGACTTTTGTATTTAAGTAATATTATCAATTTTTCTTTTATATCGCTGTTCTTTTGTCATTATTTTTGACTAGTTTTTTACCTATTATATATGGCCTGTCTTATCTCTTTTTATATATGACTGGTTAATCACCATTTATGTACGAGTTTTATCATCTTTCAGTACCAACCAAATTTTTACATTATATCTGTGTGTTTATATGGTGGTTTTCCATATTGTTACAATTTTTAATCACTTTTTAATATGTATATATCTTTTTAATAGGTTTTAATCGTTTATGGTCTAAAAATGCTCACTTTATGCTTTTTTCGGGTTTTACCACGCGTTTGGCGCAGCATGTCCTATCTGGACCTTGCGCCATTAAACCCCAATCAACCAACCAACCAACCGACTCGAGTTCGACCTCAGACAGCCTTGTATGGATTGCAGGTAACACAACTTGCCGTCGCCTACAGAATGTGTAATTGCAAAAGTATAGGAGACAATAAGTCGTCGCCGAAGGACTCTTCTTTATAGACATAACAGTGAAAAGTGTTGAGGTCAGACATAAGCGACCTCGTGTCTTAAAGCTGAGTTCAAATAAACCAAGCTCTTTTCACACAAACTACAATTCGAGAGTTACGGGAAAGATGAGTAAACACAGATACGCCAGGCGCCATGCGATAAACACAAGCAGTGTCTGATTAATTTCTGTGAAAGGGAAAGTGCAACCCATTCATGAAGTTGACTGCGAGTATAACATTCCAGAGAGCTGAATGCGAGACGACGGAATTGATAAGGAATCAATGCAACTTCTCTCCCCGTGGGAAGAATATTCACGTTCTCCTTAACCAGTCTCAAAAAGATCCTTCTGGACCGAACTGGTTAGTTCTGGTTCTGATGACCTAGAAGTCTTTGAGCCCCTGAAGGGAAATCTGTTACTTAACGAGCAAAAAAGAGGGGGAGCCCAAAAAACTATACTACTGGTAACCTCTGAAGAGAAGATCCCTGAGAAACCCGTCACTCGGGGAGAGTTCTTTTTCGATGAGGGGTGGAACGTTAAAGCGAAGGTCAACGAGAGAGGTAGAGATTGTCACCAAACATCCCCCACTTTTCGCCAAATATCGGCATTTTTCTGCCGATTGACAATGGTTTAGTCTAAAGAAAACGCAGTGTTTACAAGAAACAGATGGGGAGAAATACACATCTGCAGTTACAATTGAAAGGAAATTTTAAACACTATTGGAACTATTATACCTTTTGGAATATTAACTGCCGTGATGTGCTGTATAATCTGAAATGTTTAAATGCTCATTTCTGAAGTCTATTTTCCAAGGTATAAATTTGCAAACAAGAAAAAATATCTTTAACGTCTTTATTAGCTATAATTTTGGCCAGTTTAAAAGTTAACAAAAACCAAGTTATGAGAAAATATTTCAAAGAGGGGGAAATTAAAGTTCGAAAAAAATTTTCCTTATTCAAATTGCGGAAAATGGGAAAATTTTATAGTGTTGATAAAGTTAATTGTGAATTTTGATTAGGAGAGGTCATTAGGGTAGCACACTTTAAAGGGCAGGGCTGACCTTGCCAGTTGAACCTATTTGATCTGGAAAATTAAAAATATGTCTAAACTGAAATGGCTTTAACATATGAGCTGTTATTTTTGAAAGTGGCATAAGTCCATTTTTCACGTATCGAGATATTTAAAGGTTTGTATTTGAATGAATTTAAAAATATTGGCAAACGTTAATCAATTCGAGTGATGTTTTTAACACTATACACCTTTTAAATTTTACTATGAAATAATAATTATTAAAATTATTTAAAAAATAAACGATTTTTTTAGCTCCAAATGGACTTATACCACTTTCAAAAATAACATATTATAAAAAATAAAAACAAGTGGAAATTAAGTCCATATTTTTATATACATTAGTTTCAGTGAAATGGATATTTTAATGTAAACTCTTACTTACCAACATCACTATCAGACCAAATTGACATATAGTATCGTCTTTTTTATTGCTATGTGAACTCATTGTAACAACTGCATTAAATGTTATTTATCTAAAACTTTGATTTCCTGCTTTAATAAAAATATTTAAATAATACTCACGCTGCAATCTATTAGTATAAGAAACACAAACCAAACAGTAGGAATTGCGAAAGAAAACCAAACAAAATCAGTGAAATTACTTCTGACCACTTAATCAGAACAATAATACCGTTATTTTGTTAACGATGTTGTTTTTAAGACACTAGCTAAGTAATATATGCTAAAGCGTAGTGTACACTGAAGTCGTAATAATCAATAATAATTGTAATAAGCAAGTTGCTTTTATTATAATTATTAGGAATGGACTTATTCCACTTTTAAAAAAAAATTTTGCGATAACATTTTTATAGCCAAAATTCTTTTGTTTACTTTATGAAAAAAATCGTACGAAAAAAAGGTGTGTATATCTTACTAAAATCACCGTTAACTCATTTTTTTAAAGTGGACATACACCACTTTCAATATTTTATTATGGGGGTGCCATATAAGCGGACCAGCACTAGCCCCTATAAATGGACTACATAAACAGAGGCATTTTCAGTGGCGCAAGGCCGGGATTCGATACGAGCACCCTCAGCACCGAAAGCCAGCGCGTTGTACCACAAGGACGCCACAGGCCAGTGTGTAACTATATTTTTATCAAAATATCTGTACATTATATTTTATCGCAATTTCTGCAGTTGGGCCCAGCAATAACTAAGGCCGGGGCTTTTAAAGTGAAGTTCTATTCCGAAATTTGGAGGGGGAAATTGGGGTAAAATTATACTAGAGTTGTGTCTTTTTTGCAGTCATTTTTTGACTGATAAAGAAACTGACAAAGCAATTTCTATAAAACTTGGTGAATACGTTTATTTTGATGCAAGGAATAATGTATACTTCAAATTTAGTATTTTTAATTGCATTAATTATTTAAAATTAACATGTTTTCAATAAAAAAAATGCATTTTTCAAAGTTTTCTAATTTTAATTTTAATTTAAAAAATTTAAGTTTTTATTTGCTTAAAAATGGAGTATACGTTAAATATACATTAGTTTTACAACCTTTATCAATATTTTTTGGGAATCTAGAACCAATAGTTTTGCTACAGTCTTGCGCGCAATGGATGCAAGCCAAAACACAATTTTAAAATTTTCATCAAAATTAAAAATGGAAAATTAATTAAAATACCAGTTGTAGAACATTGAAATAATTATTCTACATAGAACATATATTAAGTTTTCAGTGGTAAAAATTTCATGTATTTATGTTTTGTAGGGAATGAGAAATAAAACTAAATGTGACATGATGCTAAATTGCACCTTCAGTAAAATAGTAAGACTCCCGAGACCCCTTAAATGAAAACAAAATTACCGAAAAAGATCGCGTCTCCTTTGGCGAAAGAAAAAATAACAGTTGCAAAACCAAAATACTTGAAATCTGTATCTATAATAATAAATTTTTGTATGATCCAGTATTTATAAAAATAAACATGACTCTAAATTTTATTGAGGTTTTCTGAAACTCCCTTACATTACTTCGAGAAATAGTAAGTAATACGATGCAGGGTAAAAAGTCCCAAAATACGTTGATTACATGAAAATGGAAATCAAAACATGCGATGGTTTTCTTAAAGCCTAAATAATTAAAACCTTCATAATTTTCTTAATGCCTAAAGAGCGATAAATACTTTCCGCGGGAAATGGTACTGTGGTGTTGATTATCCCCGACCCCTCATTTTGAGAATCGACCTCCCGGAGGCAGCAACCTTAAAACCGGTCCCAGGTCTCTTCTCTCCAGAGGTGGACTGTACAGTGGACCTCTGAAGAGAAGATCCCTGAGAAACCCGTCACTCGGGGAGAGTTCTTTTTCGATGAGGGGTGGAACGTTAAAGCGAAGGGTCAACGAGAGAGAAAGAGATTGTCACCAAACATCCCCCACTTTTCGCCAAATATCGGCATTTGTCCCAAGGAAGAGTCGAACAGGTGTTTTCTGCCGATTGACAATAGTTTAGTCTAAAGAAAACACAGTGTTTACAAGAAACAGATGGGGAGAAATACACATCTGCAGTTACAATTGAAAGGAAATTTTAAACACTATTGGAACTATTATATCTTTTGGAATATTAACTGCCGTGATGTGCTGTATAATCTGAAATGTTTAAATGCTCATTTCTGAAGTCTATTTTCCAAGGTATAAATTTGCAACCAAGCAAAACATCTTTCCCGTCTTTATTAGCCATAATTTTGGCCAGTTTAGAAGTTAACAAAAACCAAGTTATGAGAAAATATTTCAAAGAGGGGGAAATTAAAGTTTGAAGAAAATTTTCCTTATTCAAATTGCGGAAAATGGGAAAATTTTATAGTGTTGATAAAGTTAATTGTGAATTTTGATTAGGAGAAGTCATTAGGGTAGCACACTTTAAAGGGCAGGGCCGACCTTGCCAGTTGAACCTATTTGATCTGGAAAATTAAAAATATGTCTAAACTGAAATGGCTTTAACATATGAGCTGTTATTTTTGAAAGTGGCATAAGTCCATTTTTCACGTATCGAGATATTTAAAGGTTTGTATTTGAATGAATTTAAAAATATTGGCAAACGTTAATCAATTCGAGTGATGTTTTTAACACTATACACCTTTTAAATTTTACTATGAAATAATAATTATTAAAATTATTTAAAAAATAAACGATTTTTTTAGCTCCAAATGGACTTATACCACTTTCAAAAATAACATATTATAAAAAATAAAAACAAGTGGAAATTAAGTCCATATTTTTATATACATTAGTTTCAGTGAAATGGATATTTTAATGTAAACTCTTACTTACCAACATCACTATCAGACCAAATTGACATATTATAGTCTTTTTTATTGGTATGTGAACTCATTGTAACAACTGTATTAAATGTTATTTATCTAAAACTTTGATTTCCTGCTTTAATAAAAATATTTAAATAATACTCACGCTGCAATCTATTAGTATAAGAAACACAAACCAAACAGTAGGAATTGCGAAAGAAAACCAAACAAAATCAGTGAAATTACTTCTGACCACTTAATCAGAACAATAATACCGTTATTTTGTTAACGATGTTGTTTTTAAGACACTAGCTAAGTAATATATGCTAAAGCGTAGTGTACACTGAAGTCGTAATAATCAATAATAATTGCAATAAGCAAGTTGCTTTTATTATAATTATTAGGAATGGACTTATTCCACTTAAAAAAAAAATTTTGGGATAACATTTTTATAGCCAAAATTCTTTTGTTTACTTTATGAAAAAAATCGTACGAAAAAAAAGTGTGTATATCTTACTAAAATCACCGTTAACTCATTTTTTTAAAGTGGACATACACCACTTTCAAATATTTTATTATGGGGGTGCCATATAAGCGGACCAGCACTAACCCCTATAAATGGACTACATAAACAGAGGCATTTTCAGTGGCGCAAGGCCGGGATTCGATCCGAGCACCCTCAGCACCGAAAGCCAGCGCGTTGTACCACAAGGACGCCACAGGCCAGTGTGCAACTATATTTTTATCAAAATATCTGTACATTATATTTTTATCGCAATTTCTGCAGTTGGGCCCAGCAATAACTAAGGCCGGGGCTTTTAAAGTGAAGTTCTATTCCAAAATTTGGAGGGGGAAATTGGGGTAAAATTATACTAGAGTTGTGTCTTTTTTGCAGTCACTCTTTGACTGATAAAGAAACTGACAAAGCAATTTCTATAAAACTTGGTGAATACGTTTAATACGTTTATTTTGATGCAAGGAATAATGTATACTTCAAATTTAGTATTTTTAATTGCATTAATTATTTAAAATTAACATGTTTTCAATTAAAAAAATGCATTTTTCAAAGTTTTGTAATTTTAATTTTAATTTAAAAAATTTAAGCTTTTAATTGTTTAAAAATGGAGTATACGTTAAATATACATTAGTTTTACAACTTTATCAATATTTTTTGGGAATCTAGAACCAATAGTTTTGCTACAGTCTTGCGCGCAATGGATGCAAGCCAAAACACAATTTTAAAATTTTCATCAAAATTAAAAATGGAAAATTAATTAAAATACCAGTTGTTGAACATTGAAATAATTATTCTACATAGAACATATATTAAGCTTTCAGTGGTAAAAATTTCATGTATTTATGTTTTGTAGGGAATGAGAAATAAAACTAAATGTGACATGATGCTAAATTGCACCTTCAGTAAAATAGTAAGACTCCCGAGACCCCTTAAATGAAAACAAAATTACCGAAAAAGATCGCGTCTCCTTTGGCGAAAGAAAAAATAACAGTTGCAAAACCAAAATACTTGAAATCTGCATCTATAATAATAAATTTTTGTATGATCCAGTATTTATAAAAATAAACATGACTCTAAATTTTATTGAGGTTTTCTGAAACTCCCTTACATTACTTCGAGAAATAGTAAGTAATACGATGCAGGGTAAAAAGTCCCAAAATACGTTGATTACATGAAAATGGAAATCAAAACATGCGATGGTTTTCTTAAAGCCTAAATAATTAAAACCTTCATAATTTTCTTAATGCCTAAAGAGCGATAAATACTTTCCGCGGGAAATGGTACTGGGGTGTTGATTATCCCCGACCCCTCATTTTGAGAATCGACCTCCCGGAGGAAGCAACCTTAAAACCGGTCCCAGGTCTCTTCTCTCCAGAGGTGGACTGTACACATACTTTCTCAAGTAGAAGACCAGTCGTATGAAGGAAATATGCAAGCAATCTTAAGAAGAAAATGATGAAAATGATACTGATTCAGACTTATTTTAAGTTCATTTAAAAAGTATATTGCATGAACTTTTCTCTTTATATCGAATAGTCTTACAAAATGTAATCGAGGTAAACTTTCTCATGAATTAAAATTATAACATATTATCCAGTTTTGTGGCTCGTAAATTCAACAAGTTAAAATATTCACTAAATTTATTGCAAAAGTACTATGCAATAAAGCCAGTATAATTTAACTAAGTTCTTATAATTGAAGTTCAGTACGACAGCTAAGAATTAAAATAATTGCATAAAGGTGCAGAATAAAAAAAATATCATCTGTGTAGATCTAAAAATTTTCTAATTTTTTTAACATATTGATGAAGGAATTGACGAAAAGCCTCTGAATTCAGTGAGATTATAATATGCAACAAATTTCCTCAAATCTTTATTTTAAAGTGTACAGATGGACATGGAGTTTGAGAATAAATCTAAATAATGAAATGTATTGAGAAATAATAGTCAACTAGTGGCCCCGTAGCTCGAAAACGAGCATATTTCATTTTATTTTTGGAATAACAAAGGACTTTTTAACCCAGGGAGCGCAGTGCTTATTGAACATTTCAGTATTATCAACTTTAACTGATTGCGACAAACGATCAAACTGAACAGCCAAACGAGCTTCTTGGTGATGAGAAAATTTTCGCATCATGTCGAACACAGACGCCTCCTTCATAGGTACAGTTTCTTCTGCTTGTTAAACCTCGGTTAAAAAATTTTCCTTAGTTTCAATGAAGCAACTTGACAGCAAATCGTGTTGTTTGCAAAATTGTGATGCCACCTTGTTAGCCGTGAGCAATGATATTTTAAGGTTGACTTCTTTGATAGAGGATTACGGTCATTAAACACTACAGTAAAAACCCTTCGAAATTGACGGTTAGTACTTTGTTTTTAGAATAAGCTCATATCAAAAAGAATAAACTCAAATCAAACAGCAATTTTTTTTCAATGCGGACGCCTTGTCCCTTTAAACATTTGCATGTTATCACAGCGGTTTTTGCTGGCCTCTTTATTGTGGGAGCAAGATATAGATGGACCAGTATCATCTCCTATGAACCGGTCACGTAATTTTGACCCGAGTCAAGTGACTTGAAACACTTGATCCCGCACCTCCAGAGATACATTGGGAACTTGGAGGACATTGCAGCAGCGACTAATTTTTCCCGTGCATCAACCACCATTAGTGTACACGTCGGTGGATTTGTCAGCGACGGGCATCGAACCAGCAACTTGCAGGTTACGGTCCCGGTGCCTTTGCCAACTGGGCCGCCTGCGCCTCAAGCAACAAATGTAAACTTTCAAATACAATATTTTGAGTCCACCCATCTGCAGCAGGGAATCCAGGTATATCTTCGTGAGTGTTCTTTACTTCAATAGAATGTTTGGATCTTGCTCGAGACAGGGCAACATTCTGGCATACCATGTTATACGTGAGACTGGTTCTGGCAGGAATAGTCCAACTTTGGCAAGTGTTTGTCCTTGATTCTTGTTCATTGTCATCGCAAAGGACACTATGATCGGAAATTGAATGCGTTTGATTGTAAAAGGGAAAGTCCTGCCTCTTGGAGTAAGCGGAATGTGTCTCAGTGTGTACAGTGACCCCTTATGTTCCCCTCACAAAATTTCTGCTGAAATTGTATTTCGGAAGAGTGACTTTATGATCATACGTGTGTCATTGACTAAACCTTTCCTTGTGTCGAGGTTCCTGATGAGCATCACAATTGCACCCTTTTTCAGTCGTAAAATATGAGGCGGAAGCCAACTCATCTCGATCGTGTGCAAATATCCAACTGGGTAGTTCAGTCTTTCACTCTCATCTTCAGTCACAACTGTGTCGGGACTTAGAAAAATGCGCTGTTCGCCTGAAAGTTGGTCAGTGATCTTGTTGTTGATCTCATAACAATGGGAATTCTTCGGACAAAAGACTGCTCTTTCTTTCAATTCGTTTTCAGACAGAGTTTGAATGTTAGTGCCGTATATCATTTCCCCTTGCATAACATTTCATTTGATACAGATATTTCTCGACTTACGACCGAGATAGGGACCGAGACATTGGTCGTAAGTTGATTTGCTCGTAAGTCGAGTTTCAAACAATTTTTTTTTGTATATGTATATACATTCATTTTTTACTTTCATACATACATACGTAATTTAAGATGAATTGTACTTTATTTAAAAGGCATAAATTATTCTTCGCCATCACTACTTATCATGTTAGTACAATCCAATGGTTCAGAATTTGTGACAGAAGATACATTGCAAGTTTTTTTAACAAAGTTATCCAAGGTAGTTTTTAATAATCATGAGATACATATAGGTACGTACTGTACTTTCAAGGAACAATATTTTTGAGAAAAAGATAAAAATAAGCAAAATTAAATTAATGAAATTTTCGATCGTAAGTGCGAGCGGTTGTAAGTCGAGGAATACCTGTATTTGAATGAAAGGCGAATCTGGAACAATAGCATGGCTAAAATGAAAAAGTCACGGATTATAAAAACCTTTAAATATTTATTTCTTAAGATTTCTATCATGAATGACTGAAAATTAAACACTATTCGCTTTCGAGATACGCGAGGAGTTTAAAATTCAGTTTATTTATAGGGAATATTTTAACTTTTTTTTTAATGCCTGAGAAACACATATCTGCTATTCATATGTATATTTTTACCTTAAGATATATCTATTTTAATATTTGGTTTTCTGTGTTGTTGAACCGGTCTCTTCTACTTGCGTGGTAATTCCAGCATTAATTAAATAGTCTTATCTTATTCTGTTTTCTTCTTTTATAGTTCAGTGTTTCGAGTGAAGTACTCGCATAACACTGAACAAAAGAGTGTATACTAGCATCTCACTCAACTTCTCACGTCCAACTCTGCTAACTGATCGTCTATGAAATGCGAGTAGTTGGCGTAAACCAGTGGTTCAAAACCCCCGGGCCGCGGACCGGTACCGGTCCGTGGATCAAATGCTACCGAGCCGCCCAAGGGACATTAAATTATTTCCATTTTATTTACTGTGGTGTATTTCTCTCGGGTTTGTGCGACTTTGTCGGGTTTGTGCTAATTTATACCTTTGTAACAGAAGAAATCTTGTAACTATTTTAAATTAGTTTATTGTTTATTAAACATTTCAAGATTATGAATTAAAATTGCAGTCATAAAATTGAAAATAAATGCGCCGAAAGAAAGGAAAAATAAGAAACAAATAAATAAATAGAGTTTTTTAATGAACAATAAATAAACGTAACTTCATTTATACATCAAAATTGTAATAACATCAATTATTAAATCAAAACAATCAAAAATATAAACAATCAACGTCCTCCTTCAGCTGGCCGTGGTAAAATTATCAAACGTTGACCGGTCCGCGGCGATAGAAAGGTTGGGGAGCACTGTCGTAAACAATTTTGCGTGACAGGTTACAGTGGCGCGAGTAATTCATAAAGCGACCATGAAGCAACCAGGAGAGAAAAAGTTTAAGGGGTTAAAGAAAAAAGAGCTCAAGAGCCTAAAATTTGACAAAAGTAATTTTAATGCTAAGTTTCTCCTTCTGTTCTCTACACGTCAGTTTTAAATTTACTGAATTCAACGCATTCATTCCGACACCAAATTTCATATCCATACTATCCCTTTCCAGAGAAATTGGGATAACATTTTCAACCATCTTTTGTATTTTTTATCTTGTGGTGATATATGCCCACTGTGCTACATTTAGCCGATTTATTAATAGTTGGCTGAGAAATAAACTTGGGAATCTATTCAGTCTCTAATATATATACAGTCTCTAATATATATGTACAAATGTGTGTTACAAATTAATACAGCAATTCAGGACTGCAAGGTCGTTCAAGCTAAAACCGAAGGATGGGTCACTGGTCGTTTAGTGAGACGTTATCGGTCAGCAAAAATAAATTTCTTAATTATTTTTCCCACGGGACTTTTATTTTATAATGTCATTTATTTGTACATAAGATTTTGCGAAATGTTCATAAACATAGGGAGAGTTTATTTTTAGAAAAGTACATTAAAAGATGAAGACTTTTTCCTTCTCAAAATACCTTATTTTCCTTTGTCTCGTTCATTTTGATCATATGTCTTGTTTTTATAAAAGAGAGTTGTTTGGCTTCCGTCTCATTTCTTTTCATGAGTAGATATTTCGTCATAACTACCCTATTACGGAGAAAAGAAGGTTTACACCATGAAATTTACTGATGAAATGCGCCATTAATCGGTAGACCCTGGGGCAATAAGACATTAATCATGTCCAACTTTTCCTCGTGTTACGTGGATGACAGAAGACTATAAGAAATGCCGTTACTGAATCATTGAAGTTCTGAAACATTTTCTCGTTGTCTTACAGAATTCTTCGAAACCTTCATGAATGGCTAATTTTGGCAACGTGGATGGCGCTTTTCGGTGTAACATCATTATTTTTCAAGTGATGTGCTGGGGAAATCAAAATTTTTGGTTTCATTGTAAATTTTACGATAGCAGTAAGTTAACCTGATGAAATCATCTATAAAAGGATATAAGGTATCAATTGATTAAAAAATTAATATCCACTAAGTTAAGGAATATACTTTTGTGTTATTTCCCGATTTTAATCATATTACCAGGGGTGAAGAATTGATTGATGGCTCTCCTGAAGTACGGATTAACAGAGTTTTTTTAAAGCTCCAAAGAAGAATACATAGATTACTTATGGAGATGAAAATTCCTCTTCAGGAGGCTTTCATCAAAACGGAAGGATGCTGTTCTTGTGTGAAAATCGCTAATGATTGTTTCGCCAACGACTGGAAGTCACGCAAGTCGAGATCTCTTTAGTGGTTAGAAAATTGACTTGACAATATAAAGGTAGGTTCAAGCCTCATATTTCTGAAGTTAGGCTAAAATACTATTCTTTTGTAAGAGTGTTAATGAAACAAATCCTTAACGAAGAAATATTGTCAAAAAGGGGGAAAAATAATCTATGTAAATACGAATGTAAATAATTTTCAGCGTATTAACAGTTAATTAAGTTTTAAAACTTTTTTATACTATTTAGTTTCCTTAATACTATTTCAATGTTAGCAATGTATTAGCTATTCTAGGAAGTTTTATTATAAGCTTTTAACTTCAGATTAAGGGTTAGATGTCTATTAGACAGTGTTGAACCTCTCCTACCTAAACCAGTTATTAAGTTAATTTCCTCTCTCCGTCCTCGACACGTCAGTTGTAAGTTTACGAAATAAGTTTACGGAACACTCATCCCGACACCAACTCTCATTTCCATAATTTCCTTCCTAAGAAATCAGGATAATATTCTCAACTATCTTTTGTATTTTGTATCATGTGGCGATATGCCCGCTGTGCTATACTTAAGCGAGTAATCAATAGTTAGGTATGAAAATAGCCAATAAATTTATTTACAGTATCTAATATTTGTACAAGTGTTTGAGGTAAACTAGTACAGCAATACAGGGGTGTTCAACTTTAACCCCCAAAAGTTCTTTTCCTTTAAGAGTCTGCGTTCGAAGAAACGATGAACAGCTTGGTGAGTTCACTAAACCAAAGCGATGAAACTAACGTACCGCAGTTTGCTTCTGAAAACCTGACGGTTATAACCGAACGGAATACTAAATCCTATAAAACTTTCACTGGGGTAGGAGGACCTTGCCATTGAAAAATCAAAGAACAACTTGTGTACATCATACTCGAGAAATGAATCTGTCGTATCGGAGCCTGACTTTGCTAAAATTCAATGGCTTTATGAAAGTACTAATTCCGTCAGAATTTCCTTTGGCACGAAAGCTTGCCTTCAAAAACGAACAAAAAGCATGAAGCATTCACTAAACATGATTCTCTGGTGTTGGAGATTTCCTCTGGAAACCAATGTTCAGGTGCATTTAGACACCTGGACTTAGCAAGGGGTACCACTTGAATCTCTTCGAGCTCCCAAGCTCAATGTTTATGCGAGGTCATGTGTAGGATAGCAATTTTGCTAAGGGAATACATTATTTTTTCATAATATTTAAGGGTTATCCACTATGAATCATTTTTATCCGTCATTGATGATACGCTATATTCGCTTTTACTATTCGCTGTCTGTCGATGGCAGTAAGACAAAGATGCCGACGTTTGATGCCAGCGTGTGGAACTGTGAGTCTCACGATTGAAAGATTGGTCTTTGTTAGTAATCGGAGTTGTAGGGTCCGGTTAGAAGCAAAACAGTAGAATAAGGGTGATGCACATAACGTCTATCTTTTACCGTTTGTTGCATGTAGTGGAATCGTGGTGCTTAGACGACGGATATTTGAAGCCATGAGTGTATTTACGCAGCAGCGATAGATATTTTGTTATAAAAATCTACTATTGTTGGACAGTATTTTCCCAAACGATGTATCGTTTACAAATCTGCTCGAGGTCTGTTCGGCATAACAGACATTCTGGTACCCAGACTTAGCAACTAGGATAGCAACGAAGAAGGTGCATACTTTCTACACAGATTGTCCACATGTCGCTATAAAATTTTTGATGAGATGCCTTGTGTAAGGCAGAATTCGAACCATCAGACCCAGTCGATTAGATTACAGGCATTTATTTTCGACTTAAGAGGGGGTAACACTCTCATGAAAAGCGATAATTCCGGAAGCAGAACCAAATGGTGAGTTAGTATTTACACCCGGTGGCGTTAATCATATTTTTGACCTTGGCTATATATAGCTTCAGCTGTCAATGAATTACTCTCATTCTGTGGGAATATTATACACACGTACGTGCATGTCCTTGAGACATGTCAACACTTCGATTTCCACCGACTGGAAGATGAACGGTGAATAATGGTCACCTTTTTCATGCGGATAGTGGAGCGGAAATTCCACGCTCTTAATGACTTCCTAATGAAGGATATTTGCGTAATGATTCGTGACAAATTTACGCTTCCAATAACCTTGCGACGACCAACAGCTGGAACGCAGTCTGGCATTCCTTCTGATCGAAGTGACCTTTTTTTTAAAGATCACTCTGCAACACACTCTCTCGTAATTACTAACTATTCCAGGAATGGAATTTCCGGATCTCCAAATTGATGCGCTGACCATTACATCTCTAATACATATAAGAAACGCCATATTAAGCAAAAATATTTATATTAAATTTTTACACTGAGAACTGATCAGCAAAATATAATAAGTACAGTTCAATGAATTCTAATCGGATAGATAATTGAATTCAGAGGAACGAAATTCTCGAAATCTGAAAATTTTTCACATCTTCGTGATAATTCAGTAGGTAAACGCCAGCTCGAGGTTACAGGACGATTGCAGACACGGTCCTGGCCAGAGGATGTTACAGTGGCACCCGAACATCGTAAAGAGTTATTGTGGGTTGCAGTGGTGCACCCAGGGGGGCAAGGGGTCCTCCTCCCCCCCCAAGAAAAATCCTGGGTGCGCCACTGGTAGGTTGCTAGTCAATCAAATGACCAAAATACGAAGTGGGAAAAAATGTAGCATCTGTAAAAAAAAAAATTTTAATGAATAATAAATACAAACACAAGTGAATAATTTACAGGTGAATAATTTATGCCGTTGGTCTATAAAAAAAGGAAGGGGAAATATAATACGATGAATGAAATTTAATTAAAAAGACAGCTTTCCCTTTCTCCGGTATGGTTTATTTAGTAGTATCAGTCTAAAGTGTTAGTACTAGTCTACAGTACCAGATTAAAGTACCAGTCTAAATAACTAGTACTAGTCTAAAGTACTAGTCTAAAGTACCAGTCTAAAGTACCATTTAGCAGTGTTTTAGTCTAAAAGGTAAGAAGACCTGGGGCCTCTGAGCAGACGCCGAAGCGGATGAAAACTAATACAGGGCTTAAATAACAAGCTCAATATGTGAAAAGCTTAGGTAGTAAATTGTTTTGATAATGATAATAGAAAAGACATGTTCTGGGTTCAATGAAATGTGATTCTTTATTTTGAATCCCTCGAGCAGGAAAAGCGCAAGAGAATACCCAACAGTGTTTACCAAAGTACTGAGACGTAAAAAGCCCTTTGTTGAATTCTGATTTATCTAAAGAATGTTGATTTTGTCTGTTGGTGCGCACGATACCGCAAATCGAGAAGGTCATCCGGTTTCTCGTTGAATTGTTTTTCACTGCATGTGCCTCTCCAGATGTTTTGCAGTAACTATTAGTTTTAAACTGAGAGTAACTCAGCAAGGTTACTTACTATATCTAACTAGGAAAAAAAGTTATAATTTCGAGACACGCTTACACGTGCTTCGCAATCTAAGAACTTGAAAATTTCCGTTTAGTACACAGGCTAGAGCGCTCAGAAACTTGGCGGGAGTCGGTGGATAATATTAGCAAAGCATTTCAAGACATGGATTTTCTTAACAAGCTTCTACCTCCAGGTATGTAAATATACGTACAGTTTAATACTAAATGAAATATTAAAGCATGCTAATTTTAGAAAGTACCAAAGTTTAGTATTTTATGTAATATCAGAGTAAACTTAAAATGCAAGTATGGGATTAGTTTACTAATAATTCAGGCGTTCCCGTTGAAGTGCCAAAATTTCCGAAGAATATTTTTTCACTGATACAAGGGTTTGTTCCAAGGCTAATGGCATGGAAAGGAGGTAAATGTATAGAGAATTTTGCACTTCTACCCTGACTTTGAGTATGTATATCTTGAAGTGGCACTCTAAATAATTTCATTCAAAAACAGTTCTTACATAACAACAATGTTTATTTAAATATTTGCACATATATATTTTGCTTTTCAACATAAAGCATACGTACTACTAGTACGAGATATATATAGCATTCATGCAAGGTAAATACAACTCAATATATTCACTTGTATAACTACTCATTCAAGAAAAATACACTTTGCAATACTCACAGATACTTTGAAAATCAACCAGCAGTGCTGCCACGTAAACTTTGGGCCTAACAAGAACTCGCGTAGGTTTGAAGCAACCTAGCTATGCCTCCAGCGGCTGCTCGCAAAACTCAACTATTATTAAACCAGACTCTTAGCCTAGCTCCAGCTCGATACTTTGCTTCGTCAGCCCTACTCCTCCTTTCACTTCCTCTCTTTAATCTAGCTGCTTGGTATTTATACCAACCGCGTATGCCGCAATTAGCATATCTTAAGCGGCTTCTTTAACTTTATTCACTTAAAAGTTCGATTATTGTGAATCGAATCTTATGTAAACCTTACAAGTGCCTAGATAGTTTAGTTCTGAGCTAGGCACTTACCTCGTTGTCCCCGCCATTAGCCTTAGAACAAACCCTTGTATCCGTGAAAAAATACTTTTTGGAAAAAATACTTTTTGACCGCTTTTCAAAGGGTACGTCTCAATTGTTTCATGATAAAAATCAAAAGAATGAAAAGTTGAAATAATTACTTTCTTTGTTATCTACTAAACGAGAAGTGAAAAGAATAAGACAGAAATAACATATTAACAACCGTAGAGGGAAATATTCCTTCTTATTGGAAACAAAATTTTCTTTTTCAAACCAACGACGTCATACGTATCTCATGATCGAATTTATTTACATAATAATGAAATTTGTTAATTTTTTGTATAAAATATTTTTCTTTGCGTTAAAGTTCACTTTCATAAGAAAACGCGATATTTTAAAAGTCCTATAGTAGCTTTGTTTCATTGAAGCAGTTCTAAAATCAAAATTTCACAAGATCATTCCTTGACGATATGATATCAAGTTGAAAGATCAGCTTTTTCTGTTGTCCCTAATGCCCCCTAGCTATACATAGGCGAGGAATCAATAGTTAGGTGTGAAAGAGCCAATAAATTATTTACAGTATCTAATATTTGTACAAGTGTTAACGGCAAACTAATACAGCACTACAGGAGTGTTCAACCTTAACCCCCCAAAAGTTCTTTTCCTTTAAGAGTCTGCATTGGCAGAAACGACGAACAGCTTGTGAGTTCACTAAACTAGAGCGATGAAACTAACGTACCGCAGTCTGCTTCTGAAAATCTGACGGTTATAACCAAACGGAATACTATACCCTATAAAACTTTCACTGGGGTAGGAGGACCTTGCCAATGAAAAATCAAGGAACAACTTGAAGTGTACATCATACTCGAGAAATGAATCTGTCTAACGTACCGCAGTCTGCTACCGAAGTTCCAGACCAGGTCCATATAGGCTTCGGGCTGAGTAGTGCGGCTCCAGTTTAAAATAGCACCACAAGGGTCAGAATCCGACTTGACTAGGTGCCACCACAATTTTGACCGAGCACCTCCAGGCAGGGGCAGCTCCAGTCTAGAGTTTTTTTTTTTTTTTTTTTTGTTGTTGTTGGGGGGGGGGGGGGGGTAACGTCGGCTCTTAGGGTTATATATATTATATATATATTGTTGTGTCTCACCCGTTCAAGGACTACATTCCAACTGAGTTTTATTTACAGAAAATATACATTTACATACAAAAGGACAAATACAGACACTTAGCACCATCTGGTGTGAAAAGTTAAAATCACTTTGTAGCATTTATATATATATACCAACACTCTCCCCCTGCGAAAAGGGGTTTTATCTTTTCAGAACATTAACAGCACATTTACATTAAACATATATTCTTCAATGAGAATAACAATTTATCAAATGTTACAGCCTTGGTTAAGAAATCAGAAATCATCTCATTAGTATTCACATATTTAGTCTTTATAGTATCATTTTCAATGAGATCTTTGACAAAATGGAATTTCAGATTCACATGTCTAGTTTTATTTGATGACTTACCACTATTTAACCAATCGATGGCTGATTGACTATCACTATATAAGACTACAGGTCTCTTAACAAAATTTTCACATTTTAATTCAGTTAACATGTTTAGAGTCCAAGTTAATTCTCTTGCAACATCGGCGATAGCTAGCAGTTCTGCTTCACATGTGGATAGTCCAACACATTTTTGTTTTCTACTTTTCCACGTAAGAAGTGAATTACCAATCATTATAACACAACCTGAAAATGATTTGCCTCCCTCAGCATTTCCCCAACTGGCATCTGCGCAACAATTTAAAAATCCATTTTCTCTGTCATAAAACAAAACTTTATTTTTGTTGCGTTTAAATACTTCAAAACTCTTTTAGCTAATGTATAATGCCTTTTTTCCGGTCGTTTATTAAATTGTGATAAATAGCTAGTGACAAAAGCGAGATCTGGGCGAGTTCTATTAGCCAAATATAAAATCTCACCTATTATTTCCTGATATTCAGTCTGATTGACTAAATCATCCGTGGGATTAAAACATCTATCCTCACCTTTAGTTATTGGTGTATTAGCTTTCTTACAGTTTTCCAATCCATATTTATTTATCAGAGATTCAATGTAATGCGTTTGCGATAAACTAATACCATTTTCATTTTGTAGAACTTCTATACCTAAAAATTTGGAATTTTCTGTAGTTTCATTTAATTCAAAAGTTTTTCTAAGCTTAAGTATTATCTCTTCACATAATTTAGAATTATTTGAAAATATTGCCAAATCATCTACATAAATACAAATTGCGAAAAAATCAGTTTCATTACTTGTAATAAAAACACAATTGTCAGATGCAAGCTGGTTGAGGCCAATCCTTTTCAGTTCATTTTTAAGTTTAATATGCCAATTTCTACCAGATTGTGGTAAACCATATAAGCTACGCTTTAATTTACATACATTGTTCTTACCAAATTGTTCTTCATAACCTGGTGGGATTTCCATGTAAACAGTTTCTTCAATATCGCCATACAAGTAAGCTGTCTTGACATCAAAAAATCTTACAGATAAATTTAATTTTGCAGCTAATGATATCAATAATCTAAATGATTCTATATTAACAACAGGCGAAAAAGACTCTGAATAGTCTTTATTTTTAATTAAATTAAAACCTGCCGCTACGAGTCTTGCTTTATAAATTTCCTCGTCATTAATTGTTTTAACTGAATAAATCCACTTACTTTTGATTATTTTTACATTTTTAGGTCTTTCAATTATTTCAAAGACATCATGCTTATTCATTGACTCTAATTCTTTTTGCATCGCGATTTTCCACTTATTATGTTTAATGCTATTCATTGCTTGCTCATAATTTTCAGGTATTGAATTATTTTCCTCCCGAGTAGAGTTACTTAAGGCCAAATTCGCCGTTGACTTATTTTTTATACGTTCGGAACGCCTTAATTTAGGTGATAACTCATGATTTGAGTTTTCCACTCTTTGATCGTTTGCGGTTTCATTTTGTAATGATTTTGTGTCATTAATTTCACTTTGATTATTTTCACGCGGGTTAATTTCTGTTTCTGCTTCTAAATTTGAAAAATTGAACTGACTCAGATTTTCAACATTCCATAAATAGGATTCCGAATTTTTCGTTATGAATTCGCTGCCTTTTAATTTTTCGTCAAATTTAACTGATCGTTCCTCAATCACTGTATTTTTTGCGATGTCATAAATCCTATATGCTATTCTATCTCTGGAATAACCGACAAAAATTCCGCGTTTCCCTGGAACATCAAATTTATTGCGAAATTGTTTAGGAATATGATAATAAGCTACACAGCCAAAAGTTTTTAAATAACTTATTTTGGGTTCTTTACCTGTCCATATTTCCATCGGAAGTTTATTTTTATATTTGCGCGGTGTAATATTCGATACATGAGTACTGCAGGATATGGCTTCCGCCCAAAATTTTTGAGGTAGTCTACTCTCATATAGTAAGGTTCTTGCGCGTTCTACTAAAACTCCTATAGCCCTCTCGGCTTTTCTGTTTGATTCTGGGTTGTACGGTACTGTTTTTTCATGAGATATGCCAAATTTCAGTAAGAATTTAGTCATTTCCTTATTCACAAATTCTAATCCATTATCGGTTCTTAAGCGTTTGATTTTTCGGTTTGTTAGGTTTTCATACCTTTCTTTAAAATTTGTAAACACATCAAATACTTCATACTTATGTTTTATAAAATAAGAAAAATACATACCAGAATAATCATCTACAAGCATTAAAAAATATTTAGAACCACCCAATGAATCAATATTTATAGGACCAGCTAAGTCAGCATGAATTAATTCCAAAACAGAATTACTTTGATCAATATTAATTTTGCAATGTTTTTTACGAGTTAATTTACTGATATTACATGATTCACAATTTAAAATTTCAGATTCTTTAACATTTATATCAATTATATCTTTCATTTTAGACATATATTGAGGATTCAAGTGACAAAGTCTTTTATGCCATAATTCATAATTTTCTACATTTTTAACAAAGTTACACTCTAATAATTCATCTGAATTATTATCAATACAAGGTTTCATTATAATTTCTAAGCGATTATTTACTTTCTCAGCTTTTAAAACAATTTGACCAGTTTTGCTTAAAACCAAAACATAATTATCATATGATTGAATACTATAACCTCTTTCCATTAATTTAGTCATGGATAACAAATTACATCTTAAATCAGGTACATAAATCACATTATCAATAGTTAATGTATTTTCAATATTGTTTACAAATGTCTTAGCTTTAACTTTTCCTTCGCCAATAGATTTTAAAACAGAATTCTTACCTGCTAAGTTAATATGACCAACATCGGAATTAAAGTTTTCAAAAAATTTAAGGTCCTTGCACATATGTGAGCTGCTTCCAGAATCCAAAATCCAAATATCCTCACAAGTAGCGTCGGAATGTTCTGGGTCTGTCATAAGGGCAAAGTTCTGATTTTCGTTTTCAAATGCTGCGTTCGCGAATCTCATTTTTTGCTTGTTTTTGGTTTTTTCGTTAGGTAATGTTCTTATCACGTTGTCGGGTGCATTTCCACTCCTGTTTCCTGTTTTATTCCTGAAAAAACAATTTCTGGCTATGTGATTGGATTTGTTGCAGATCCAGCAAAGTTTTACGTTTCTATTACTGTTTTTAACATGGAAAGCTTCTCCTTTTCTGGATATGGAATTTGAGTTCATTTTTAAATGGGTATTCTCTTCTTCGCGTAAAATTTCTAATATTTCATCAATTTCTTTTTCTCTTTGCGTCTTCAATATTTCTCTTATTTTCCCGAATTTATGGTTAAGTCCACGAACTGTGTAGTAAACCAGTTCACGTTCTGAAATGTTCAAACCAAGTGCGCTACACTTCATAGAAAGTCCCCTTGCTCTGGCTATGTAGTCAGATACATTTTCGTTTTCTTGCATTTCTATATTCTTTAGCTCATTTCCAGCATCTATCTTCCGGTCTTCATTTTTTCCTGTGAAAACCCTTTTTATTTTTTCCCATAAATTTTTGGCATTGGTTTCTTCTGCAAATTGGAGACTCTGTTCATCTGAAAGTGATAGCAAAATATAGGCTACAGCGTCATCATTCTTTGTTTTCCAATCTTCTAGTAATTTTAAATCCTGTGGTCTATCTTCATAGATAACATCTATTAATCTTTTTAAAGTTAAAATTGCCTTGATTTTCATAGACCAGATTAGATAATTTCCACTATTCAACAACGGAATGCTTTTCATGTTGTCCATTTTCTTCGCTATCGTTTAAACTTTCGCTTTAGGAAATCTCACAGTTGCATTTTGAATTCATCGGCGACCGGATGTCGATGCGACTGGCTCTTCGAGGAGAAAAACAACAAGCTCTGCTGCCAAATGTTGTGTCTCACCCGTTCAAGGACTACATTCCAACTGAGTTTTATTTACAGAAAATATACATTTACATACAAAAGGACAAATACAGACACTTAGCACCATCTGGTGTGAAAAGTTAAAATCACTTTGTAGCATTTATATATATATACCAACATATATATATATATATATATGGGTTCTGTAGATTATCTATATATATAAAACAGTTCCGTAACTGACTCATTCATTCACTGACTGACTGACTGACTGACATACAACGCACAGACCAAACCGCTGGACCTAAAGGGCTGAAATTTTGCATGGCGATTCTTCTAATAGTGTAGGGGTGCACTAAGAAAGATTTTTCAAAATTTCTTCTTAGATTTTTTTTAATTAAATTTTTAAGCTGTTTTTTAAACTTTTTTTACGTTTGCATTTAAAATAATACATTGAGGGTTATAAAATTTATATCACGTGAAAGATCATAAAAATTCCTTCAAAATGAAATGTTTTTCGAATTTTTATCTCCATTTCCTGATTTTTGGGGAATTTTTAAAGATTAATTTTTAGAATTTAATTTATTAAATGCTGATCACGTGATTTCTTTTTCTGATACTTTCAATAAATTTATTGTCACGTGCGTAACAACTAAATAGACAAAAAAAATATTTTTTTCTCTTTCTAATGCAGCAGACGATTGGATATTATCCCAAAAAAAATGCATATCCCTTACGATTTTTTTATAAATATATATATATAGATAGATAGATATTTTACATCAATTGTATACATTGATCATCGCATTTATTATAAATATATATATTTATTTTTTGGCATAAATTGCATACGTTGACCGTTGTATTTAATTTGAATGTACTCCGTAGCGAAACGCGGGTTTTCAGCTAGTGATTAATAAAAAATACCCTCTTTAAACTAGGACACACATTTATTGACTGCGTACACGAAAAACACGTAGAGATCAATGCGTCGTTAAGAAAAAGAACAACCGTCGAGAGCGTCTTCGGGTTAAAACCTCCTCATGGTACACACCCACCGTCGTTCTACTCGTTGCTATTCTGCGTCTCAAAACTTCTTACGCATAAGAGTAACTTATCTGAGTGCGGGAACTCTTGGTGATGGGCGGGGACCAACAGCGGTAACCTAATCCTACACACACACATATATATATATATAAGAAATAAACATCGTCTCATTTTAAATTTAAACTCATTTCGTATTAGGTCTACGATTATATAATTTTAGGCTATAAAAAAAAAAATACACTGGGCTTTTTTTTAGGGGAGGGGGGCAATTGCCCCTACTCAAACGAATCATATTCGTTCGGTTATTCGGTTTTTTCGGATAACTTTTTCAGAGCAAATCTCTAAAAGTTTATAACAAAATCTTTGAAGCTCAAACTAAAGCTCGTGCTTGGCGTTTTGTTTATACAAATTTTTGTTTTTCCGGGAAACCCAAATTTTGCACGTTTGGGTTTATTTGTTATTTCTCTATGGTCTATGCCTTTAATGTGAAATTGAATAATAAAATTTACCTATAAATTAAAGAAATAAAAAGTATTGAATGTTCACATCAGACGTTTGCCAGATATGTAGACATAACATGTAGAAGTATCTCTATAAATCTATAAGTTATGTAAAAATATAGCTTCATAGAAATTATGTAATGCATATATTTCTTAACGTATTAATAAAATAATGTCTTTCAACAACAAAATAATAGAACAATGGCAACATAAATGAATTATAATAAAAGGTTTACTATAATGAATTTTATCAGGGTTTCTGTAAAATAATTATTCAGCTTTTGTAATGAGGTTTTCATAATTCTAGATTCAAGTCACAACTAGAACATATTAACAATATAAATTTACAACGGAAATTAAACTTAACTGTTTTCGAGACCAAGTGTCAACGGGAATTCTCCTGCGAAAGTATTTGTCTTCATTAACTTTGCATTATTTATTTTTTAAAAAAATTATGGAAAAATTAAGAATGAAACTTAATTCAAAAATTGTTTCTGTTAAAAAAAACTGTATTTCCTAACTTCCAGAAACATCTTAAGAACATCTTTTCAAAAAATTTTGTTTGCGGAAACCAAAAATGAGTTGAATCCCTGAAACGCAGTGCTTCTACAAACATTTCTGAAAAAAAACAATCAGTAACTTCACACAATAAGTCAAAAGAAACCACCACTGGACATTCAAAATGTGTTTGAGGCGCCAAGATAAATCAAAATAGTAAAAGAAAAAAGAAAAACAAAATTTCATGTAGTCTCTTCTAACGAAACTCTCGCGGATTATTAACGTAGGATTACTCATCGTTGCTTACCTCTTTTGTATGTATACAGGTAGCCCTCCTACAGCACGGCATCTTACAACACGGTTTCGCTCTAACACGATAGGATGAATTGCGGGAACCCTCGCATAACACTGCATCCTGTGAAACGGTTTCGCTCTAACACGATAAAGAAATTTGGAAAACCTTTGTACGACACTGTACTTCTATAGCACTAGATAACAGGATTTTTGTTTAACACATTTAAAAATTAAATTACCTTAAAATAATGACGGGGAGGAATAATGATCTATAGTGGATTTACATGAAAATGTATAAGCAAATTATAATTTATTCATTTATAACTCTATAAAATTACAAGAAGGCCTAAGCTTAGTTGAAAATCTTGAATACAAATCCTTCCGCTGAAAAAAGCCAAAAATTCAAAAGGGAGCTGCAAAATTGTCTGTCTCCATACTGTGAATCTACAATGACCTTGTAAGAACCAGCAAATAAACAAAAATTACAGATTTTTTAAAGAGGATAGAAGGTGCAAAAAATCTAAATGAAGAAAAAGGTTCTGAAAGTAATGGTGATATCGTTCAATCGAAAAAACGTTGTCGTTTGATTGTACTGAGCAATGATAAGGAAGAAATTTATTAAATTAAGGTCGCATTAAATGAAAATAATATTTTTTTGTTTCTTTTCATTTTGTGTTATACATACATTTATATTTTTAATAAAAATGAAGTTGTTTACATGGAATTTTTAAAATTTTTTTTTGTTTTTAATAAGTTTTCAGAACGAAACCTTCTTTGAACTGTCTGTAGGTCTCATATAACACGGTTTCACACAACACGGCATTTTCTAGGAACCTATCTACTGTGTTATAGGAAGGTTACCTGTATATGTATGTATGTGTTATATATATATGTATCTATATATGTACGTATGTATATATATATATATATATATACATACCGTAAAATCCTGAGTATAATACGCACTTTTTTTTTAGCATTTTAGTCTGAAAATTGAGGGTGCGTATTATACTCGTGTACAAAAAATGTGGTTTTAAATATTGAATAAACGAAAACAATAGATGAGCTGTATTCTAGTAAAAGTGATAAAGACTGATAATATCACTGCATTGTTTGTTTTCAGTTTAAAATTTAAGTTTTTTTGCTACCGAATTTGACGTTTTCGTTTATTTTTATTACAAATTTTATTTATGTTAATAAGCATCTGTGCAATTTTTAAATAAAATTTTGAAACGTTACGGGTGCGTATTATAGTCGAATTTTAATTTTTTTCCGAAAATTTCGAGCAAAATCAAGCATGCGTATATGATACACGTGTTCGTATTATAGTCAAGATTTTACGGTATATGTATGTCAAAATTTTGACGCATTTTGGTAATTTTCTATTTAACTGTTTACTGCTTGTCCAAGCGATACAGAGTGGGTTTGGCGCTCTGCCAAAATTATAACTCGGAAGTTACGGACGGACGGTTTTAGCGACTGAAATTTTCTTTCTCGAGGACCGTTATGGAGGAACGTAATTCTACGTTTAAAAAGAAAGAGGTGTTTTCCATTTTGGATACATTTAGGTTATATCTCTATTATTATAATTATGTTAAATTTTGATGTTTTAGAGCAAGTGTCTGCATAATACAAAAGGACGATCAATAAAACAAAAAAAAATTTTTCAGGTAGTCTCTTCCAACGAAACTACCGCGGGTTATTAACATAGGATTACTTATCGTTGCTTACCTCTTTTGTATGTATATATGTATGTATGTGTTATGAATATATGTAGAAGCAAGGGAAACCGTACAAGAGTTGTGCGGAATAGCTACTAGATGTCGCTTGCGTTTGCGCGGCAAGGCGAACAAGCGAGAAGGAAAAAACGGGAGAACGGTCGTAGGGATGGACGCGTGCGGTCTTATCCGAGAGACTGCCAGCGATCTGAGTTGATTCGAATTTCATGTTGAAGAGCCATTCCCAGAAAACGCTCATTTTGTTTCCTAATGTCTATATGTTACTTGTGTTATAGCCGTCCCTGTGTAACTCGTTATGCCCAAGAAGTATTAAATGTAGTTCGTTTGTGCAAGATTTAGTATCATCATTTCCCTAGACGCCTTGCATCCTATATATATGTACGTATATATATATATATGTGTGTGTGTGTGTGTGTGTCAAAATTTTGTCGCATTTTTGGTACTTTTCTGTTTATTGCTTGTCCAATCGATACAGACTGGGTTTAGCACGCTGCCAAAATTATAACTCGCGAGGTACGGACGGACTGTTTCAGCGTCTGGAATTTTGCTTTCCGGAGGATCGTTATGGAGGAACGTAATCCTACGTTAAAAAAGAAAAAGGAGTTTCCCATTTTGGATACATTTAGGCTATATCGCTATTATTATAATTATGCTAAATTTTGATGTTTTAGAGCAAGTGTTTAGTGCATTATACCGGGTGGGCAAAAAGTCCGTAGAAACTTTAAAAATTCATAAAAATCGGGAAAATAACCAAAATAAAAAAAATAAAAAAGTTTGCAGGGTTAGCGTCGCTAGGTCACGGGAATTTTTTTAAGACAGGAAAAAAAATAATTCAAACAGCCGACAGGTGGCGCTGACGTACACAAGTAAAAAAAAAGATACGCAAATAACGAAAAGAATGCTTCTAAATCGTTTATTACAGCAGTAGGGGTTCCACATGACCCCCGCCACAGGGGATAATACATTGCAGGCGAGTCACAAATCCAGCAACGGCAGAGTGCAGCAGGGCCGAATATATACATGACACCTCTCGGCAGATCGCATCTTTCACTCCCAACAGATTGGATGGTCCAGATAGATATACCTGGGATGATACACCCCTTTGACTTGTGTACGTCAGCGCTACCCGTCGGCTGTTTTTTTAGTTATTTTTTTTTTCCTGTCTTAAAAAAATTCCCGTGACCTAGCGATGCTAACCATCCAAAAAATTTTTTATTTTGATTATTTTTCTGGTTTTTGTGAATTGTTAAAGTTTCTAAGGACTTTTTGCCCACCCGGTACAAAAGGACAAACAATAAAACAAAAAACATTTTATTATTAGCTAATGCGATTAAAAGTATAAAGCTGACATCCACAGAAAGTGAACGAGCGTTTTCCATTGCATCTACTTTCTGTTGTTGTTGTTGTTGTTGCTGCTGGTGTTTATGGACAGTGTAAGGTATACACAAGAATCGAACTTTTGAGTGAATGAATTAAAGAAGCTGCTTCAGATATGCTAATTTTGGCATACGCGCTTAGTATAAATACCACGCAGCGTCATTAAAAAAGAAGGGGAGGTTGTTAAGGTTGAAAAGGTGTTATCCTGCGCTAGTGCTTAGCGGGCCAGAAGTTTACATGGCAGTACTGCTGGTTTGACTTACTGTTCGTGAGTATAAAAATATATTGTTCTTGAAAGCTGTGTTTATACATTCCGTACAAGTAGTACGTATGCTTATTGCTGTAAAAGCCAATTATATGTGCAACGAATTCAATAAACATTGTTTCATGTATAAACTGCGTTTGTATAAAATTCAAATAGAGTGCCACTTCAAATTATATACACCCAAGTCTGGGTAGAAGTGCCCCTTAGTAGAATCTCTATACTGGCGCCCGAAAGATATATATACCCTGGTAGTTAGCGTTACATTTGTAACGAACAACATAATTGAAATTAAAAACTGTGTACTGTGTACTTATATTGAAAAAATTGTTGCAAGTACTTATATACTATTTGAAAATGAGTGTTGTAGAACAAAACCCTGCTGGAAATTTCCCTCGGGTAATTATGGTTCAGCAAATTGCGCCATTCGAAGCCACCTTCAATGGCGGCCCCTCAAGCCAATTCCTAAAGAAAATTGAGCATTACTTTCAGCAACAATGCACCCCAGAGGGGGATAAACTTAAAATTGCTCTAGCCGCTTTAAGATGTAGTGCATTTCAGTGGTACACGTGTATTAAAAGCAGTAATCTGATTTTTGACTATTTGTCATTCAAGCAACAGTTTCTTAGCGTTTTTCCAAAGACCTTTAATCAAAGTGAAATTGAAGCGGAAATTTATTCGCTAAGGTAACGTGAAGGTCAGTCTGCGTTAGATTTTGCTACGGAAAAGATTTCCAAGTGTGAGGAATATTTAGAAGGGGTAACGGAAGCGGAAATCTTAAAAATAGTTATCCAACGTTTGAAGCCAAGTGTTCAAGATTTTTTAGATAATCAGACAATTACAAGCAAGGTTACCCTCCTTCAAGCTTTAGCTAAATATGACAATAGACATTCCTTCGCTACCCCTCACCGTCATTCAGGTACGAGAAGTTTTATACAGCCGCGCCAAAATTTTTCGCGAGTTTCAAACCAGCAGCGTAAGCAGTACCGCAGGCAAAATAATAGAAGCGCACGGCGTGATAATGAAATTAGTGCACTTAAAGTAAATAAAATGCAAGCACCTTACTTGCACTGGCAAGTTGATTCACATGATATGGTTCAACCTGTTGAAACTGTGTGGTCAAATGTATTATTTTGTCCGAGCAGTAATCATTATTTTGAGAATAGTGAAAGTCAGGGTATTTTTGTGGCTTATAAAGAAAGTGAGTCTAGCTGGAATGATGAGGTAATTCCAGTACAAATTTCTGAAAATAGTGCCGATACTAATGCTAGTGGTTTAGAAAATAAATCATCGGACACTTCTATTAATGCTATACCTGATATTATTAATGCTATACCTGATATTATTGATGCTATACCTGATATTTTAGATGATATTCACACATCTGTTAATGAAGGAAATTTAGTAGATGACGAAGTATGCGTTACGGCAGTTAGTGAATACTTATTAGTTGACGATAATAAAAATTCTTTAAACGATATTAGGAACTCGCTAGGTAATGATATTATTTCAAGTTCCCAGCCGAATGGGGATTGTGTAGGCCAGGTTGATAATATGGTTTTAAATAAAGTACATGAAAACCAGACTGAGAATCAGGATGAAAAGTTGACACAGAGTTATACTGTAAGTAGTTTAGCTGATGCTTCGGAAGTTATAGACGCAGGTTGCATTAAAACGCACCAGTACGAAAAGCTTAATCTTCCTAAAACTGAAGCAGTGTTAAAGAATTTAAATGATAACGATTCTGATATCGCAAGTTTCAAAGAGACTTTTTCGTCAAAAGAGGATAAAACTAAAGTTAAGGGGGATAAAAAACGTGAAAAAGCGCCTTCAGGTTCCAGCATTAAAACTGCAAATACTGAAGTAATTAAGGCGGTAAACAAGGAGTCGTATAAGCACAAATACGAAAACCAGAGTCAGGTTGTTGAAAAAATAGAATCTGCATTAAAATCTAATACCGATACAAGCAAAAGTACGAAGAAAGGTAAAGTGTGCATTACAAAAACTCCATCAAAGGATGAATGCGTCGCTGATAAGGTACACAAGGTTATCAAAAGGAAGAATGACAATTTTAAAGTTCCTTTGCATAAGTACAGGAAACGGAAGATTTCTGCCGCCCAGCAAGGTTGGCCTCCTCCCAAGAGACCTCCTGTCCATCGTCAAGCCGGACCAGCGCCTCAGGACCAACGACCTGCTGCACGAAGGATGCCCACACGGTCAACGAACCCCTTTACTAGGACTGCGACCATCAAGAGAGGTTCCACGGATTGGACAGACTGGTGCAAGGAAGTTGCTGCATTCATGAGGAACAAGTCTTGTATCAACTTTCTTATTCTAACTCCCACCCTTTAATAAAACCGAACCAAATTGGTTTGAAATTCCCCAGTGTATATACTGTGTAAACATTTTGAGGGGAAGGGGTGAGCCACTGAAAAAAAATACGGCATACTGTTGTTTTATGAATTTTTGAAGGGGACATGTAGTGACTAGGAAAAAAATACATACTGCACAATATACCAATTAACCACTAATGTACTAACTTCACAAATCATGACACATGTGCATTATAAATTGGGGGAGAGCAGATACAAACAGTCAAGAAATGTCATGCTGTGCAATTGTGTTGACAATTTTAACTAAAATAAGTTTTTTAGGGCGCAGTTGGCCATCCCAGTATCCGCAACTCTGCAAATCCACTGTTTGATGGTGTCACCTGGACCCTTCGGGGTTAGTTTTGTAAAATGGTAGTGGCGTTTTTCCTCCACACAACGTGTGGAAGGTTTTTTTGACTTTGCCACCCATTATGTAAAAAGTCAGACCAGCACGCGTTTTCAATTAGTTAACTGAAGCCGTTCAGACCTCAGTTACCTAATTTTTTTTTTTCGAGGGAGGCCAGTGTAAGCTATACACAAGATTCGATTCACAAGAATCGAACTTTTGAGTGAATGAATTAAAGAAGCTGCTTCAGATATGCTAATTTCGGCATACGCGCTTTGTATAAATACCACGCAGCGTCATTAAAAAAGAAGGGGAGGTTGTTAAGGTTGAAAAGGTGTTATCCTGCGCTAGTGCTTAGCGGGCCAGAAGTTTACATGGCAGTACTGCTGGTTTGACTTACTGTTCGTGAGTATAAAAATATATTGTTCTTGAAAGCTGTGTTTATACATTCCGTACAAGTAGTACGTATGCTTATTGCTGTAAAAGCCAATTATATGTGCAACGAATTCAATAAACATTGTTTCATGTATAAACTGCGTTTGTATAAATTCAAATAGAGTGCCACTTCAAATTATATACACCCAAGTCTGGGTAGAAGTGCCCCTTAGTAGAAACTCTATAACCCCTCTGGAAATGTATTCCAGACCGGGTCCATATAGACTTCAGGCTGGAGGGTGCGGCTCCGGTTTATAATGTCAACACAAGTGTAGGAGCCTGACTTAGCCAGGTGACACCTCAATTTTGTACGAACGATCCCAGAGGTGCATCTGGGGGTGGGGAGGGGTCGTACCTTCCCCACCCACTGACCTCAAAGAAGGACTTTCCGGTCTACGTATTTAACGTGCCCATATCCGGCCTAGACACGAAGCATCTAATTTCTGTACAATAATACGATCACGACTACCTGATGATTCATTACACGCGTTGGTATGTTTGAAGTTCCATTACGTGAAGAAAAACTGAAAATATTAATTATTGATCTGTTCGATTTATTTGTTTTTCTTAATATTTTTTATATGAATGCTTAAACACGTAATAAAACTTTATATCAACAGCCTATTTTATTATATTTTATTTTACCCGAAAACCCGAACAACCGCAAAAATCGCGGTTTTTAGAAAATTAGAAACCAAAAACCGCGGGTTTTTAAAAAAATCGGGTTTTTAGAACCCCTAGTCTTCGCTAACTTGAATATGGCAAATGAGATGAGTGCTTTGGATTAGACTTTGACATGAAACACTGATTTCCTAATTGGCTTTTCAAAATGACGTCAAAGCAGACAAGGGAAATGATTACTTACTTTCGTTGGATTTTTTTTAGTTCAAAACAAATTTAAATGCCATTAAATTCTGAATAAACTAAATACAAATTTGATTCTTTTACCGTGATAAAGTTTTTGCATGAAATATTAAAAAAAACGGGGAAAAAAGGCATGAATATCATTTTAAATGTCATTTATCTATTTCTTGCATTATGGCTGGAGAATATAGTGAAGAATGGCCACTATTCTTTTGTTAGAATGTAAGAAATGTTTACTGAAAGGCAGAATCTAGCCGCTTGGATATTTTCCACTCCGTGACGTCAGCAGCCTATGCCTCACAGTAGCTGATATTGAGATTTTGCTTTGTCTTGAAGGATTAGGCCGTCTACACACGGAGCAACTCAAAAGAAACTGAAAACTGACTCCAATCACAAACCAGTCCGTGATGAGTCGTAACCTATGCAATTGAATAGAGCCACGCACACGGCGCAACTGGTTACAAACCCGTCCGACGGGTTTGTAACTGATAGTAGCTTGAGTTATTGCTTTGTCCTGTAATTGTAAAGAGTATGACAGAATTTTTTTAAAAATCTTCCGACCAGATCAGATCAGTTATTTTATTAAAGCGTATTTCATAAGATTATTGTCCTAAACGAACTGAATTGGTTTTTAATTATTACGTCAAACTGCATAATTTCGGCTTGATATTTGTCATTTATGAGATTTTTACCATATTAGTTTAATTTTTATATTGTTACTTGATAATTCAGCATTGATTGTTTACTTCTGTTTATTTTTCGCAGAGTTAAACTCAACAGCTTCAAATTGTCATTATAAATATTTATTTTGAGTTATCACGAGTTTTTAGATCATGTCTGGTGTGGCACCAATCTGTACTCAGAATGATTAGCTATTTATTGATAAAGAAGATTAACCTTAGGTGTTCGCCTGCGCTTTCTGTTATGTTCTCGTGTAGGCAGTGGATCTACAAAGCGCAAATCGTTTGACATTCTGGTTCGAGGGCCCTACATTTACTTTTTTATCGTAGTTCTGGTACTGTGTTGGATTCATTTAGATATAATTGCCTGCGACATCACTTTCATCTTTAGAGAGCACTTGAAAAAGACTTGAGACTGCTATTATCTCTCCTAAAATGTGCATGAGTAACCTGGCCAATTAGATATAATTTTGAATTTCACAATTTAAACTAGGGAAGCTCAGGCTCTTTCAAAGAAGGCAAGAAGTCCATAACTCGAGTATTAGAATACGCCTGGGGTATAACTGAGGTGCCAGAATGGCAGATCTGCTAGAGCTTCAGCGACAGCATCTAGTATTTGCTGAGGAAACATTTGCTTTTCTGCTAGATAATTTTAAAATTGAAAGCAAATGCTTGAAAGGGTATGAATTTTTCCGACCTTACATCGGAGATGCTGTCATAACCATTTCTTACATTTTCCGGAAAGACTACTGGAAAATCTTTAGTCGGTTACGCGAAAATCTAAAGCACGTCAAAATGTTTGAGAATTATTGCAAGATTGTTCCCGTTAAAAAAGATGAACGTTATTTTTATTACATATTAATGCGTATATCAGTAATTTTTGAGTTAAGTATGTATTGTTACGATGAAGGATACGACTATTTTAAAACAGGGCGGCAGTGCATAGCGGAATACGCAGATTTACAGTTTTTCGAATCTTCAGGAGGCTGGGGAAGACTTGGACACACCGCGCTATTTATCTCAAGTCTTGGACAGCCTTTAACACTGACTCAAATGTGCAGTGATCAAGATGAAAAAAAATTAACATTTGATGAGGTTTTTAATGCTCTAGATAAACACTTCATTCTTACAGGTAATTTGAATATGCTAGATGGTGCAGAGATGTATTTCTTATCGCAGCTAAATAAAATGTTCAAAGCTCAAACCCGAAAAGCCTGTAAATTCAAGCCCAAGAGAGGAACTAAATTTACCAAGAATCCGAACAAATCCCTCAAAGCTGCCGCAGGTGCTGAAGTATCAGATCGAGACTTGATAACAGAGTACTTTAAAAAATGTTTTTTTGATTTAGTTTCTTCAAAAGCACTAGGATACTCAATTAAGAATTTAGAAGAGAACATGCCAAACCTTTCAAACTTAGGTCCAGTTAAAGACTACGAAGATTTTTCTGTTCTCGGTGAATCTAGTGACCTGCGACGTGCAGCTTCTGATATAGCATTGGATTTCTCCGATAAAAAAGTGGTTTACATTAAACAGTTCAAAACCTCCTATCAACTGGCTTCAATTAAATGCAGGATACCCTATCGTTTATATAAAAGGAAAGAAATTACCGATATAAAAGTTCCAGCCTTTATTGTTCCCCAAAAATACTTGAGCTTCAGGAACTCTGATAGTTCTACTAAATGCATGCATCTATACAGTATGAAATTGTGTCCTCCATCTACGAGAAAAACGCTCGATGAACCTATGAGGAAATTACTAAATGAAAACATTGATAACCATAATTATAATATAATGCCCAGCGGGGACATAATCGTTTGTCCCCGTGTTCCTCTTCAGAGTGAAGATACCTTGATCATACTTGCCGAGAGCAGTACAGATGATGAAGCAGAAGAAGATATCGACATATTGACATGCCTCTTCAAAAAAATGGAGATAGATTCGCAAGGCAGCGAGAGCGGTTACTCATTGCGACCAAGACAACCTAAGTTGCTAGAAAAAGCAAGCTCCTGTGACGACTCAGATGAGTCTGAAACTATAACAACGGAATCTGACAATGAAACCCCTTTAAAGTTCTATCAAAGAGTCCAGCGCAAACCAGGTGGGTCTACTCGTAATGAAACACTTCCTACTGAAAACTTAATTAGACTGTACAAAAAATACTTTACTTCATTTTTAGATGTGTATTTCAAGAGAGAATTTTCCCCCCAATTAACTCAAGTTCAATCTAGTAAGTCTTCTGCAAATAGTAAGGACTATTTTGGACATGTTTTTGCGGTTACTGCAAGTATCATGGCAAAAAGAAAAGTCCTTCTTGATGATCCAGACGAAATGAAGCGTGTTCTGGGTTTAAAGTTGTTTGCAAAGACGTTTAGGCTGGAGATTTTGCCTTTAACCGTACAGAAGGCACTAGATTCACAAATTAGAAGGCATAACTATTTTCATACTTCGAACGGCATTTATGGCGTAGGTCCTAAATGCACAACCACAAAAGAAGATATTTGGGTTATATTTTACTCGGGTAATGGAAGATCTAATTCATTAGAGTTCAACCACGAAGATTTACAAGAAACGCCAAAAATATTTCGTTCATATTTTCCTGTTCTGGAAATTTTCAATCGATGGCCAAAAGAAGACGCAAAATTTGACCTGCAATTTTTTGAATTTCATTTAAATCGAATGGTTTATTGGGGTTTGCAAGAGGATTTAAACTTATCAATTGAAAACCCTACAGTAATTGACTTATCTGATTCTCCTTCCGTATTGAATCCTGGAGAACTGGTTACGATTTGACTCTGAAATGTCTGTATATTTTAATACAAACTACTGTAAATTGACAAGGTCCTGATTTTAAGCAATCTTTCTTATCGGTCACAAGAAATTTTAAGCCATATTTATCTTTTAAAATTTCCTATTTTTAGATATTTTAAAATGCTATAGAACATAGTTCGGATCATAATTGTCATTTCATGTAATATTTTGCTTCATAAAATCAAAACTACTGATGAAAGTTTACTTATTTCTCTGGACGTTTACATTAACTGTTATGTGTCATTTTTTTTCAAAGTCATCTTTCAAGATTGTCTTGTACCGATTTTTATACTCGTAATGTGTTCTAAAATTCCTTTTTCTATTTAAAGTTAGGAATTTAAAGTTTATGCATGGTGGGTAATGTTTGCCTCCAACAGCACTTCCCATTTTTTTACAATCATTGTAACAACGTGTTTACGCTGGGTGATCCTTATTTTTATATCGATTGTTAAAATCCGGGAAGTACTTTTCTGTATCAGTTTATTTTAGAGCATCAGGAGTTTGAGATATTCCTACCAATGTTAAACCAGACATTTTGACTGGCTTGGTAGTCCTGGTGTCAAAGATGCTCTACCTGGATTGTTTTGTTAATTGTGTAAACGAGGACATACAAGTAAGTGACACATGGGTTTCTATCCTTTACCAGGAATCCTTTTAGTCCTATGCCATTACAGTAAGCTCAGTACAGTACCTCAGTACAGAAAGCTCAGTACAGTACCTCAGTACAGAAAGCTCATAATTTGCCAATAGTGTTTACTCCTCTCGTTTTACGACTTGTTTTACAGTCAACGCGTCTGTTCTGACTATTCTACCGTAACTCTGTGCGTAATAGTCACAGAAAAAAAAATTAACCTTTTTGATATTTTATGAATTTGCTGACTATACGTTGTTGTAGGTGCATCGGGTCAGACCAGGCTCGGTGATCTCTCATGTGTACTCGGAGTTCTGGATATTTAGTTTATTTTTAAGTTCAGTAAGAAAGACTTAAAAGCCCGAAATTCCTGTTAAAATAGCTCGTTTGAGCTTCATATAGGAAAAGAAACCTTGTTTCGACAAATAAACTGTTCCCACCTACGATAAAAAGAGCACTTTATCTACTGTGATGGTCCAGTCTCGTCAAAATTGAGTGTGGTAAGAGAACTCATTTCGGTGGGACTAAGTACGTGTTTAATCGCATATTCACAATAACAAAACTGACTCAAGGGTTCTGAAAATATTGCAACAGCTGCTCTGGATTCTTCAAATCCAACAAAGTGCAACTTTGTTAGATAGGTTTATCTTCGTAGGTAAACAACAGATTAACACTGTTTACCTACGAAGTTCTTTTGAATTTAAGTTTCACCAAGAGTAGTTTAGATGCATTTTGAGCACCTTTCCTGGATGAACCTAATTGCACGTAATCTGCTTTTAACTTTATAAAAAAACGGATTTTTATTTTATCGCATTTGGATATTAAGAAAAGTGATTTGAAAATAGCTAGCCATATCTAGAAATACGCGCAAGTGATTAATATTCATTTGTAGTTTCAAAATTATATTGTTAAGGCTGCTGTGTACTAACCCTATTGGATTCGATCACCTCAGTTTTAACCTATGGAGAAAACATGTCTACTGTTTACAGCTACATAAATAGTGATAATCAAATGAAAATAGTATTTTCAGATAGCCTGAACTTTTCTGCACCTTGCAACAGGATTTAATTTTATGAATTTCGTCCACCAAAGGAATTTATGAGCGTTTAAAACACGCTATACCAGTATTTTTCTCCGAATTAAACTTTAAAATAATATTTGCATTTTTTAATGAAAAATGCCCCAAGATGTAAAATTTCTTTCTCTATTACGGAGTACAATTTAAAAATATCTTTAAATCCAAGTCGGCAATCCTTGGACAATAGGTTAACATTGGACAATAGGTTAACAACTCTCCATAGGTTAACATTGAGGTGAGCGAATCTAGTAGAGTTAGTACACAGCAACCTTAAGTCAGTAATTTTGCAGAAATTTATAGTTTGCAGCTACTAGTTCGAGCTTTTGCAAGAAATGCATTTATTACTAATTTAATCTTTCAAAGCTGATTTTGAAGAAGAAAGGAAAAACGCGTAAGACTTTATTAATGGTCATCAATTTACGAGCATTTTATGTTGTAATATTCATAGCTTAAAGAAAGCACTTCTAATTTTTCCTAGCAAGATTTCAAACTATTTTAGAGCAGATTTCAAATGAACCGATGAAAACTTCTTTAGATGCATGAAATTTTGTAGAATTTTCAAAATTCATTCGGAAAGTGTAAAGAATTCTTACTTTGGAGGTGCGGTAACATGTATTTCAGTTTCTTTGGAGAAAGGTAGTTTTAAAATCGTTAAAGTAGATAATTTCGAACGCTTAGTAGGCAACTGACGCACACAATCGATGAAAAAAAATCGCAGCTTTATCTCTGGAACTACCAACAATTAACAAGTACATATTTTTACCAATGTTATAACCAATTATTTTTACTTGCTTGCTAGTTCTACTCTTGATGTTAGAGGGATAAAAACGTGGGCAAGTTTGAGCTGACGTTTGATTTACTATCGTCGATGTTCCTACTTTAGATTTTCTTTTTTCCTTTTACTGTACTCAAATTTATCAATATAATACTTAGTAATGCGGATCATTTAGTTTTTAATGTAAACAGATTTTAATTAAGTTTATAGATTGTCTTCTGTGCCCCGTAATTCAAAGCTTGTATACGTTCTAACAAATTTCTGTCATTTCGACGGATGTATTTACAGCAATATATTTTTTTTTATTTCGTGTACTAATTCTGTCATTACTCTTAAATTAGTAATTATCATGAACATTAAGTTCATATGAAAGGGGTAAATTCTTCTATCATTTCATTTCAAGTTTTTAGCTACGATGAAAAATATTTAACAGCCGAAAACATAGAAAGTGAAAGTATATGTAATCAAACACCTATTGCAATGCTCTGAAGTTAATTACTTGCTCCAGACCGAGGGACATAACTATCCTTTCCATTTCTTCTGTCAGAAGTCAAACCTTTCTTCTTTACATAGGATTCGTCTTACCTTTTGTCTTAATGTATGTAGTTCTCGTAACCAGAGTTAAAATCTTGCGACAGACAGCAATGTGTGTAGCCGCTCGTAGACGGCTTTAAGCTCTAGGCCCCGGTCAGTTAACCTTTGTAGTTCCTAAAGATCCAAATTAATCAATTAACATATTACACTGAACTGCAGATTATCCGAGCGCGGATTAACCGAGAAGTGGTTAGATGTAAAATACAGAGTATCTGAAAAGATGTCAGCTAGGCATGTAATAATAAAGTTATGTAACATAAAAATTCTACTCTTAGAAGGAAAAACAATTTTTTCTTATTTCGACTAAATCAAATTTTATTCTGAATATGTAGTTCGTTTAAAACCACATTATTTTTAATATTTTCCTTTGTATAATACGAAGGAAGTTCCTTTTTATATACTTTTTTTTTTGATTATCCGTAGTTTTTTTCTTTCATTTTCGGTAGGCTTCGTTGCATAAATTAGCCCGGTTAATCGAAAGTTCAGTGTACCCTAAAACGACATTGTTTTAGGCAGGGGTTTTTGATTTTCTCAACCACACACACACATTGATGGCTATAACCTTTCACAGAACATAAAGATTTTATTTTCCACAACATTCCTTTTATACCTTTGAAGCATTGCTAGACACACTTAGTCACATTTATGTGAAAGGATATGAAAGAAAAAAATTTATAATTCCGTTGAAAGCTGTATGTGTATTAGCATTGTTATTTCAACCCATAACATGTCCTTTTACACCCAACACTGGTAGAGAACTTCCCACTTAAACAACTAAGGCAAAAATCCTCTGTGTGCGTGCGAAAAATTAAATGTTTAGAATGACGCTTCTTTCACTAGTTTCCAGACGAATTCAGAGTCTGACGATGGCTGAATGACTAGGGGGCTGGCTTCCGGTACCAGAGTCTATGGGTTAGAGTCCCACTATTAGCATGGTGTTTGTAGCCGTTCAGAATCAGCTTTAAGCTGTAGGTCCCGGTATAAGTAGCCCTCGTGTAGTAAAAAATGACCGTAGCGTTCTCAACCAGACGGGATTCAGACATTTAAATTTTTTACTTGATATGCATAATGATCTGTGTTTATTTAAAGAACGCAATGAAAATTGTAGAGTGACTTTAAAAGTCAGAATAATCATTTTAATTTATTTTGAATAACTAGTTAGTCAATGTTCATAAGTATTCGAAAAGGAAAAGTTACAAAATTAAATATGATTAACTCTGGCTCTTAAGTTCTGTTTTTCCCCAAAAAACTATTTGTTGTCACTTAACATCTGAAATACTCTGTAAACTCTGAAAAGCACCCTTTTGCGATGAAAACGTAAGTGCATTGAGGTAACAATAGAATAACTCCTATTCAACAATTTCTGTACATCCAGTTAATTCTCTCTACCGTCTCATTTGGAAGAACTAAATAGCTAATATCTGAGTTACCCTGCGATCCGCAAACAGTTGAAACAATTTCCATTAGTATCCTTCCATTTATACTTTCCATTAGTCCTTATCCTTCAGAGAGAAGTAAGGACCTTGAGTTATAATGGCAGTGGATAAACTGTACCTTTTTAAATGTAATACTACTGATATATTTAACTGAAAAATCAAGATTGATAATGTGGAGTAGAAACAATTTGTCCCCGTCTGAGCAAAAGAAATCATTAATGCTTGCAGAAAACTTGCCCCGTGCTCTGTGACTGGTACTCATTACTTACTCTTTATAGTTTGCTCATCAATACATGATATACAGGTATTCCTTGACTTACGACCGATCGCACTTACGACCGAAATTTTGAAATTTAAAAATAAAAAAAATCTCAAATACTGTTTCTTGAATGTACAGTACATACCTATATGTATTACATAATCACAAAAAAATATGCTGCAAAATGTATGACGCAATAATTTCGATATCCACACGATAAATCAAACCTTCCTTGGCTTCAGAAATGGCTTCAGCTTTTCATTATATTAATAAAGGACTACAATTAGAAGCAATGAATTCAATTGAAGAAAGATTCACAAATGTAAATCGTCTTATTCAGGTAAATCTGGCATGCTACCAGACAATATGCAAGGAAAAGAAGGCACAAACTACCTTAGATAACTTTGTTTAAAAAACTTGCAACGTATCTTCTGTCGTAAATTCTGAACCAATGAATTGTACTGACATAATAAGTAGTGATGACTAAGAATAATTTGTCTTCTAAATACAATGTATTTTAAATTATGTATGTATGAAAGTAAAATAACATGTATGTACATATACAAAAAAAATTGTTTCAAAGTCGACTTATGACCAATGTCTCGGTCGTAAGTCGAGGAATATCTGTGGTAGGTAATAATTGGAATAGATAATCTAGTAATCAGATCGATTTTCAAGACCAATGTAAATGAGAGCCAAGTACAAATCAGTTCAAATTTGTATCAAGAAAGTTACCTAATGGTTCTGTAAATTAGATGGATTCGCTACAATATCCTTAAATTTTCAAGATGATCTGGTGATAATTTGATTTTTTACAGATTCAATAAATAAAAGCAATGTTTTTATTATTATGAAAGTTGAATTATACGTCTTCGTGTTTTAAATTCCGTCAAATTTACCTCTATAAATCCCATTAGATAGTTATGACGTTTATTTGTGCGAAAAATTAAACTGCTAGTTTTATTCGTTATTTTTTTAACACACAATACACAGGGCCTGATTTAGAAAATTCTTGACTATACGCACAACTCGGGATGGGGGCCCCCTAATACTGATGCGGGTGTAAAATTTCCAAAATTGACACATAAAAAAAAATAATCTTGAATCATTCTGAAAGTACCATTTTAGCAAGAATTGGCTATTTGAACCTTAGATGCCTAGAATATTATCAAATAACAAAAAGCAATACAACATATTAACTGCATCATTAAAACACCAATACAATGCAACCAGAAAACTTATTAATCCCTTATATACACTATACATATAACTATACATATGATGAACCAACCAATCAATCAAATTTGAAAGGATATATATAAAAAAATTGCTATTAAAAAAGGTAAAATAAAAAGAATTTGAATTGGGATTTTTTTTTCTTTTAAAATAAAAATTTTTGGAGGCCCCTAGGCCCGGGCCTACTGGGCCGATTGGAAAATCAGGGCCTGACAATACATAAAGAAAGAGTATATTTTGTTCTGTCAATATGACATAATGTGCAATTTTCCTTTGCATCTGTAAGGGCTTCCGCAAATTGCAACAACCACTTTATTAGATAACCGTATCAAAACCGAACTGATACTTTTTTGCAGTTACCTTAAATGCTCGTGTAAGAAAAAAAGATAAATAAATGAATACTCCACGTGCAGCACGTGTTTTTAAAAAAAACTTGGACTGACAGCTAAAGCGAAAATGAAAACAAGAGATATTTTGTGAAAAGTTTCAAAATTAATTTGGGGATTGTTTCCTCGACCACTATTTAAACCGGTTTACGTAACATCATACATTTTTAGTGAATAAAAGTCGCGTAAAATTGCCATTATATTAATAAAATATTAAGGGTTTTTTTAAAAGAATAAATATAATTACAAGATAAAAAAAACTTTTTATATACCATGGTTTTAAATTTTTTGTTGAATCATATAAACTTGACAATTATATGAATTAATAAATACTTTAAAAAAAATTTTTTATGAATTATCCCATCAACTTGAAGAAAATTAAGTTAATTGGAAACTAACTTGCGTTTAACTTTTCGTTCCCGTTCCGCCCGATAGATGGCTACACCAGTCTACAAAACAAAATTAACTGAAATTGAATTCAATTCTGCTTAAAGATGGCTAAAAGTATTAAACTAATGCATTGTCATGGTGTTCTGAGCTATTCTAAAAGTTTCAAATGTCTAGCTAGTCGGGAAGTTTTAAAAATCGATTGCAAGATTTGGACTGGACAAACACACACAAACACAAACAAACTGGAAAGCAAGTTAATAAAAACATGGTCAAAATGGGGCTCATTCTCATTTGTTTATAATGCAACAATTTATCATCAAATCCTGCCGCCCACTTGGTTTAGTGGCTAAAGTTATGAACTGCGCAGTAGGCTCCATAGGCGTAGCGTGCTTCCAACTTTTCTCTTTTTTTTTTGGGGGGGGGGGGGAGGGGCACGAAGGAAATTCAGTTAGGGCCCTCCTCAGCTCATTCACTAACTTAAAATATAAAATCCTTAAAATATAAAATATTATGTTTTTTTTTAATTGAAGTTTAATAGAATTGATATTTGAGTAACATTCAAAAGTTACACAATGAGAAAAATAAATATAATATAAATAAAATGGGAAAAAAATTGCCCATTAGACTTGGTCAATAGGTGCCCAGTAAGACTTGGTCATTTCCGTGTCGTCTCCCTCATAGGCAGCAATGCTGGTTCGCCTATATGGTGCTACCATATTAAAATAACCATCAAATCGCTGTGAATAAAAAAAGGTGAATGTCTCAAACAAAAGCCATCTGCATTAGAAAAAAATTCATTCGTAAAATAAATTATACCTAAATTTTTCTTACGTACATCTTATTTTAAACTTCATATAACTAAAATATATGTATTATATAAATGTAATATATATATATATATATACACACAATATATATGTGTGTATTAAATGACGTAAACATATGTGAAAAATAAGAATTCTTCATACATGTGAGGAAAACAAACAATTCACACAAGATTGTGCTGCGGCAGATGCTAGGGATCATGAAGCCCGAGCATCTATCGAATTATAAGCAATTTTTATTTTCGGTTGCTGTGAAATGGATGGTTCTTTCCTTATGAGAATATCAAAGAATTTTAATATTTGACATCTTTATGTTTAAGTTATGTTTCACATTCAGTCACTTTCATTGTCTAACTTTTATGCATAGCAACACGGTCGGAGTCTGATTTAAAAAAAGAGAGGTAAAAAAAAAATTCAGGTAGTCTCTTCTAACGAAACTACCGCGGATTATTAACGTAAGATTACTTATCGTTGATTACCTCTTTTGTATGTATATATGTATGTATGTGTTATGTATACACTCAAGAGCCAAAACATTATGACCACTTGTCAATAACGAGTTGGCTCACCTTTGGCGCGCAACACAGCTTCAACCCGCCTTGGCATGGATGCCACAAGTCCTTGGTAGATGGCCGGAGACAGATTGTACCAGATGTTTAAGCAACGGTCACGCAAATCCGAGATATTGCGAATTGGTAGTCTTTGAACTCTGAGCTGCCGTCTCATGACATCCCAAATGTATTCTATCGGATCGAGATCCGGTGAGTTAGGCGGCCAGGACATTAACTGGAATTCAGCATCATGTTCCTGGAACCACTCCAACACAATTTTAGCCTTGTGACACGGGGCGTTGTCCTGTTGGAACATTCCATTTCCAGCTGGAAAAACAGAGGCCATGTAAGGGTGCAACTGGTCCCCAATGATGTTCAGATACCCTGTGGCATTCATGGTCTGCTCTACCACAACCACGGGTCCCAGAGACGCCCAAGAGAACGTCCCCCAAAGCATAATACCGCCACCACCGGCCTGTGTATAACCTACTGTACATTGCGGGAGCAACAGTTCGCCTGGAAGACGGCGTATCTTGACACGGCCATCGGCGTGATGAATGACAAACCCTGATTCATCTGACCAGGCAACTCTCTCCCACTGATCCATGGATCAGTCGCGATGTTCCCGGGCCCAGCGCAGGCGCAGTTGGCGATGACGCTTGGTCAGCAAAGGCACACTAGTGGAACGTTTGCTGCGTAGCCCCATATCCAACAGTGTCCGCTGAACAGTGTGCTGCGATACTATTCTACTTGGCCCTGCATTGTATTGGGCTGTCAGCTGAGCCACTGTCTGGATCCGGTTTTGCTTCACCATGCGAGACAGTCTCCGACGAACTTTTTCTTTGATAGCGTGTGGACGTCCAACACCATGTCGTCTACTGCTGGTTTCACCGTCATTCATCCACTTTGCATAAGTACTAACAACTGTAGGTCGCGAACAACCCACGAGTCGTGCAGTTTCGGAAATACTTGTTCCGAGCCTTCGAGCAATTACAATCTGCCCTCTATCAAATTCGCTTAGATCCGCAGCCTTTCCCATCACACACAGAAGTAAGTGAAAGAATGATTCTTCAGACTCCAGCAGCAGTTAAATACCACTTCCACCTGATCACGTGCATTCCACATCATCCAGGCGAATTCATTGCAAAATGTAGGGGTGGTCATAATGTTTTGGCTCTTGAGTGTATATGTATCTATATATATGTACGTATGTATATATATACATGTATGTATATATATACATATATGTATATCAAAATTTGACACATTTTGGTACTTTTTTGTTTAACTGTTTACTGCTTGTCCAAGTGATACAGACTGGGTTCGGCGCGCTGCCAAAATTATAACTCGCGAGGTACGGACGAACGGTTTTAGCGTCTGAAATTTTCCTTTTCGGGGGATAGTTATGGAGGAACGTAATCCTACGTTAAAATGAAAATATATACTACAAAGCTATTTCTGTTAATTTTGGGCTAGTAATCTGGCTACCAAAAATCCAAGAAACTGCATTGGATGAAAGACATCTCTGTAGATGTTCCTTGTTCGGTAAACAAATTTATTTTATCACTTTCGTGTCTGTAACACGTTGTTTTAAAAGATTTTTGAGATTTGACCTCATCACACTCGAATTAAATCTGATTTTTATTTAAAGAAACCTTGAGGGGTTCGTGACCATAGTTTAAAACAACCTGAAAGAAACGGAATATTTTAATTTCGGCAACTCAGAAAACAAGACCGATATGCTGAAATCACCGTGATTTCAGAGTTGGGGCTTACCCATAATTCGAACCATTGTAAACGAAAATAACTATGAAGAATTGATAATTCTAAGCGTTTGAAGTGTATCAATAACTCATGGGCTATTGACGTAACTGAGTGGCTAAATATACAAGCGAATTGATCTTATAGTTCAGCAAAAATTCAGATTGCATTCTAATTGGACAATGGGTAGCACTTTATAAAATTATATTTATGCTGAATCTTTATCATGAAAAAATCATTTTTGCTATCACTGGGGTTTTGTGATTTTCTAAGAGTTTATAAATTACTAGCGGCCCGTCCCGACTTTGTCCGGGTTGAACAAAATATTATCCCAATAAATTTCCAGTTGATAGCCAATAAATTGTAAATCTTTTTTTACCTTAATAATAACCTAAATAATACCTTAAATTAATTTTATGTTAGTTAATAATTAAAATAAATTTTTTAAAAGAAAAAGGCGTGCCGGAGAACGGCTAGGTTCGAACCGCTAGCGTCAGAACAGAAGCCCACCGCGATAGCACCACGCTAAGGATAGTTGAAGACTTCGGCACAAAAAGCGGTAGAGGACAGTAGCGGTAACAATGGAGATTGTTAGGATTAAGCCCCTAACTTTATTTCTACTGTTTAGATTTACATAATATATAGCGTATGTCCATCTGGAATATTGTACCTTTCAAACAGTGAAAGAATTTTTCAAATAGGTACAGTGGTTCTGAAGATTACCCTCCACGTACAAAATCGCTCTCTCTTTATATATAAGTATAGATTAGCTGAAACAGATTTCGGAACCTTTTAATCTATATATATATAAAACAGTTCCGTAACTGACTGACTGACTGACTGACAGTTAACGCACAGAACAAACCGCTGGACCTGAAGGGCTGAAATTTTGCATGGCGATTCTTCTTATAGTGTAGGGGTGCACTAAGAAGGAATTTTGAAAAATTCTTCTTAGAATTTTTTAATTACATTTTTAAACTGTTTTGCAACTTTTTTAAAGTTTGAATTTAAAATAATAATTTGAGTGTTATATAATTTATATCACGAGAAATATCATGAAAATTCCTTTAAAATGAATTTTCTTTCGAATCTTTACCTCCGTTTTCTGATTTTTGGTGAATTTTTTAAAGATTAATTTTTAGATTTTAATTTATTAAATGATGATCACGTGGTTTCTTTTCTTTTTGTGATACTTTAATTTTGCGTCACGTGCATAACGAAATAAAATGATAAAAGGAATATTAAAATGCGGTAAAAGATAAAATTTAACCACTAGACTAATTAAGATGGAAGTTTTTTAAGAATTTTATTCAAATTAGTATGTTTTATGGGAATTACACATACAAATTAACTGCATACATTGACCGTTGTATTTAATTTGAGTATTTTCTTCTACATTATTTTGTCTATAAAAATATCCGTTACGATTTTTTTATAAATATATTTTTTTGGCATTAGTTGTATAGATTGGCCGTTGTATTTAGTCTAAATCTTTTTTTTTGGCATTAATTGCATACATTGATCGTTGTATTTAATTTGAATGCACTCCGTAGCGAAGCAAGGGTATTCAGCTAGTCTGTATATACATATATGAATGTATGTATGTATGTTCCAGCATAACTCTAGAACACCTGGAGCAATTCCAACCACACTTGACACACATATGACTTACAATTTAAAAAACAATACTGTGGGGTAAGACACCCCTAGCATCCCTAGGGGGGGTTGACATTAAAAAAAAACGAGATTAGTATCGAACTCATAGATTTAGATGTCGCTGAGATGAATGGTGACACTCCCGATGCCGTTTAAGTCAGTGTTGCCAACCTCTACGAAGCGTCTCCCCCTATCGCCATCTCGAAATCCCCCTGTTTTCCCCTAACGCCAACTTGAGATCACCCTAGACCTTCCTAAAAGAAATTCTGATTCCAAATAGGCATCCTGTTTGAGAGATAAATTGAAATAAATAGAAAATACACACTTATATAATGAAATGGAAGTTTATTTACATTTGACATATGTATGGAACTTATAATGTAATAAAAATAACGCGTCTCGATTGTACAAAATATTAAAAAATGTCCCCCCCCCTGCAAAATGCCCCTAAAAAATGTGGCCCCTAAAAACACCCCTTTTCATCAAACTTATCCCTAAATTTAGTGGAAAAACCCCCAAGTTAGCAACACTGGTTTAAGTCCAAGCATTGGGGGGTGGGGGTAAGATGGGAGGAAAAATAAGATGTCCAAAATACCCGGCCAACGCCGGGCAAACAACGAGATCATTTGAATATCCCTTGATTTTAAATTCCAGACTCCCTTTTATTTCACCTAATATGCAAAAAAATTATTCGTCATCACAGATTAATTTACCTCACCTCTCTTATAGAATTTATACATGTAAATTTCTTTCTTCTCCCAAGGTGTAAAATTTCTTACTCTATTACGGAGTACAATTTAAAAAAAAAAAAAAAACTTTCAATCCAAGTCGGGAATCCTTGAACACATTTTCTCTATAGGTTAACATTGATGTGAGTGAATCCAATAGGGTTAGTACACAGCAGCCCGAGCATCTTTCCCAACATACAAAGCTTCGTGTCTAAGAAAAATATGAAAGTCATATGAAAGTTAGCATGCAAGATATTTTTTTAGGTTATGTTATGTTATACTTGGAAAAATATATTTCTTTATGATGTGTACACTAACTTTCAAGGTAAAAATATTATACATTTAGGATGATTTTTACCGTAATTGAAAACTTTCCTTTTATCTGTTATTCCTTATAATGCCCATTGTAGGTATAATTTTCTTATCTTAAAAAGCGAAGTTCAGTATTTAAGAATAATTTTAAGCAGGTAGTTTAGATAGTATGGACGAAAAATAAATATAATGCGAGAGTAAATTATTTTCTTTCATATTTTAAACTTTCTCTTTTAAAATAAAACTTGAAGTGTAATTATTTTTAAACACATTCCTTTAATTTCCTTTATCGAATTACATACTTTGGATTTTAATGCAAATACATTAAAACAAATTCGATGAAGCCAGATGATGACTAAAAATTTATTTTAATCAATTCTAAACGGTATTATTTAATGTAAAGAAATAAAACATGACAAGCAGGAAGTAATGTTCGAATTTTAATATCTAAAATTTTATTTTTATTTCCTTAAATAAATTGTATACTTTAGCTCATAACACAAAATCATAAATATTGATTTCATATTCTAATGAAAATAAAATCGGTCCCGTTATATTATATACTATAAAACAGAGAGAAGTAAGTTTTTCTGATCACTGTAGCTACTTGTCTTAAGACAAAAAAAATGATAATAATAATTCCACTGCGAATATTTCCCGCAAATTTTTTTACAGAAGATTTTTTAACAAAAAATTTATTGAACAAATTTATCAAACATTTAGATTGTTTTTATAAAATATCCACATCAAATTATCTCTAATTTTCAATTAATCTGCATTACGCGCTAATGTCGGTAATTTTTACTTGTTTACAAATGTTTACACGCCACTAGTAAGAAAAAAAGGAATAATTATCTTTCTTATATTTTAAATAAAACATTTTTTATCCAGAAAGCAGCAAACAGAGAAAGCATCTGAAACTTTTTGCGAATACCTTCAAACTTTTATCATCCCAAACACCCAAGCAAATGCCACTAAAATGCCGTTTCCGTCAAAGGATTGTGAATTCACTCTTCGACGTGCTACTGCTTTCGATTTTGAAAGCCGACTGTACAGTGAAGAGGCACACCCTGCGCTGAGAGAGATAAGCGATAGTGACTGTAATCTTTCGTTTCCCATTAGCTTAGATTTTTGATGTCACTCTGACGTGGCTGATCCCGAATGGCTGCCAGAAATTCATTCTCGCGCATGCGTGTTCTCAGTTGTTGAGAGTCTGTTTTGTTTGTTTTTCTTTCTTTTTTTTCTTTCGGTATGGGCTGCAATATAAAAAGAATGATGAGGAGCCCTGTAATTCCCTGCTTTCTCCGCTTAGGTGTACAGCAACGTTTCTTCAAGGCAACAAACAGTGAGGGACCGTCAAACTGTTATGGAAATGCGTGAGTTTTTAACGTTTATTGATACTTGTCACGGGTTACTCGCTCGGTTTGTTTTATTTTTGTTTTCCTTTGATTACTTTTATAAATTATTTATTTATCTATGGTGCCCGCAGTTAAAAAGTAGTCAACAATTTCCGTGGAAATGTGCGAAGGTTTCAAAATGCCTCCCTCCGTATTAACCCCCCCCCCCCCCAACAAAAAAAAAATTAAATTTTTTTTTTAATTTAATTCTTGCATTGGAGAATTTTGAATACGCGCCAACCTTAATTTTTTTTACTTTAAATTTTTATTTTTGTGTACCTAATTTTTACTATCAAAAAATAAGTCATAATTAATCGAAAAAATGTTTAAAAAAATCTATTTCTTGCAATGCAGAATTTAAAATACGCGCTAACCTTAATTTTTTTTTCTTCGTTAAATTTTTACTTTTGTGTAGTTTAATTTTTTTTTTTTTTTACTTTTTGTGTACTTTAAATCGCACCTGGAAAAAAATAAGTAATAAGGAATCGAATTTTTTTTTTTTAATTTAATTCTTGCATTGGAGAATTTTGAAAACTCACCAACCTTAATTTTTTTTTACTTTAAATTTTTACTTTTGTGTACTTTAAATCGCACCTGAAAAAAATAAGTCATAAGGAATAGAAAAAAAAATATTTTTTTTAATTTAATTCTTGCATTGGAGAATTTTGAATACGCACCAATCTTATTTTTTTGCTTTAAATTTTTACTTTTTGTGTACTTTAAATCGCACCTGAAAAAAATATGTCATAAGGAATAGAAAAAAAATTTTTTTTTATTTAATTCTTGCATTGGAGAATTTTGAAAACGCACCAACCTTAATTTTTTTTTACTGTAAATTTTTACTTTTGTGTACTTTAAATTGCACCTGAAAAAAATAAGTCATAAGGAATAGAAAAAAAAATATTTTTTTAAATTTAATTCTTGCATTGGAGAATTTTGAATACGCGCCAATCTTTTTTTTTTGCTTTAAATTTTTACTTTTGTGTACTTTTTGTGTATTTTTAAAAAAATTTTGTGTAGTTTAAATCGCACCTGGAAAAAATAAGTCATAAGGAATCGAAATAGTGCTACTTAAGGCCGGTTAATCTGTTAGTAAATACTCTAAACCCCGAAGAAAAGGGAGAAAAATCAGAATTTTATAAGGTAAGGGTAGGTTCTGGGGATATTTCTAAGTACCAGGGGAGGGAGGGAGGCTGAAGAGGTGGAGCATCACTTAGCAACCGTGAAAGAATCCCGACGAGAAAACAAATAAATGGCAAAAATTCTAATGCACAAATGCATTATTTTCTTCTCTTTTTACACTTTTTGTTAAATAAGTTCCTTGTTAATAAAAAAGCGTTTTTTTTTTTAACTGATCACAAGAGGATGATGATGATTGTTCAATCTGAAATTGTTTATCCTTCTTGTTAAATGAAGCTTATTGTTAAAAAAAATATCTGAAGTTCTTGAAAGATTACATATTCATTGATTCATTTGCACATTAATAAAAACGAAGATTTTATTCCAATGATTAATAATGATGCTTCATTATGATAAATGTGATTTATCTTGAGTAATATTCCTACTAGAGTTTATTATCCTAATTAGTTCTCGAACATCTATTCATAAGGTATTTTTTCAGTCGATTTTTTTAGATTGAGAGCTTATGCCTTATTTTGAAGGTTACGCTCTGTACACACCTTTTCCCTTTTAACTTTGGTAATGACCTACGAAACTGACCTTTCGAAAGTTCAAATAATAATTATATTGGGTAAACAGTAAAAGATTCCCAATTTAATTATTATTTGAAAAATGGCATATATATATATACATATGTGTGTATGTGTGTGGGGGGGGGGGGAGGGTCTTGGTACAAGAAGTGCCTAGGTCAATTTTCTCCCAGATGACTTTGCTTATGTCTCTTTAAAAAAAATATTATTTTCAATGTAAGAAGTATCCAAATCTGTTCGAAGCTTTAAAAGTGTTTTCTAAACCATTGTACAGACTTGGGTGCTTCTTACATTGAAAATAATATTTTTTTAAAAAGACATTAGAAAACAAAGCCATCTTGGAGAAAACTGACCTAGACACTTCTCGTACCAAGTCACACACACACACACACACACACACACACACACACACACACACACACACACACACACACACACACACATATATATATATATATATATATATATATATATATATATATGTAACTTGGTTCTAGAAGGGCCAATGTCAAAATTGTTAGTTTGGAGGAGAAAAAGGCATTCAAAGATATTGAACATTTTGCTGAATGTTATATCTTTCTTATACTACGCGTCACATTATTATTATTTTACTTGTGCATTGTTAGTGTAAAAAACATTTTTATCATATAAAGAATTTTCATCTGTTATTATTTTATATAAAACATATTCATTAGGCCCTATTTGGATCTAAAGTTACTGCATCCTAAATGACATTGGCTGATATTATAATGGAAATATAATCTCTTTCTGTTTATTATTTGACATTGGCCCTTTTAGATCCTAGCCACCGATATATATATATGGATTTACTTACTTACTTACTTATATATATACTATATATATAAACTCATGGCACAACAGTCCGCTGTTGACCAAGGCCGGCGGGACCCATCTCCGCATTCTTGACCGTGGGCTTGGGGTACCCTACAGCATATGTCTCAGTCAGGTGATCAACCTGACGTGATATATATATATATATATATATATATATATATATATATATATATATATATATATATATATATATGTATGTATGTATGTATGTATCAGCTAAAAGGGTAATTTTCATATAGATTGTTACCTGAAAAAAAAAATGGTTAGTAAATAGCCAATGCATTTGCGTCCAGAATAAGGTTCTTTTTTTCCCATTAATACTACTTTATTTGGTTTATCTATTTTGAAAGCGGTGAAAACGTTAAGACTGTGTACTAACCATATTGGATTCGCTCACCTCAGTGTTAACCTATGGAGAAAATTTATCTACTATTTACAGGTCCATAAATGCTGAAAATCCAATAAAAATGGTATTTTCAGATATCCTTAACTTTTCTGCCCCTCGTAACATGATTCATTTTATAAATTTCATCCACCAAAAGAATTTATGAGCATTCAAAACACACTATACCAGATTTTTTCCCCGAATAAATTTTATTTAAAAATATAACTTGCATTTTTTTAATAAAGCGAAAAATACCCCAAGGTGTAAAATTTCTTTCTCTATTACGGAGTACAATTAAAAAAAAATCTTTCAATCCAAGTCGGCAATCCTTGGGCAAATTTTCTCCATAGGTTAACATTGAGATGAGCGAATCCAATAGGGTTTGTACATAGTAGCCTTAAGAGACAATCATAATATGTTAAACGTAGAGACGGACGTAACATATTGAAATGCAGCTTCAACTGACCTCGTAGAATTTCAATCTCCGGAGGAAAGTGAACCTCATTTCGATGATTTAATGCCCGGGTTACAGTCGTGAACTCCTTCAATGTGGGTTCCGATTCTAGTCCTCTACAAGGCATGGACGATCTTGTGTCGTCCCTTGAATGAAATCTTTCATATACCTCAAACGTTACAACAAAATTTAAACTCGCATTCACCATATACTTATGACCTCAAGTTCATTGATTTGTCATAAACTAGACATTATTGAAAACATTTTTTATGTTCGTAAATTTTATTTAAACTTGTATACGCTCGTATAAATATTTCAAATATACACAATTTTCCCTTAACGTTTCTCGTATTTCGTCGACTTCTTAATTGTTGTTGACGAAAATAATTTAATTTTTATATCTGATGTCGAAAATTCTCCATTTAGAACGAATGAATTTGTTATGAAAAACATAGGGAGACAGAATTGGTCGGAGAACTACAGTTGGTCGTAGAAATACATTAAAAGACGCTATCGAAAACAAAAAAATTCTGGTGTTTCACTGTAATGAAATTTTCAAAAATAAGACACGAAATTTTTGTTGGGAAGGAAAAAAGGAAGTCTTTGGAAGTTCCATATTTTATTACGGTTTTATGATTTAAAGTTTCGATTAAAATTACGATTTGAAATAAAGGAAAATTCCCAAAATTTCCATTCTATACCAGAATTTCCAAATCTACCAAAGAGTAAAACTGGGCGTATTCAACATCACTATAATACCTTATGCTGCATTTTGTTTCCCTCTGTGGCTCCATAGTCTTTTGCCGTGGTCCCCCTCTGACACGATTTTGATTTTCCCCTGTGATTAGCCCCTAGAGAGCCATATGCCCCTGGATGAGAACCGCTGCTCTAAACTAACCACCAACCAAACGAATAAGTAGTTAATCAGCGGTTAATAAACTATTCATCATAGCAAAATCAATGTATTCTCGGACAATTTTTCTTTAATCTGCGAAGTGGAAATGAATCTTATCGTCATAGGGGTGAAAAGTCCCGGGACTAGCAATGAAAAAAAAAATTTTGTCAAAAATCGAATTTATTCTTCAACATAGTTTCCTTCAAGAGCGATACACTTATTCCAATGGTTCTCTAACATTTGAATACCTTTCATACTTGTATAGTATACGATTTGTCTATGGCTTCAAAATGGGCATCAGTTTAACATTTGACATCCTCATTTGATGAAAACCTCTTTCCCTGGAGCCATCTCTTCAAGTTAGGAAACAAATATTAGTCGCTGGTGGCCAGATCTAGAGAATACGGGGGATGGTGGAGCAATTCGTATTGAAATTCGTTCAATTTTACTATCGCTTTTATTGATGTGTGAGCCGGGGCATTGTCTTCATGAAACAGCACTTTTTTTGTTCACCATATGCGAACTTTTTTTCTTGATTTCGTCCTTCAAGAGGTCCAATAATGCTGCATAATATTCTCCTGTGATTGTTTTTCTTTTCTCAAGATAGTCGATGAATGTTATGCCACATGCATCCCAAAAAATACTGGCCAAGACCTTTCCAGCCTATTGTTGCGCTTTTGGCCGCTTTGGACGGCTTTCGCCAGCTTCCAACCACTCTGCAGACTGCCTTTTTGATTTAGGTGTATATTAATGGATCCAGGTTTCATCCATTGTTGCGAATAGGCGGAAAAACTCCTTTGGAATATGCATTAATAGCTCCAAAGCGCGCTCTGAATTATCGACACGTTTCTGTTTTTGATCGATTGTTAGAAAACGCGGCACTCATCTCACACAAAGCTTTTTCATATTTAAATGCTCATGCAAAATATTTCTCACCTATTCTGTTGATATCTTTACGATGTCAGCTATCTCCCTTACTTTCACTTTGCGGTCATCCAAAACAATGTGGTGGACTTTTTGATGTAGTCTGGAGTTGTTGTCTCAATTGGACGTCCGGAACGTGCGGCATCATCGATGTTCGTACGAACCACTTTTAAACTCGCCAAACCATCGACAAATGGTTGTTTTTCACGGAGCAGATGGGTTGTAACGGTTTTCGAGCCATTCTTGGGTTTGGACGGTATTTTTTTCATCAAAAAGCAATGTTTAATTAAGACGCGAAATTCTTTCTGATCCATTGTTTACACAAAATCAAAAGTTGCGTCACTTACACGACCGCAACTCATAAATAAATGGCCGACATGTCATGAAACTTTGATATTAGTCTTTTGAAGATTAGTACTAACAGAACATTATATGGATATTTCATTGCGGATGCCATTTAGTGACGAGTCCCGGGACTTTTCACCCCATGTAGTAGGGGCTGTTCACATAGAATCCGTTAGCGTTAGCGTTACTCGTATTGACATGTTTTAAACCAATCACAGGCCCCAATAATTTCGTTGCTAATCGTTTGGAGGTTTGTAACTGGTAAAAATATATTTCAATACGAGTAACGTTGACGCTCACGGATTCTATGTGAACAGGCCTTTATTCAGTATATGACTATTGCATTACAGGATTATATAATTGACATATATTTTCACTAATGTCTGAAAACTTCAGGCAAGAAGCGACTTGTTCGTAGCACGCTGTTTCTGTGTTTCCTTTTTCAAATGGTCACTGCTGTACAACAGTTCGTGTGGTAGGGACATTAGAGATTCAGTCGGTTTTAACCTTTAGCTTACGGGGCCCATTTTTCCGATTCTCTCTTTAGAAAGGGAAATTTCATACCCCCTCGTAGGGGTTCTTACCCCTAATGGTTTATAAGAACTGCCATTAGGGGGTTATTTGTGTGTGCGTGTATATATATATATATATATATATATATGTATATTAGACAAGGTTGTAAGTGAAAATCCAGTATAAGCCATAAACCACTACAGCCAGGAATCAAAGACATGAAAAGATAAGTGAAAAGTATGAATAGAAAAGTGAATAATAGGTTTTTATGCTGGCTCTTTAAGCCAGCAAAGGGTTTCTAGGAGAATCAACAGCTGCAAGTCATGTTTAAGATTCTTTATGCATTGTAAAACGTAGTGAAAGGATAAGAAATAAGAGTCAGCTATAAAATTGGATACGCAGAGGAAGGGTAGATTCAGGAGTTAGCCGTATAGTGGTCAGCATAAGAAAAGGCATTTTACATAAGTTTAAAAGATTGTTAGAAAGGAAATGTACGCAATAAAAATATATTTATGGTAGAGAAGGGAAGGTTTGGAAATAGCCGCCGCTCCCATATAAAGGCCCCATAAGAAAGGCTCAGTAGTAAAATTAGAATCGCGGTTAGTCAAAAGCCCCATGATAAAAGATTTGCGTTGGACGAGGGTCAGTCGAAAAAAAAAGCCCTTTAGAATAAGGAATAGGAATTGAAAGGATTATAGTGAAATTTACGCAACAGTAGCAGTATTGTCGGATCATGGTCAGGAAAAAATGTTATAAAACTGACCAGGTGTTAGAAAATAAAATATAAGAAAAATATAGAAAGGAAAAGGAAAAAATGTGAAAGATAGGTATAGGTCCAATCAGAAGTGTGATTTTAATAAAAGAGAAATATTAGGGCCACTAGAAAAGGGTTTTAAGACTTAGGTGGAGTTTATATGGAGAAGAAAATATTGTGATTGGAAGGTGGAAACATATATGCAAAAAGTTGAGATGAATATTAAGGGGTAGAAATGATACAGAGATAGAGAGAAAGTTTTTGGAGAGAGATAGACGAGAGCCTTGGCGCAGAGAGTGAGTGGCCTTCGGGCCCCGCTCTGGGGTGTATGCAGTTTTCACTTAGCTAGCCGATTTTGGGGTAAGTCAGTCTTTGCACTTCTGTTGTTTGGGCAGTACAATCTTTTTCTAATTAAATTTAAATTAAATATCCCTTAAATGATACATACCTTTACATTTTAATCCGGTGAGGACCCAACTTGTTATTTGAAAGAATATTAATCATTTTGGCACATTATTTATTATTCATGTAGTTATTTGAATAATCATTTTAATACTGTAATTTAACTGTTTATTTGTGTAATAAATATTTGTTGTTAATTTGTAAATATTGGTCCTCATCATTTATAAAAGCATTAAGTTGTGTCTATCTTTTCTACAGTGTTTACATGCTGGGGTTAAAACGAACCTGGGTAATTAGTAATGGGTAATCACTAATTAGTAATCTAACCCTGTTAAATTTTAATCATAAATATTGAAAAATCTTTTAAACGGCAAAAAAAGAGCCACCCTTTTCCACCCAGCATTTAGACAGTACCTTGTCATCAGCGGTGCCTATACTGTCTAAAAACCAATGGATTGTTTCTAATAAGTATGATCTGAGCAATAAACATACTTAGACACCGCACAATCCATATGAAACAGAAGAAGGAATAATCAGTGGCTTTATCATAGATCACCAAACTCGGCGCCAGATATATGTGTGTATATGTTTATATATATATATATATATATATATATATATATATATATATATATATATATATTCATTCTTGGGCCCGTATTTTTGGGATACATGCTATCCCACTTCGTAAGGAAAAGGTTAATACAACTTTGGATTTGGGATTATTTGGACATGTACACTGAGTTATCGCAGTGACTTGCTGTTTTCTCCGGGGATAATCTTAAGAATTTCTTTCCTATCTTAAGAATTCCGTTATTCTATCTGAAGTCCAGCAAATCCAAACACCATATTTATGACTCAGTTTAAAATTATTATTAAGGTGATGTGATATCATGTTCGGTATAATATTATGCAATACTGATGACTGTAATTTTAACCATTATAATGACTGTAATTTTAACCATTATAATGACTGTAATATTAATCGCTACCTATTCACGCATGCGTAGCATCAGCTAATGCAGAAAGATTTTTACCTTATTACTTGTCTTGTAACTAAAGTTTTAACGTTTAATTCCGTATTACGACACCATATTCACCAGTTGGGAAGTTCTATACATTTTTAACGTATTGGTGATTGGCAATTTTATTTAAATATATACGCAAGTAACCGGCAAAGACCGAAAAGTTGGCATAAGTTACGGCATTTTTTTGTTTTCTGAATCCTTTTTCTTTAAATGAGCCGCTCAGTCGCCAAATCGGTTAAGTCCGTAAAACACAAAGGGGAGCAAAGTGATAAAATAATATACATTGCTTTTAAAATTCCTCTTAAAATATGTATTCAAATAAGCATCGTAGAATGTATTATTGCAAATGTAGCTATTTACAGCCGTGCTAATAATGGGGCTTGAACCCATAGCCTCTTATATCAAACGTTAGCGCCCGCGCCATTTGGCCATCGCCCCGCTGCTCTACCGAAGAAATGAGATTAGTTCATTATACAGCCGAGGAATAAACATAGAAAGAATGAAAAGTAGTGTGTTGTTGTTACATATGACAATTTTTTTAACTTAATCCATTCCACTTGCAACCGAAACTGCTGGTAATTTTTTTAAGGGGGCACCGTAAAGGTGGCCAGCATTACCCCCTACAAGCCCGTCCCGTAATTTAGAACCGAGTAAAGTGCCTAGACCGGAACACGTGACCCCGCACCTCCAGAGGTAAATTTTGAAAAAAAAAAAGTACTGTTATTCTCGCTAGGCTGTATTACGTAACCCCAACTTTTATTAATGTTCTTGTATCAGCGTTTTCGAAATCTTTTTTTTTACGGAAAATTAAAAACACCTTTGGGCATTTTTTATAAAGTATGATTACTTTATTAATTTTTTAAAAAAATTTTCCTTTCTTGTATTTACTTACTACACAAGCACGTGTCCTTACATTACAACTTTTGATTCGTTGAATATTCGCAAGTATATATGATTATACACGCACGCACACACACACACACGCACACACACACACACACACACACACACACATATATATATATATATATATATATAGTCTGCTCATTGCTTAATTAGAGCGTCATTGTAACTCGATCCAGACATTTATATTTCAGGTTCAGCTATTATGAAAAAACGATCGATCCGATAAATTAATGTAAAGCTGCGATATTCTGAACGAATTTTGCGGGAAAACGATGGATCGCGGAACGATCCATGCGGTCTTTTTTGCTTGTTTTCTATGGAATTTATTCGGGACTGGATGAAATAAACGATACATACGGGAAAATGATCGTTCGGGGAACGATCGATCGAGATTCCACTGTATATATAAACAGAGAGAGAGAGAGAGAAATAGATAAAGAGATGAACAATTTTGTATTGAGAAGCATAAAATCGGAGCAATAACAAATATCTTAGATAAAAAGCAGAAACGGGAAATCTGTCGTGTCTGTATGTGTGAGTCACAAAAACCGTGAGCCCTACCTTGATGAAATTTACACGATTTAATGTTCTTGGAAAATCAGGATGAATGTGACTATTTTCATCCCGCTACGACGTTCCATTCTCGAATTATGCTAGAACAAGTTTCCGCGGTATCAACGGATATTTTAGTTCAAATCTATTGTAATATTTTATTGTTGCCAATTAAATTATAACATTTGCGTAAAAATAAATAGACATGAATTAAAAACGGGATTTATTCATATATTGGCGCATGCAAGAACTGAAGTGACATTGAAACATAGCAGACGATTTAGTTTTGAGAAAAAAAATGTAAATCAATGCTTTAAAATGCCCAAAAAGAAGAAAGCACTGGACTGGATCTGACAGAAGAATATTTTTTACATGGTCAGCTATATGTGGGAGTGTCTAGAGCAGGGGTCCCCAACCTTTTTGTACCTAAGAGCACATTCTAGAATACCGGTCGGACGGCGGGCACCATTTATTTTTTCAAGGGGAATTTATAGTTGGACATAGTTAATAATACATGCACATAATATACTAAAAAAACATATAATTCCAAAAATATAATTAAACATAAAAAAATTATTGTTAATATTCTTGTGTAAAATAAATGATTACTAAATAATGCATACAAAATCTACAAAGTATAAAGATTCTTTATAAAAAACGCCATTTCTACTTTTGTGTGGTTAATCGTTAAAAATAAGAAAACTTTTACATAGCATTTTATTGGAAACTGAAATATTTTTATCGTGGTCACACAGCGGTGGGCACACGTAAAACAATCGGCGGGCGCCATGGTGCTCGCGGGCATAGGGTTGGGGACCCTTGGTCTAGAGCAAGGAATCAATCAGAATTATACATTGTCGCAAATGATAAAAAAGAAATAAAAAATGTTGTGTACAGGCAAGTATTAAAATAACAACAAATTAGTTAATAAATGAATTTTTTACTACTGAAAAAATGAAATTAATTTGTTTAAGAGTTGCTATAACTTTAGAACATCATAACACGAGGCTAATCATTGAAAAAAAAATAATAACAGAAACTAAATCCCAAGCGAAGCCGGGTAATAAATCTAGTTATTCATGACACAAAATTTAATGATTTCGTTAGATTTGTTTGTTTTTTAAAAGGATAGCTGAATGTAGTTTGTAAATAATATCTTAAACAGGATACATAACTTTTTAGGAATGAAAAAGATATTTTTCAACAGAGGAGCTACTGGTATTTACAAAACAGTATTCGAAATTATTAGGTGATGTTTGGAGTTCAGTGATGTTTAGAGTTTCCATTACCACATCCAGGATTTGATTTACTTGGAATTCGAATATAGGCTGACCGACAAAAGAGTCTGAGTATAAGGCAGAATAAATAAATAAGGAAGGAAAAATAAAAGGAACGAAGGAAAAATAAATCATGTATATAAAATAAAATAATTAATACTTGTAACGAAAACCTGGGTGTAGTCATCTTGCCAATTTTAAAATGAGATGTTTACAAATATCTTCAAATATTCACAATATTCATCAAATATTCCCAAGTATCTTGACAAGGAACTAGTGCTAACCCTTAGGCCGTCTGCACACGGAGCAACTCAAAAGAAACTGATAACTGACTCCAGTCACAAACCATTCCGTGATGAGTCGTAACCTATGTAATTGAATGGAGCCACGCACACGGCGCAACTGGTTACAAACTCGTCGGACGAGTTAGTAACCAGTTGCGCCGTGTGCGTGGCTCCATTCAATTACATAGGTTACGACTCATCACGGAATGGTTTGTGACTGGAGTCAGTTATCAGTTTCTTTTGAGTTGCTCCGTGTGCAGACGGCCTAATAGCAACTTTTTAGTTTCTTCAAACCCCGAATTTCCCACCTGTGGGGGGTGGAGCGATTTCTAAGGATGTCACTAGATTATTTTTTTTGGGGGGGTCACCACAGTTGTTTATTAGTTGCAATTATTTTTATACGAAATTTCGCTGTGATAGTTTTCAACATTAATTGAAATGTGATTATACTGCAATATTTCACAAGGGTTTTGTTTTAGATTTTTTTTGGGGGGGATCTTGCGAATTTGTAATTTTTTAAAAAAAGTTTCTCTTATATTACTCTATAAATTTATCGTTTAGGCAATCAAATTTTTTCAAACAGGTAATGTTTCATAAGATATGTTTAACAATAAGATTTATCGTTACAGTCACTGTTCTAAAAACCTCTAATATGAGAGGTAATAAAGATGCGATAAGTAACTTATGGATAAATCTGCTCTTGTACTTTCAGTGTTCTAATATTGCGATATTTAGCAGCGTATAAAATTTAAAAACAGGCTTTAAATGTAATGTGTTTCTGGTACGACATTTAAGTGGAGATATGTCTTTATTTTAGAGCATTTAAGTGGTATGTTATGATCATGAGTAGTAGCTTTCAAAGCTGCTGCTGATGATGACGCCTTTAAAATGGTTGATGACCCTGGTGATACCCTCAAAATACCCTCCATGTTTTCCTATGAGCAAACTTTGTGTCTTTCACCCAGAAAAGAACTCCCGGCGAGAATTGCCCATTGTACTTTAACAGAACAGCAATTCGTTATTGGGTCTCAACACGTAATATCCGAAAATTTTCATTAAGAAGATATTCAGTAAGATTAACTGATGGTTCAGAACGATAACTCTAGTAGAAGTCGTGATTGATGAAATAATCGAACACGGGATAAAATTATATGCTATATAGAAGTTTCTAATTTATTATTTTTTTAATTTAAGGTAAATAATGCAATATTTGAATCAAATAATACAAATTAATAACTTTATAAATTATTAATGGACTGTTTTTCCACATTTATTTTAGGTATGATATGCCTTCTGCTTTTATGTGGTTATACTCTAGCTCTCGACTACATAGATAATGTCTGCAACGATAATCCAAACATTCGAAATGCTGAACCCCTCGTCCAAACCTCATCTGGTTCTCTCTTTGGAAAATATGTCAAGGTTTTCGATACTAAAGTGGCTGCATTCTTGGGTATCCCTTACGCAGAACCTCCGGTGAACGAGAAAAGGTTCTTGAAACCAACCCCTCTTGATCACTGGGACGGCATACTTGATGCTACGAAAAAACCTCCCCCTTGCATGCAATATTCAAGTCGGAACTTCAGCTGGATTCCAAAGTCCGCTCCGTCTGAAGATTGTTTGTATTTGAACGTCTGGACACCGGCGAAATGCTGTTGCAGGGGCTCTGAAAGGCTTCCTGTGATAGTGTGGATTTATGGAGGAGGCTACTATGCAGGATCCACCGATATGGATGTTTACGATGGTAGTACCATGGCATCAAGCGGTGAAGTTGTTGTTGTAAGTATCAACTATAGAGTTGGCATATTTGGGTTTCTGAACAGCGGAACAGAAGAGGCGCCGGGTAATGTGGGGCTTATTGATCAGAACTTAGCTCTAAAGTGGATAAAAAAGAACATTGGTTACTTTGGAGGCAATCCTGATCGTATTACCCTTATGGGAGAGAGTGCAGGGGCCATGTCCATCAGTTTGCATATGGTTTCTCCTATGTCTCGAAACTTGTTCCATGCAGCTATACTGCAAAGCGGCACATCTTATCAACCTCAAATGGTCGACAGCAAGGAAGCGTCTTACGCAAAGGCTAATACTTTTGCTAAGGTCATTGGTTGCCTACATGGTAATTCTAACATTGAATCCGATCCAGAAGTTATGGAATGCTTAAAAGGAAAAACTTCCATGGCATTGGCGAGAACAGAAGATGTGTTTACCTCAAAGTTCCCTCTCTATTTTGTTCCAACCTATGGAGAGGAATTTTTACCTACTTCCCCATTTAAAGCCTTTAATGAAGGACGCATAGCTCCAGTGTACACTCTCATAGGAAATAATCAGGATGAAGCTACGATATTTCTGAACTATATGATGCCGCAAATTTTCAAATTGGATTCAGAACCTCAATTAAACTTGGCAGCTGCAAAGCAAATTATAGAGAAGCTTTTCGAAACAGTTCCTCGTCCATCTGCAAACGAAATCTTTCAAAACTATTTTCAGAATGTGTCTGGGGAGGAATCAAGTGAATTAGTTCAGGCTATCTCTAATGCTTTTGGAGATTACGTGTTTAATTGTCCTACGATTTTTTTTGCTGAAAAGGCCCGAAATGCGTATGTTTACTGGAATACTCACAGTTCCATTCTAGACCAAAATGATGAGTGGTTAGGAGTACCACACTTTTATGAAGTCCCTTTCATATTTGGAGTCCCATTACACCAATACTCTACCTACAGCGCAGATGATAGAATATTTAGCAGAGATGTGATAAAAAAGTGGACTACATTTGCCTACAAGGGGTAAGTACATAATATCTTTTATGCTTTTTTTCTAACCGTTTGTTAATAATGTAAGATCATGCCTTCATAGATTAAGACCTTTAAATTTACATAGAGAAATATTTTTCCTCTTATGATTTGAATACAACAAAAGTCAAAAAATGTCATAAATAATTTTTTCATTACGAAAAGTTGATCGCAGTCATTTCAAAAGAAAAAAAGGGGGGGAAAATGCAGAGGTAAATGTCATTAAGTTTTAGACGTATTTATTGATTTTTAAATTACTTTAATAAAGTTTGACTGTCTTTTTTTAATTAAATAAATACCCTGACTATATCGGGGAACCAATGAGCCTGTGAGCTTAGGGGCCCCTTAGAGCTCGGAACCCCTAACGATCATTATGTCCTACACTTTACTTCCCCTCTGATGAATGAAAGTACGAAACCTCTATTTAGACAAGGACTTAATTTTTAAAAAATTGAAACATCCTACGTTAAAACAAGAGGGAAAATGCTCTAAGTTGGAAATAAAGAGTATTATAAACTGTAGCAGCAAAAGTGGCTTATATACCATCTACATTAGCTTTAAAATTGAAACGTATAGAAGTGCTGTAGGTTACCTTCAAGATAAAATATGAAATGGTGATGTTTCATCACTTTTCCCCATGAAGTGTAATAAAAGTACATTTTATGTCTGATTTCTAAATTTTTTCACATTGTAGTCATCCACTTGGCGACAGCAACCCAGAGAAGTGGCCCCTGTTCACAGCAGAAAACCCGGTGGCCTATGAGCTGACCACCAATGAAGTACGAAATTTCGTTTTCCCGAGAGCAGAAGCTTGCGAATTTTGGAGGCCTTACATCGCACCCAAGACTTGCTGACGAAGCCACTCACTTGCCGCCATCGGAGCTGACGACGTCTGAGCCTGAAAAGAGAGATGGCGCTAAGTTTAGATGGTATTAATTGGTGCACACTAAGGCTCGGTGCCCACGAGCTATCCGGTGTCGTTGCGGCACCGCAGTTGGGATCAAGCAGTACATAGAGTTGAACTAACCGACACACACGGACGACGGCTCACGGCCGTCGTCCGTGTGAGTCGGTTAGTCGGTGCCGCAACGACACCGGATCGCTCGTGTGCACCGAGCCTAAAAGTGAATCAGACTAAAAATGCCAACCTGTTTCAGGGTGTAATGACTATGAAACAGGCAGATCGCATATCCAGAAACGTTACACCCTGAAACAGTTCTCTTGAATCCTAGAATGTATTAATTATAGTTATTGCACATAAATAACTTTTTTTACGTTCTTTATACATAAAAAGTTAATTTACTGAAAGGTTCATTTGCATTAATATTTATGTAAATAAAAATTATAAAATATTTTAAAGATATTTTATCACAGAATATAAACAATATTCAACATAAATTTTTAAATGAAACTATGTAAATATATTTTAGAAATTCATTGACTTCTATAATTCCTTTAAAAAGGCTAAAACGAATGTTCATTTTTACGTTCTTGGACAAGACAGTGGAAAAGTGTGAAAAATAATAAAAATTTCAAGAGATAATCTCATTTGAATTATCTGATGATTCATTAAGAAAATATTAAATTATGAATAATCAGGCATTTATTTGTGGATTATTTACATCTACATTTTCATTAAATATTGTGTTATTTCTTGAGTTTTTCTTACACATTTATGCATCACAAAATGTAATTAATAGGTACAATGAAAAGTTACAATGAAAATTTTACTTTTAAATTTTACCTCAATTATTTTTAAATAATTTATATAACTGAACATGATATTAAAACAACTGAGCATAACTTTAGCTGAAGATCCTATAAAATTTTTGCAGTAAATTTACAAATGGAAATAATTTTCAGTCTTTAGACTTAAAAGCTGTAGAGTATTTTCTCTATTTTCATATGAATCACAGTGTAGGATGCACAGGTAAAATGAAAACACACATACATACATATATATACAGTGGAATCTCGATCGTTCGTTTTCGGATCCATCGTTTTTCCGTATGTTTCGTTCATTTTATCCAGTCCCAACGATCATATTGCTCTGCTATGTTTCCGCATCTATCGTTCATTTCAATCGGTCCCTTGAAAAACGATAGATCGAGATTCCACTGTATATATATATATATATATATATATATATATATATATATATATATATATATATATATATATATATATATATATATATATATATATATATATATATATATCACGGCCCTTTCGCCGAGCACCCTTTAAAACACAAATTACTCTAAATGCAGTCATAAAACAGTAGGCCAGTGGAAGAACTAATACTTAATTAACATTTAAACACCTTTATTAATTAACATTAATCGAATACCCAATTGACCCAGCTAAATCGCCATTTTCAACATCTCCCAGCTCACGCGACAGACGCACGTCCTGACTCTATCAAAGATTTCCCTAAACTGCGTAATTTCTTTCTCTCACGTTATATAAGGCGTAGGCTATCATCTAGAGCCCCTTGTCGAACATCCGATGGATTACGTAACACAACGTGCGCGAGCAATTCGGTGACCCTGAACTCTCCGCTGCGAAAAACAGTCTACTTCCTGAATTGGAAAACACACTAAGACTTTAATAGAAAATTACCGTTTAACGCTCATTACTATAATTAAATATAGCTTATGCTTCTATCATCACATACATATATATATATATATATATATATATATATATATATATATAGAGAGAGAGAGAGAGAGAGAGAGAGAGAGAAAGAGAGAGATACTAGCTGAAAACTCGTACTTCGCTACGGAGTACATTCAAATTAAATTCAACGGTAAATGTATACAATTAATGCTAAAAATAAATAAATATATATATATATATATATATATATATATATATATATATATATATATATATATATATATATATATATATACTCTCATGGACAAAAAAATTAGCTCACCAAGAAATAATGGCGGGATCGTAACGAAACTTGCGATGAAGGTACATGTCGGGGAGATATGCAAATGATTAGAAAAACAGCGTGATTGCGCATTACGTATAGCCGGTAGATAGCGTTGAACATCGTACTCTGTGGAGTATAAAACAGGTAACCAAAGCTTGTTTGAGTGTGCTGAATCATTTACAAAGGAAGAGCTGAGATAGACATGCCATTACAACGTGTTCGAAGTCAATATAAGCAGCTGTCGCAGTTTGAGAGGGGGAGAATCGTCGGGATGATGGAAGCTGGGTGGTCAGCTAGGCGAGTAGCTCGTCAATTAGGCCGCTCTGATTGTGTTGTGAGGAGGTGTTGGGACCAGTGGACCCGAGAGATGTCATGTACACGAAGACCAGGCTCAGGACGCCCTCGACAGACCAGTCGTCGAGAAGACCGCCACATCGTAAGAAATGCACGCGTACAGCCAACTGCTTCATCGGCCGCCATCCAGGCACAGGTAGCACCTGCACTAGGGGCCTCTGTGTCTTCTCGAACCATACGAAGGCGCCTGGCTGAAGGACAGTTGGTATCGCGGCGCCCATTACGTGTGCTGCCCTTGACGCCCACCCATCGACGCCTCCGTTTGGAGTTTTGCCGCGCACGAGGAAACTGGACTGCAGCGGAATGGAACCAGGTCGTCTTTACCGACGAATCCAGATTCAATCTCGGCAGTGATGACAATCGTGTTCGTGTGTGGAGAGCCCGTGGTGAACGCTTCAATCCTGCCTTTGCTGTACAGCGACACATCGCTCCCACAGCTGGTGTGATGGTATGGGGTGCCATTGCCTACAATACACGGTCACCCCTAGTATTGTTCCGTGGCACCATGACATCCCAGCCGGTATGTTCATGAAATCCTGCAACCACATGTGTTGCCACTCATGCAACGGCTCCCAGGAGCCATTTTTCAACAAGACAATGCTCGGCCTCATACGGCAAGGGTGTCACAAGACTGTCTCCGCACGGTTACTACCCTTCCTTGGCCTGCCCGATCCCCAGATTTGTCTCCAATCGAGCATATCTGGGATCATTTGGGACGACGAGTTGGGCATCCCACGAGTTTGAACGAACTAGAGGCAAGGTTACAGCAAATATGGAACGAAATGTCTCAAGACATCATACAGAACTTGTATGACTCAATGCCCGATCATATCGCATCGTGCATTCGCGCTAGAGGGGGTCCAACGGAGTATTAACTCCTCCGTTCTTTTGCCTTTTTCTCTGAAATAAATTATTCCTTTTCTTTGATTTTCTAATCATTTACTTATATCAAAGTAGTCATTATGTATGTAAAATTTCGTTTCATTTTGACGACTCCTTCTTGGTGCGCTAATTTTTTTGTCCATGAGTGTATATATATATATATATATATATATATAAATCGTAAGGGATATTTTTATACATAAAATAATGTAGAAGAAAATATTCAAATTAAATCTAGTAGGGCATACTGAAGAATATAGTACAGTTAATATAGTGCAGTTTGAGGAACATATCTTTTACTGTATTTTAATTTTTTTTGGATAATGTCCAATTGCCTGCCGCATAAGCAAGAAATTTTTTTTATATCTATTTCGTTGTTATGCACGTGACGCAAAATTAAAGTATCAGAAAAAGAAAAGAAATCACGTGATCAGCACTTAATAAATTAAATTCTAAAAATTAATCTTTAAAAATTCACCAAAAATCAGAAAATGGAGATAAATATTCGAAAAAGATTTCATTTTAAAGAAATTTTTATGATCTATCTAGTGATATAAATTTTATAACCCTCGAATTATTATTTTAAATTCAAACTTAAAAAAGTTACTAAAACAGCTTGAAAATTTAATTTTAAAAATCTAAGAAGAATTTTTCAAAAGTTTTTCTTATTTCACCCCTACACTATAAGAAGAATCGCCATGCAAAATTTCAGCTCTTTAGGTCCAGCGGTTTGGTCTGTGCGTTGCATGTCAGTCAGTCAGTCAATCAGTCAGTCAGTCAGACAGTTACGGAACTGTTTTATATATATAGATAGATATAGATATATACATATTTAATACAGTTACCTAGTTTTCATAAATTTTCTTTTACATTTTACAACTTAAAGTAATTTTTCAAAAATCTTTGCATAAATTAAATGCTATACAAATAGTGAGGTTAAATTTTTTTCATGAAGATAATTTTGAGATGGTTCTAAAACAGAAAGTGTTGTAATAAACCATGAAAGTAGTCATGATATATTTTAAAATTAAGAATCATAATCGAAAAGAGGAGGGTTTACCCTTTCCTAATGTCTAAAATACAAATACAGAAACATTCCAATAGAAATTTTCAGGTATCCAAAAACAACAGCTGGTACAGAAAGTTTTAGCATAAGCTATGTAAATAATAATGCTTCTATAAATAATATAAAAACTTTTAATAAATAAATAAATAGTCACTGCTGACCATTAAAATTGCAACACCAGGAAGGATAGCAAATGACAAAACTTTACTTATTGTACGTATACAGCATAGTAGGAAGAAACATGTTAAATTTTGTAGGAAATTTGGGTGTATACAGGGTCCGAAATTAGTACACACAGCTGCCGCCTCTGGCAGCTAAAACGGCTCTAATCCAGTTAGGCATCAAGTCGAACTGGGCTTGGATGACAGATAAAGGCAAGTCATTCCACGCTGCATGAAGCTAAAGAAAGAGGAGTAGCTCAGGGTCAAAAATGTGTCTCACATTTGGTCGCCGCCACTAGGTGGCGTGCACACCGAACGCAGGGCTTAGGCACGGAAAAACCATACGTTTTAATATGGATTTTTCGCATTTTTCAGGAGAAAACAATTTTTTTTAGTGCGTATTTAATATGAATTTATTTATTCAACTTAACAATTATTTATTTTCATTCAAAATGTTTATTTGAACTGCTTTTTTTTTGCTAAACTTCATTAATATTTTTAAAGGAAATGAGTAAATAATGATACATTTTTTAGAGCTAGTTAGTTACATACACATATAAGAGCTCTATAACTGCTGCTCATTGCTGACATTGCATACTCTGTAGCTGCAGCTACAGAGTATGCAATGTCCAAACAGGAGATGACAAACATCTGACACATGAAGAGTCATACTTCATTATGTAAACTTTTTCAGAATAATTGTGTTTTAGTTTCAGAATAAATGAGTTCAGAATTTTGTAATAATTGAATAATTAAGGAAATGAAATTACACAAAACAATTCTGAAGGAAATCTCTTATAGAAAAAAAAATTGTTAGAAATACTACTAATTAACCAAAAGAAACACACATAGTAATATAAGAATATTTTTATTTGCAGATAAGTATGAATAATACATCATACATAACAGCCTTTAAAAAAAAGCAATATTTTCTATCAACCAGAAATAAATTCTAATCAGGACTAATAAAATAGGAAGTCAATTCAGTATTTAATCACACAATACTTTGAATTATCTTCCTTTGGAAAAAAATCAATCAAAGCATCTCAGATAACTCTTTTTAAAACTGGAGGTATAACCGTCAAATTGGTAAATTACTGAATAGAAATTTTTTTCAGCAAATTAAAAAGAAAAAAAAACAAATAACATTGACAAAGACAAATCAGCTATATTTTTGCATTTTCACAAAGTATTGGTTTTATTGTGCTCACAGTAAAAAGATCGGAAAATATTATTTTTTTTTAATTATACACAACAGAATTTGCATAAGCATTTATAGTGACAACATTGTTTATCACACAATGAAAATTTATTTACTTATCGAAACTAATTTAATAGTGATTAAATTCAATATTATGGTTCCAGTACTGTCAGAAATTACCTACAAGCTGGTAACTTACCGATTACAAAAATTCTCAGCGAATTAAAAAGATAAAACCCCAAATAACATTGAGAAGGACAAATCAGCTATATTTTTGCATTTTCACAAAGTATGGGTTTCATTGTACTTACAGTAAAAAGATCGAAAAATATTAATTTTTTTAAAAATTAAGCACAATAGATTTTTCAGAAGCATTTATAGTGACAACATTGTTTATCATACAATGAAAATGTATATACTTATCGAAACTAACTTAATAGTGATTAAATTCTATATTAAGGTTCCAACATATTCACCAGTTTTATGACGTTTTCATAGTAAAAAGAAAATTATTAACAGATACTAAATATTTTAGATTAATAGTTAGAAGAGAAAAAAACATCAATTTTAAGTAGAAATGTTAACTGGAAATATTTTAAATCTGTGAACAATTAAAAAAAATGAGGGTTTTAACTCAGACATGTATCTTAATTTGCCATAACCGCAAAACATGTTGAATAGAAGAAAAGTATTTCATAATTATAAAGAATTGAAATTAACAACATATTCTATTAATACATTATTATAAAATAATAATCAAATGCTTGATATACAATTTACTGTAGATAATTTTGAACAAAAAATTATACATGACGGGTTTTACAGATATTTGCAACATTATTCATTGATATTGACAAAGAGATAACTTTACAAATTGAATAGAAATACAGTTAGATTTAATATCAGTCAATTTTAATGGTATAATAAAAGATATTATTCAGTCAAATTATTAAATGAGTAGAATAATTCAGTTCAAAAGTAACATGAAATAAAGTCTTAAATTTAATAATAAATAATGGGATTTATAATTTTGATTGTTTTCTTTATTTTTTAACATTAGCGCAGAGTTGAGAATTTTTATTTTCTTGTTTGCATATAAAATGCATGTGCGTAGTGAGAAAAAAGTTAATAACATTTTGAATTAAATTAAAGTTATGTTGCTCATTGCAACCTATTACTGGCACAGGAAGACCAGTATAAATTTCTTTTATCACTTGAAAAATTAATTTATAATTTAGTTTATTAAAATTTAAAGTTTTGATTATTGCAATTGCTAGAATATTAATAAAATTTGTAAAACAACTTTCAAAAACACGCCATATAACTCAATGAAAAATGGCACTTAGGTCACATGTCGCGCCATCTACCGGTGTGCGACTATAATCGGTCCATTTTTCGAGGAATTCCCCATTGAAGCTTACGCTCCTTCTTATAGCTTCATGCCATGCTGCCTTCTCAGAGAACCCGATCTAAATCAAATTGAACACCTTATGGTGCATATACATTGGTGCAGAGTTCTCTGCCTGTGCCTTGGGGAATCCAGTGATTTATGTTAACTCTGTACTCTGTACTATGCGTGGATCGCCTCCTCTGGCCGTCCATCAAAGAAAGGGTGGGGGGTCAGTGGGTCAAATGGTGTCAAGCGGGGTCGGGGGAAACATCACATCAAAGAAACCTTGCGGGCGGGAATGGGGGTGGTTCTAAATACCGTGTCTAATGTTACCGTGACTAATGTGATGACAGGAGTCGGGGGTCTGGAGGCAGAGAACTCTGCACCAATCTATATGCGCTATTTGGGACGAATTAGAACTCAGAATACATAGCCAGTCAAATCGACCATCCTCACTGCCAGTACTCACTTCAGCTGTGATGGATGCCTGGAAGTCAATTCCTATGGATACCTATCAAAAACTGGTGGAAAGTCTCCCCAGACGTGTGCAGGCTGTCATCGATGCAAAAGGAGGACCAACATCATATTAATATATGCCTCAGGACTCTCCGAGTGCGTACCATTGGGAGTCCGGATACTTTTGGCCAGATAGTGTATATAATATATATAATGCATATAATAAATACAATATATATAATATATATAATGAAATATTCATTTTATTTTAATGTTGCCTTCGAACCATAAAAGGCACCCCAATTTTAAGTCGATTTTTCTATGTAAAAAAGTGCGTCTTATGGTCCGAAAAATACGGTATTTCATGACATATTCCAAAAGATAACACTAATTTTGTTGCTTTGACATAACTCAGAGAGGAAAAAATAAATTGCAGAAATTAGCATCCCAAATGAAAGTAAACAAATATTCAAAATATATATCAAACTATTAACATATGAAGTAGGAGACTGATACAGTCACAACCAGCCAATTTTTTTTTTGTTTCTAGTTCTGCAATGTATTATGAATTAACATCTAACCACTTATAAGTAAATTCTAAAAAATATTTTAAAATAATAAAAAAAATTTAATCGTAATTACCAACAGTATAAATCTTGGCACCTTTATTTAAAATGTATATCATATAAAACTTTCTTACTTTGTATTCAAGCTTGCCCAACACCTTAAAAACCGGCTTGATAGTTTTTAAAAACAGAGTGAGACAGAGAGTGATCTGATCCACAAATTTCTATGACCAAAGTTTATGAGAAAGTTCAAATTAGTGCATAAAAATTAAATAATTAAGTTAAAAAATAATTTAAACTTTTTACACTGCTGGCTATTAAAATTGCAACACCGTGAAGGAGGGATGATGCAAACGTCAAATTCGCATGAAAGGAAGATGTTGCTGGGATATGCAAATGATTAGCATTTGAGTGCAATCGAACGACGCAGGAGGGAGAAACGGCAGCTCAAACTCTGTATAAAAGGAAAGTTACGCAGCGTGTTTCTCATTCGGAAATCTCATTTGAATGTTTTTTTGTTTGTGAGAAGATCGTGTTATGCCTCGTATAAGAAGAAACGGCTACCAGCACGTGTCGGAATTCGATAGCGGCAGGATCGCGGCCTATCGAGAATGCGGTTTATTGTTCGGCGATATTGCTGCTCTCATTGGTCAAAATCCAACGACTGTATGCGAATATGGAATCGATGGGTTCAGGAGGGTCATACTGAACACCATGCAGGATCTCAACGGCCTCCCGCCACTAACGCCCGTGAGGACAGACATGTTGTCAGATAGGGCTTGTAGAATCGTACAGCCACATCATGGACCATGAGTCAGGATATGGGCTTGTCTGCAGCACGACAAGTTTCCGAATGGACAGTGCAACGACGTCTGGAGCAGCACGGACTGTCTGCACGGTGACCATTATTGTTGCTTCCCTTGACACTGCAGCACAGAGACGCGCAGCGACAGTGGTGCGCCCACTGACAAAACTGGATACAGGAGTGGCATCACGTCGTCTTTTCAGGCGAGTCCTGATCCTGCGTACAGCATCATGCTGGACGTATCCGTGTCTGGAGGCACCGAGGAGAAAGCCCGTGGCCTGTTTGCATCCGATGCCTTCATACGGGCCCTGCACCTGGTGTGATGGAATGGGCAGCCATTGGGTACACGACACGAACACCTATTGTTCGCGTCGTCGGTAATCTGAACAGCCAGCGTTACATCTCTCAGATCTTAAGACCGGTGGCTGTGCCCTATCTTCGAGGCTTCGGAGACGCCATCTTTCAACAAGATAACGCAAGACGGCATGTTGCCCGGCGTGTCCCTACCTACCTCGACACAGAGGGTGTTCGACTATTGCCCTGGCCAGCACATTCTCCAGGTCTCTCACCTATTAAAAACATCTGGTCATAGGTTGCTAAGAGACTTGGCCCCCCACCGCTCATCAGCCACTACGATTGATGAAGTGTGGCATAGACCTGAAGCAACGTGGAATGACTTGCCCTTATCCAAGCCCAGTTCGATTGGATGCCTAACCGGGTTAGAGCCGTTTTAGCTGCTAGGGACGGCAGCTGTGTGTACTGATTTTGGACTTTGTATAACCCCAAATTGCCTATAAATTTAATCATGACTCCTTCCTACTATGCTGAATACGTGCAATAAGCAAAGTTTTGGTTTTTTTTGCTTTCTTTCCTGGTGTTGCAATTTTAATGGCCAGCTGTGTAGTTTTTAATAACAAAGAATTACAGCAAATTATTTGTCAAAGTTTTCAGAGAAAAATGTATATTCTATAAGTAATCTTAAAGTTTAAAAATATATAAGTAATCTTAAATATTATTAAAAATAATAACTTTACTTGCCAGCCTATGGGACCGGCCCTGCTCACAGCTCATTTTTAAATGAATGCTCATCATCTCTAAAATTCTTTTGTTCTTCGCAACGTTCGGGAACAGCTTATGATCGCGTTATTAATCTCTCTATTCTAAAAAAAAGTAACTCCCGCTGCCGCTGTCAAAATCTTGTCACTCTATCTCCTCCGAAACCGCTGGGGGTATGGGGTCGAGAGCGATACCAATGGATGCAGAAAAATGGGGGGACCAAAGTAAGACATGTCTCATCTTTGTCGGACTTTAAGTTTTTTTTTTTGGGGGGGGGGTTGAAAATATTGACTTTTTCCTCTTCAGATAACGATAACTCGCCAAAAAAATGATCGTAGAATTTTGATCTTTTTACAATCTAAGACTACAGACATTTCTCTTTCAAACTAGACCTCGTTTGCTTAAAAATATTTTAAAACAGACTAATATTTTCATGAAAAAATAAAACACAGTTTTTCAAGAAATATCGTCCCCTATGTGGATGTAATATCGATGCTCCTCGAGTTTTTATCTTATAAAGAAAATATTTACATCATCTGGAAGCTGAAAGCTTTCTTATTCATATAAACCTCATTTCAAGTCTAGATCTTAAATTTTCGATTATTAATTGAATTTTAAAGCTGATAATTCAACAGTGATGAAACGCCCTTCGCATTAAGGGTGACAACAGTAAATGGATGGAAGCTGTTACATTGCCCGAGAATCACCCCTATGTATCTCGCTATTAGCCATAACAGAGGAGCGAGTGTAGCGAGCCTAGGGGCGAAGCCCCTAGTTAAACAGAAAAAAAATTATGCTTTTTGTTTTCTAAGAAGTGCTTTTTTTCAATAAAAAAGCAAATTTTTAATTCACTTTTTTTATTAGTAATATTTCCCCCTGTGCCTACACACAATTCTGACGTCGAGATTCAGTCGGAATTTAACATTCATACAAAATAATTTTTTTTCGATTCATCTTTCACATTTAAGAGAAATTAATTTGCTTTTTTGAATTTTTAATTATTAAAGCCAATTGCACACTCTAAAGTAGGGATAAAAGCCTTTAACCTTTAAAATTAATATTAATCTTTCACATTTATGCTTTATCTTGAACAGAACTTTATACCGCTTGCATTACAGAGTTCTAAATACAGTTTCTTTTTTGGCACATTGTAAGGTAAACGCTATAAAAAAAAATCCATACAGAACGTCACTGTTATATTAACTAGCAGCGATAAGCGTACGTTTAAATTTGAAATTTATTTCAAAACGATTTTATATGTGACTGAAAAATATGAGAATGAAATTACTTTTAGCTGAAACAGTTTATTTTTTCTTGTTAATGCCGCCATCTAGTGGCTACTTCTAGTAAAACAGGTTTCCAGTTTTTGAGATAATCAACTAGCAGCGAACATTTTTCAAGTACTCAATAAGTTCAAATCACTTTAAAAAAAAAAAATTTCTTTCTTCTTTATTGAAAAGAAAAATGAAGTTTTGGATCTGAGTCATATTTTTAATTTATGAGAAATCGTAATGATAAAAATATTATCTGTTACTTAAAATTTAAATAATATTCATACATCCGTACCTCGGTACTCGTCGTTAACCGTCAGCTTCCGGGGCCTATTTTTCCGATTCCGTCTGTAGAACGGGAAATTACATGCACCCTTTGTAAGAACGGCCACTAAGGGGGTTTTATATATATATATATAACCCCCTTATATATATATATATATTTTTGGCATACATGCTATCCCCCCCCCCGTAATGAAAAGGTTAATGAGTTTCAGAAGTCACGACGAGTACCGAAAGAATGTTTCCCATACGGAATAATGTAAATAGAATTAATTCGTTAATGGAAACCAGAAATTTCACATTTTATTGGACGATTTATAAATTGATGGGGCTGTTTTTTTTTTTTATACAAAATCTTTGAACTAGACATACATAATTTCAAACAATAATTACATAAAATAAATAAAATTTATCGTTACCCAACCTGTACTGAAAGGAGTTGAGGGCTTAAGGCTGCTGTGTACTAACTCTATTGGATTCGCTCACTTCATTGCTAAGCCATGGAAAAATGTGTCCAAGGATTGCTGACTTGGATTGAGATATCTTTTTAAAAAAATTTTACTCCGTGATAGAGAAATTTTTCACCGTCTTTCTTGATCACAGTGCTTTCCTCTTGTAAGATGTCTGGTGATTCTCCCTAAGCAGAAACCAACAGCAGTCGCAGGATCCCAGCTCACTTGATAACGATGTTCTATAGTAAGGATGTCTTGGTGAAAACGTTCACCCTGTTATCACTCTCAGCACCCAAGTTTTCTGGAAAAAAAATCTAGGCGGGAGTGCAAAAAACGAATTTTTAATGTCCCTTGTAGTTGTCCAGTAGACCAGTCACTATAGAAGCATATCCATCGTCTATTTTGCTACCCAAACAAACCGTGAACAATAGCGCCCTTTACACGTACGCTCTTCGAGTGCTCGGAGCGTGCGGAATTGCGCGCGGGAAAACTTGCAGTGCGCTGAAAAGCAGCTTTCCCTTCCTCTCCGACACCTTCACGCGTGCACTCAATCGCGCGGGATCGTGGTTTCATGCGGGAAAGAGCGTACGTGTAAAGGGCGCTAGTGGCTCTGAAAGACGTCCAAGCAGCTAACTCCAGATTCGTGAGCCTAGCGTCGAACGTTGCGTCTTTCAACAATTTTCTGATTTGTGGCCCAATAAGTATACCCTCCTTCACCTATGCTTCATTCAATTTGGGAAACAGTTCCCACATATGCTTAAAGCCGTGGCCATTTTTATCAAGAACTTTAACAAAGTTTTTCAGCAATGCCAACTTTATATGAAGGGGAGGCAAAATGATTTTACTCGGCATGCCAGTGGTGTATTTTTGACAGTTTTCTCTCTAGGAACGTATGATTCCCTCATAGACCATTGTTTGGCTTTGTAGGGGTTCTTTCTATCTCGGCTGTCCCATAGGCACAAAATATAGTAGAATTTCGTAAACCCATCCTTTAAACCTAACATCACTGCCACTACTTCTAAATCACAGCAAATCTGCAACCCATGATCTTTATATTTGATTGCCGCCAAGCTGTAGAGCCATATTTTCGTAAATTTCCTTCACGGTTACTCCATGAGCCTAAGGTACTGATGTTAGTTTGTTGCCATTATGCAAAAGCACTGCTTTCAGGCTAGCTTTCGCAACTGGGTGGTGGTGGGAGCAAGTTCGCAATTTTACTTACTTACCTTACACACACACACACACACACACACACATATATATATATATATATATATATATATATATATGTTATATGTAGCATACCGACCCCGTGGGAATGATGACTGGAGCCGGCATGTCACACCGGGGATAAAGATAGTCGTAGCCAATAACACAATTCTCTTTTCACGTCTGTAAACACTTTTTATTTTCCCATTTTTTAACATCGATGACGGCGGTTTACTAGGCAACAGAGCCACGCCAAAATCTTCTCCTCAACTGCTATTTTATTTTGGTAGTGGAGTTCCTGAACCTGCTGGTTTTAACTCCTGTCAGCAAGATATTTTGTTGTCAATGTAAAAATGCTCAGTAGGATTTAGAAGTAATTAAGTTAAGTAAGGTTTAAGGTTAATGGTCTTTTAAGGTAAGTAAAATTTAAGTCCTTCGTGAGTTGAAGGAAAAGCTAAAAATTTAAAGAAGTAGGTACAATTTAATTACAAGTAGTAGAAGAATTAATAATAGTAGTTAATTAAGTAGTTAATTAAGAAGAATTTTAATCCGGAAAGGGAGGTTACTGGCCCACAGTAAACTAGATGTTAAGTTTAGATACAAAGAAAAAAAAAGGCCCCGTTCAGGGTCATACTATAATAATGTGATAATCGCAGAATTCCGCTGGGGGAAAAGTGAAAATATCAAGATAATATAATTTTGACTAAGCGACACCACCTAGGCCCGAACCCACAACGTAGGGCTTACTAGGCCAGCGCGAATGCACTGCGCTACGACAGCGACGTAAGTAGGTGAGAAATATGTGAAGAGTATCGCGGTGGGAAAAAATCTTCTCCTGAAGCCATGCTGGAGCTTTTATATACTTCACGAGCGTCTTGCCATGTGATCAAAATGTCTGTAGCCATTGGCTGAATGACTCTGATGTCAGAGGTCATGTGATATGTTATGTAAAGATGCGCTAAAAATTGGAATTTTCGAGAGGACGCTACGCAGATTCATTGTCTTTAAAATCGGAAACAAAATTAACTCAAATGCCCAAGGAAATTTAGAAGAAACTAGAATTTGAAAAGGATATAGGGGTTTATATATATATATATATATATATATATATATATATATATATATATATAGTATACAGTCTCAAGCTACAGAGCAGTATCTCAACTCCAAGGCTCATCAAGAAAAATGTTTAAGTATGTTAACACTCGACATATTTAAAAACCAACCTCTATAATTATTTGTCCTCGTAATATTTAATTAAACCCTTATCGTTAATCACGTTATATCATTTTTTGCTCATTTATATTTCGTGACACCTACTATCTTTTTTCTTACCATGTACCCATCTTTTTTAATACCATGTCGTTTTGTGCAGAAATGAGAATACTGATGAATAAAAATTAATAAGAGCTATTTTGTTTTGCATGAGTTAGAAAAAATAATAAATAATTCGTGGGTAACGTTTCTATCAATAGAAGAAATCCACATTTTTTCTAATCTATCAGTTAAAATTCTAGCTAAATAAAAACTTCATTTATTCAACCGCTATTTTCACCTCCTACGAGCTAGCTCTCAATTTACTGTATAAAACAACATTTTTTTTCCCTCTATTTTACTTTATTTTTGCTTTGCTGAATCACATTACATACGAAAGAAATCAATGTCTCCTCTGAAAATTAAATTAATAGTATATATTGCTTCTATTTACGGCTGACATTTGATAAACTGAATAATAGAAAGGAATATATGATTGATATTTTTTAGAATAAATTTAATTAAATATTTAATATATCTTGACATTTGATAAACCTATCTATAGAAAGTAATGGAAGAAATAAATATAATTTTATAATAGTAACGAATAAGAAGTAGTAATATATATATATATATATATATATATATATATATATTTATAGATAGATAGATAGATATATATAAATATATATAGATATATATAGATAGATATATATAAATATATATATATATATATATATATATATATATATATATATATATGTGAGAGTGAGTTTGGCAACACAACTGAACTATTACTACAACTTCCACTCCTACTACTGCGGCACGAAGGACTTTAAGCGGATGTGTTGTTCTGCAAGCTCCCGATGTTTAGCTCTTTTGATGCTTCTGTGTTTATTTTTTAATTTCATACTAAGTGTTAGTCCTGTCTTGTAAACATCGTCTAGTTTAATTAAATGTTCAAAATAATTAAGTCTAATGATTCTCTTCTAATGGAAGGAGTACTAACTCCTTCCTACATGGGTGCTCGGCCCTCGGACTCGAAAAATACCCCTAGCATGCTGAACTTAAAAAAAAAAAAACTTTATTTTCTTTCGATGATACGACTTGATTTCGACTTGATTTCGACTGGATTACTGTTGTCTGTCATTTTGGATTTGGATATCGAAAGCGAAAGCCAAAGTGATGTGCCACGGACTCTGATGATACTCTGATGGGATGATGAGAACCAAAACCAGAATTGTAAGTAACTTGGATCATATTAAAATTATTTGATGCATACGTTGACGCTTGTTCAAGAAAATTTTGATGATTAAGGGAATTCTCAACTTATTGATGATTTAAGAAAACTGAAAGATATTTCAACGTTCTTTTGATGCAGGAATTTAATTGATGCTAAATTCACTTTTGATGGTCTTTGACGTTGAATTTATCACTTCTGTTTTCTTGAAGAGAATTCTATTTCGATGAAATTATTTGATGATTTGATGAAAATTTCGACATTTAACTTGAAGAATCTTGTTTCCTTGAACAAACCACAACATAACATAACATATATTTTGAAAGATCGCGAATTGAATACTTTTGAAGATTATTATATTATTATTTTGATGCATAATTTTGACGAAGCGAATGTTTATTTGATGACAACTTTGCTTATTTGATGCGCTTTGATGTTGAACTTAATTCTGCTGTTTTCTTGCGAGAATATTTTTTATTTTGCAGAATGTTTTGATGCTTTCGATTTCACAATTTTGATACTTTCGATTTCCCAATTTTGATGCTTTTAACATTAGAACTTTAACTATTATTTTGATGCTGCATTTACATCCTCTATTTTCTTCAACAGTGATTTATTTTGAAGATTAATTTGATGAATATTTTGCTGAAGTAATATCTAACTTGATACATATCTAAATTTACGTCATCTGTTTTCTTCAACCAGAGAAATTATTTTGAAGAACTTATTATTTGATATTTGATGCTTATTTTAGTTCATAATTTTGTTTTCTTGAACAAAACCTGTTTTAAAGATTACTTATTTTGATGCATATTTTGAGAATCAATATTTTATTATTGAATTGGTATTTGAAAAAATTTCGATTTGAAATATTATTTTCTACTTTTGAATTTGAGTAACTACGTATTATAATTATTGATTTTGGTTTTGAATATTTGTATATTTGTGTACTATAATTGTTTGAACCTAGTATATAGTTATGGCTACTCTCAACGATTACCCCAATATTGCAAAATCATTAAAATTTGGTGGTACGAATCAAATAAAGGTTCTACATCGTTTAATTTTTGGTACAGACGGCGACAGACAAAATCGTACCAGATTACGTAAATTTACAGGTTTTAAACAGCCATTCGTGTTAGAAGCAACGAAACAGAAAGTACTTAAAGAGTTTTCACTTAAAGACTTGATTTCTATTTGTAATCTACTTCATTTAGAATTTTCAACTGACCCAGACAAATGTGCCAATACCATTCTTATGAGTCTTACTGATTTATCGTTATTAAAAGCAGAATTTTCTGATCTTTCGGAATGCGAAGTGAATGATGACTCACTTCCGGGTGCACGTTCATCCCAAACTAACAGCGTTATAGAGGAAAATAGATCTCCCTTTTCCCCCACCATTGACGCAAAAGAATCTTCGAATAAGCAAAATACACACATTTCCGTTGGTGAATCAGATCAAAATTCATTGCCTTCAGTTGAAACTGCGAATCTCTCTTTCCAGTTGTTTAGTCTGAAAGACGTTGTTGATTTAATAAAACCTTTCTCGTCTCGTGATAATTACAGTGTTGAGAATTTTATATCTGACGTTGAAGAACTTTTTTGTTTATATCAGATAAACAATCCAATTCACCAAATTACTTTTGTTAGAAAATGTTTAACTGGTCCCGCTCAAACTTTAATTAGGTCTATTCGTGGAATTACAAATTGGGAACAATTGAAGCACCATTTATTAGACGAATTTTCGGACAAAATTAACGGTATTCAGTTACATAAATTAATGGAATCTCGACGTATGAAACCGTTTGAAACCCTACAAGAATATTTCTTAGCTATGAGAGATTTGGCACACAAAGGTTCTCTCGATGACTCCTCTCTGTTTGAGTATGTCATAAACGGAATTCCTGATTCAACAAACAATAAAGTTATTCTTTACGGTTGTAAATCCGTCCCTGAATTTAAGGAAAAGTTGAAAATTTATGAACAAATCTTTAACAGATCACAAAATTTCAGACAAAATAATCAGAAAAAAATTGATGCTTCCTACCTCAATGTGAAAGTCGATAATACACGTAGCCCAAATACACAGCCAGTATGTTTTTCCTGTGGCTTGAGAGGTCACAAAAGCAACCAATGTTTGAATAAGTCACATGGTAAACAATGCTACGGATGTAAAAGTTTTGGTCATGTTCATGCTAATTGCCCTAAAAGTTATCGAAATTCTAAACCAAAACCTGATTCTCAAAAACCTATTTCTGATAAAACTGTAAATGCACTTTCTCCTGAAACTTCATCGAAAAATCCCATGCATGTTGACATTCAACTTGCAGGAATTCAATTGACAGCACTCTGTGACACTGGGTCACAAGCAACCCTCATCAATGAGAAAACCTATCGAAGAATTGGTTCGCCACCATTGCAGCCCACCAACATTCCCTTTTCAGGAATTGGCAAAAACCAAGTTCACAGCATCGGATTCTTTCAGGATTCCATCGAAATTCAAACCATTACTTTACCTGCTAAAATACATGTTCTAGAGGATGACTTGATTCCTTTTGATGTGATTATCGGAATCGACTTTTTGCAGCAAACCCAATTTACATTTGATGAAGACGGTATTCGTTTTACTCTTGATAATAACATCTTCGTTAATATTGCTAATATTCCTGATGACGAAGCTTTTCCATTTGATCTTTCACACATTTTGAATTCTGAAATTCGTGAGGAAGTTCAAAATATCGTTACTTCCTACAAACCACATAAAGTTCAAGACACTGAAATTAAGATGACTATTTTATTACAAGATGAAATCCCCGTAACTCAACGTTCTCGACGACTCCCTTTTGCGGAACAGAAAATTGTAGAAAAACAAATTCAAGATCAGGGCCAAATATGCATGTCTGAAAAACCTCTAACATCTACTCAAGATAAGATTTCTAGGGTAGAGAAAATGGATAATCCAATTGATTTTGAACGTGATGATGATGATGATGATGCCAATGATTTAGATTTGTTTCATGATAATGATGATGGAAAATATTTAGATGATGCTGATGCCAGTGATTTAGATTTGCTTCATGATAACGATGATGATAATGCTTTTGATATTGGAACTATCAAAGCAACTCTTGAACCAAAAATATTTGATGCCGATGATGATGCCCTTGAGAATGAATCCGTCAAAAGTGAAAAGGTTGAACCAAAATTTCAAGTTATTGAAGCTCCCAAACCCCCTGAACAAATAGCAGCTTTTCAACAACAGAAAAACATTCTTTCACAAAACCCAGTTCTTCATGTTTTTCAACAGGGATACCCATTAGAACTCCACACTGATGCCAGCTCCTTAGGTTTTGGCGCTGTGCTCTTGCAACAATCCGATGATGGACAGTTTCATCCTATTCATTATTTTAGCCGTAAAACTACAGTTCAACAAGAAAAATATCATAGTTATGAACTGGAAGTTCTTGCCGTTATTGAAGCGCTAAAAAAATTTCGAAACTACTTGTTGGGAACAAAATTTAAAATTATCACCGATTGTGATGCTTTCCAAAAAACGATGCACAAAAAAGACCTACCAGCTAAAATTGCTCGATGGGCATTGATGTTAGAAGACTTTGATTATGAAGTTTGTCATCGACCCGGTAGACAGATGAAACATGTTGATGCTTTAAGTCGTAACCCCATTCTTGTAATTACCTCAAATGATATCACTCAAAAGGTGAAAAATGCCCAAGACCAGGATGAATTTATATCTCAAATTAAATCTATGCTTGAATCTACACCTTCTGATGAATTTTTTGTTAAAAACGGAATTCTTTATAAACTTCATCAGGATGCCGAACTTTTAGTAGTACCACAAATGATGCAGAAAGAAATAGTGCTAAACGCCCATTCACAAGGTCATTTTGCTTCACAGAAAACCGAATTAATTGTTTCTCGTGAATTTTTCATTCCTCAACTTAAGAAATTAGTTCAAGAAATTATTTCGAACTGTATTCCTTGCATTTTGTCCTCGCGAAAATCTGGAAAACAAGAAGGATACCTTCACCCCATTCCAAAAGGTGATGCACCCCTTGAATGTTACCATTGCGACTTTTTAGGACCTTTACCATCGACAAAAAAATGTTATAAGTATCTTTTTACAGTAGTTGATGCCTTTTCCAAATTTGTATGGATCTATCCCGTGAAGTCCACCTCTACGAAAGATGCCTTAGACAAATTATCCTTGCAACAAACTACATTTGGCAACCCTTCAAAAATCATTACTGACAAAGGTAGCGCATTCACATCTTCAGAATTTCAAAGTTACTGCCAGGAACAGTCAATTGAACACATTTCAATAGCAACAGGTGTGCCACGTGGCAACGGTCAGGTTGAGCGTGTTCATGGCACAATTATTCCCGTTTTAACTAAGTTAGCTCTAGATGAACCTGACAAATGGTTCAAATATGTCCCAAGATTGCAACGTATCTTAAATAGTACCACCACACGCAGTACAAAATTCACACCTTTTCAACTTTTAATTGGTGTTAAAATGAAACAACAAGAGGATCTACAGATTAAAAATCTTCTTGACGAGGAACACCACCAAAGAATTCTTGATGACAAAGAAGCGTTACGTATCGAAGCTAAACGAAATATCCTCCGTTTACAGGAAGAAAACATACGACAATATAACAAACGGCGTAAACCGGCTTGTAAATACAAGATCGGTGACAAAGTGGCAATACAACGAACTCAATTTGGAACCGGATTAAAGCTCCGACCAAAGTTCTTCGGACCATATGAGATCACGAACATCAACCCCAACGATCGTTACGAAGTTCGAAAGTTAGGACATCACGATGGTCCAACCATAACATCAACTGCAGCGGACAAAATGAAACAGTGGTGCAGAAACTGAACACCAATACCACTGTGTTGAACACTGCTTGATTTTTTGAAATATTTTTCCTTTTTCTGCTCTTTTTTTTTATCTTTTCAGAATTATTGTTGACAACCCAGCCGCGGACGTCTGGAAAGTCAGAACGGCCGTGTGAGAGTGAGTTTGGCAACACAACTGAACTATTACTACAACTTCCACTCCTACTACTGCGGCACGAAGGACTTTAAGCGGATGTGTTGTTCTGCAAGCTCCCGATGTTTAGCTCTTTTGATGCTTCTGTGTTTATTTTTTAATTTCATACTAAGTGTTAGTCCTGTCTTGTAAACATCGTCTAGTTTAATTAAATGTTCAAAATAATTAAGTCTAATGATTCACTTCTAAAGGAAGGAGTACTAACTCCTTCCTACATATATATATATATATATATATATATATATATATATATATATATATATATATATATATATATATATATATATATGTGACAGGCGTGTGGTTTGCCTGTTCTCACATTAATTTGCAGTCATCATCTTAATACTGGTGACGAGTGGTAAGTAGTCTAAACCCAATAAACAAACATAGTTCCAACGAAATCAAGTCTATTTTATTACTCCTTCCAGCAACCACTGATCCAAGTAGCGCATATCTGAGCGCTCGCCATTTTCAAATTGTGGACCCAGCTGACACGTCCACCAGCAACGATTAAATCCCGCGTTCTGACAAAAATTCGGGGCCTCTCCGCTCGTCAAATCTCCCTGCACATGCGCAGAGCCCAAACTAGTCATCTTTCAAGGAGAATTATATAATGTTTCCTCCTCGACCAAGATTACATAATGAAAAGTGGAATTTCCCTTTCCCAATTCGCGTCTTGAAATACGAACAATTAGAGGCGAATTACGCCACGAATATAATTTAATTCCCAAGCCCCCTTTACATTTAAGGTAATCATTCTTTTCCCACTTAAATTCTGACAACTTCCCCCCCCCCGTCCCCCTGAAGGCGCGCACACAAGGAGTAGCTAATTCCATGTGGCAACACATCAGAAGAGCAAAATCATCAAATCAGCCAACTGGAAAACATGCTGAGTAGGGACGTCTCCCCACACAACAAAGATCCCAGTGAACCCCATTATTAAAATCAAATCTCCTCGTTACAACCCCTGGATAATCTCTTTCTGTTCTGTAAGACTTGGAGCAGTGGTTTTAAAAATTCACAGTTTACAATTTATTCACAAATTACATTAAAAATATTCTTGAGTTGCACAGTATATTATTTTATATTACTGATGACTTGAAACAAAATAGGAAGATATTACAACACTATCTCAAAATATATCATTATAAAAATAAAAATATCACTTAAAAGTTACTAAATCACCAATTTTGAAGTTTGACTGTACAAAATGTCTATCATATCTCTGTCTATTATTGTTATGGTGCTGAATGGTTTTTTGTACTGCAATCTTTCTTGCTTCTTCAACTGGCGGATAATTTAATGAAGTTGTTTTAGGTAATGGTGAATCATATGGTAAATTCCAAATAATAGGTAATTCGGGGGGAATCCAGTTACACTATGGGGTTGATTATTATATTCAGAAGTTACTTGCTCTAAAATTTTTGTCCATGGAGTTTTTTCGAAAAAGTATTTACCTTACACCTTAATTTTGACACAATAGTTTGATTACATCTTTCATTTTTACCGTTACACTGAGGCCTGTGGGCTGACGTGAGTAATTGTTTCGTATTGTGGTGTTTTAGGAATTTTTTAAACCTTGAGGAAGTAAATGCAGCATTTCTATCACTTAATATTTATTTGGGAACTTTAACTTTGAAAATTTGCTTTAAGCAGTTTGTATATGTCTCACTTGTCACACTTTTAGAAGGAAAAGTCCAAATATATCTTGTCGCATGATCAATCACCAGATGAAGATATTTCTTTGTCGTGTTATAATAGTTAAAACCTCCAATTGTATCAACTGAAATTAGGTCAAATGGTTTATGGGCAACTGGCACCTGCTCCATCAATCCGAATTTTCTCCGAGTCGATTTCTTGTTTTTCTGACATGTTTCACAACAACGAACAAAATTTGAAATATCTGTTATTATATCTTGCCAATAGTAAATAGGGGAAATTAACTGTAACATTTTTTTCACACCTGGGTGGCCAAATTTTTCATGTGCAGCGGTTATTAATTTTAGTCTTAATGATGGCGGAACTACAATTTTGACTAGATTTTTCTTTTTCACTGATAAAACTCCACTATATTTCTTGTACTTTACATTATTTACATTATCATTTAATTGTCCCTGAATAATTTCATCTGTGCTTAGAAAAAAACAATATTGAGATACAAAGTGGCTTATAGGATTTCTTGATAGCATATCAGCTTCATAATTTTAGTTACCTTTTATGTGTACTATATCATAATCATACATGGAAAGTTTTAAAGACCATCTAAAAAGTCGTCCAGTTAAATTTTTAACACTTTTGAGCCATTGCAAGGCTGAATGATCCGAATGAATTGTGAATTTCTTCCCATGTAAGTAACAATGGTATTTATCAATAGAATCAATAATCGCCAAACACTCCAGCTCAGTTATAGCATAATTTCTTTCGTGTTTTTTCAATTGTCTTGAATGAAAAGCGATTGGGTGTAGTTGACCATCAGGGTGTTTTTGTTTTAAGGCAGCAGCAACCGCTTCTTGACTCGCGTCGACAAAAAGGTGGCATGGATAATTTGGGTTAAAAAGAGTTAAAATTGGTTTCGAAATGAGCTCATCTTTTAATCTTTGATAGGAATTTTGACAATCTTGGGACCAATCCCATTTCACATCCTTTTTAAGTAATTTGTTTAGTAGAAGTCTCCACTTAGCATAATCTTGTATAAATTTCTGATAGACATTTATAGATCCTAAAAATCTCTGCAATTCTTTAACATTTTTGGGTGGCAGTAATTTTTTTATTGTTTCAATGTTTACATTATGGGAAGAATATTGTCCTTGTGAAATCTCATATCCTAAAAATTTTATTTCTTTCTTAGCAAACTGGCATTTTGATTGATTTAATTTGATATTTTCTTTTTGACAAATTTTAAAAATTTCTTCTAAATGTTTCATATGTTCATCAAAGGTTTTGGAAAAGATTATTATATCATCAAAATAGTTTAAAGCATAGTCGATTTGGTATTTGTATAGAATTTGCCTAATTGCCCCTCTGGAAGACACTTGGTGCATTTTTCCATCCAAACGGTAGTCTTGTCCATTCATAAAGTCCAAAGTTTGTTGTGAACGCCAATTTTTCAGTGTCACGTTCGTGTATTTCTATATGCCAATATCCTGAAGTTAAATCTAATGTTGAAAAAAAATTTGCATGGGCTAGTTGGTTTAAAAAGTCATCAATTCGTGGTATGGGTTCAGAATCAGTTTTTGAAATTGCATTTAATTTTCTATAGTCTATGCATAACCTAGTTTTTCCTTCGCCTTTCTTAATTGCTAACGTGACTGGGGCGCTAAATGGAGAATGTGAGAGTTTAATAAAACTTGCTTTTAACAATTCGTCTATTTGTCTTTTTATTTCAGCATTTTCAGTTTGGGATGTACGATATGGCCTCTGTGAAATTGGGAGCTCTGAAGTTAAATGTATGTTTTGGGGTTCTAATTTTATTTTTCTAACATCATATTTATTTTTTGAAAAGATATGTTCGAAAGTTTCTAAAATGTTTTCTAATCGGGGCCAGTCCTCGGGTATTTACTCTGGTGTCACAAAGTCCAAAGCATCACCGGGCTCTTTAAACAGAGTATTCAATGTATCATCGGGGATACCTGATGTCTCTTTTAAATTTTGAACATTACAATCAGTACTTGTTTTTTTGTTTGAATTCTCATAATTTACATTTGAGTGTCTCATTCTTTGGTTATTGTCAAAATTCAGAGTTTCATAGTCATTTGAAAAAACATTATTCACATTATTTTTTACACTTTGAAAATTTTCAAATTTGACATTTGATTTGTTCATACTCTTGCTTTGGTCATAAATCGGTGTGTTACATTTATTAACTAAAGCAGTTTCAATACCTTGGTTTACACAATTTCTCTTTTTTACATTTCTAGGATTAAGCTCAAGAGAGTGATTATATCTAAAAAATTTTCTCTTTTCAAAATTGCTTCTTCTAGAAAATTTTTTACAATATAAGAATTCTTAGTACCATAAAAATTACTTCCTTTATACACATTCTTATTGAACCTTCTTAATTTATACATACAATTTTCAGCATTATACTTATTTTCATAATACAAATTTTCACCATAATTTTTAAAGTTCATATTTTGAACATGAAATGCAATAGGACTTAAAAATTTATAATCATCATACAACTTTATCTCATAACCAAATTGATACACTCTTAAATTTCTAAAGTTAACATCTAATTTAAATAACTTAATATGTTGTAAACTCAATAACAAATATGGTAACTCACTATCAATGATTAGAATTTCAATATTTCTTTTAACACTTCCTATTTTTACTACACATTCTATTAAACTTTGCACAATTGTACATTACCAACAGTCTGCTTTATTAATACATTATTACTTTCTTTTTCATTAAATTTTGTCACTAATTTTAGCAATTTTGAACTAAAAAAAAATAGTTACCGTCGAACCACTGTCTAAAAGACATGGAAAAATTTTGTCACTCACCCGAGCTTCCATTATTAGTCATCTTCGGTCATATGTGTTATCCTCTCGTCGGTTGCTGTTTTGGTAATTATTCGAGTTCTGATGTTGGTGGTTGAATGTCCTGATTCTGTCGTGTTGATCACGATTTTGGTATCTTCTTTGATGATAATCCTCTCTACCACTGAAATAGGAGTCATAATTTGTCCATCGCCGTCGATCATCTGTTGGCTGAGAATAAAATTGTTTTCATCTTGTCGATGAATTCGAGTTTCCACCTCTCTGCTCACATATTTCCGTCGTCGAATTTGGTAGATGAATTTTCTTTGCTATTGTCAGCCATTGGTATGGTGTCTTTATATCTTGCAAGGAAAGTAAAGTCCGCATTTGAGGGGTTGAGTCCAAAGTTAAAGATTCTATTATTTCTTGATCGGCATAATTTAGGGATTTTCCCAATTCTATCTTCGCTTTATAATATGCAAATAAATCGTTGCTTTTTTTCTAGCTTCAAATGTCTATATTCATTGACCATTTGTTCCCTACTTTTCGAATAAATTGATATCAAATTCTTTTTGATGTCTTCAAAATCTTCTTTATATAAATGAGTGGCTATGATTGTTTCTTGGACTTCATTCTCAACATAATTCAATATATTTTCCTTTTTCCATGTATCGTCTAGTCCAAACGTACGGCACTTATTTTCATATAATTCTAGCCAAGGGAGAATGTTTTTTATGGTTCTGTTGTCAAATTTCGGAAGCAGCAACTCTTTCGTATTCTTGAATCTTACTTCCGCCACTGTACTTCTGCATTCGGCATTTTTTTTTTATCGTCTTGTTGGTCATGTTTTCCGTGTTTTGTTTCTGGTTCGCCTCTCTTCGTTTCGTCTTGGGCCAAAGTCTGTTCCACATAACTATCATCCATGTGTAAGCGCTGCACTTTTAAGTCCTTTTCGTTATTTGTCGTTGCCATCGTTGAATTTTTCGTATTTTTAATTAAATCACTTTATTTAAATGTTATACTCTTTATAAAAAATTTTCGCGCCTGTTCGCTATTCCATTGGGTTTGTTCATCGTCCCCTGCTGTAGATTTCATCACTGCCGACTACTGACAGGCGTGTGGTTTGCCTGTTCTCACATTAATTTGCAGTCATCATCTTAATACTGGTGGCGAGTGGTAAGTAGTCTAAATCCAATAAACAAACATAGTCCCAACGAAATCGAGTCTAATTTATTTCTCCTTCCAGCAACCACTGATCCAAGTAGCGCATATTTGAGCGCTCGCCATTTTCAAATTGTGGACCCAGCTGACACACGTCCACCAGCAACGATTAAATACCGCGTTCTGACAAAAATTCGCGGGTATCTCCGCGCGTCAACTCTCCCTGCACATGCGCAGAACCCAAACCAGACATCTTTCAAGGAGAATTATATAATGTTTCCTCCTCGATCGCAGAACCCACAGGCGCGCCAAGATTACATAATGAAAAGGGGAATTTCCCTTTCCCAATTCGCGTCTTGAAATACGAACAATTAGAGGCGAATTACGCCACGAATATAATTTAATTCCCAAGCCCCCTTTAAATTTAAGGTAATCATTCTTTTCCCACTTAAATTCTGACATATATATATATATATATATATATATATATATATATATATATATATATCTTTTATTTGCGATTGACATTTGATTAACTGATATATTCTTAAAAGCTAGAAATGCTACTATAAGCATTATCTAATTAATACTTCCCTTCCGGTTTGAAGTCTCTCTTATTGTTCTTTAAATACAAACGTAATAACAGACTACATTTACATTCTAATCTTATCGAAAACGATTTAGTAATATTTTTATGTACTATATTTATTTTGATATGTCATACATAATAAAAATATATCCTGGATTTCATTCTACAGAGTCATAACTTTCTATTCAATATCATCTTTCATATTGCTGTGTAAAATTTCACGTTCTTACAAAATGCTAAATGTGCTAGAATAATACATTTTCTTCATTTGATAGCAATGTGGCATCACCGGTCATTAAAGGCTAATCTCTGGGGCTTTTTTTAAAATTACTACTATTCATGACCAAGAAAGAAAGAGTCCTAATTATAATGAAAAGGCCAATTCTTAAAACAGAAACTTAACAAGGAAATTTATTTACAAAAAAATGAAATTTAAACAAGTACAACATATTCAGTTAACTTAAATTCAGATTGAGCAGCGCACGCTCGGAGACTCATGGTCTCAACCGGAGCTTAAAAACACATCTGTCTAGCTGGATGTTACATGAGGAATCTCCCCTCAAAACACCAAGTCTCTGACTATATCTCGCTTCAGGCCTTCGCGGGTGGCGCGCGCGCGTCTTCTCAGAAATTGCTGGATTTTCAGAGGGGGAAACGAGGAATTCCGTGCTGGCTGACAGTCTTGGATTCTGATGGCATTTTTATGGGAACATATCGCTTCTATAACGTCAGCATGTTCTGACTGACGACCCTCAATAGACATTTTTACGAGGGAAAAGGCGGTTGGTCCCCACTCTGCCGGTAAAGACTAAAACGAGGGATTTACCCGCAGAAACCAGGAATCTTGACTTCAGCGGTGAAACCGTATGTGATAGCCTTTTAACCCCCGCAGAATTTTAGAATGCAGTGGGAAAGCATGGCTGTGTTTTTAATCCTGCAGCTGTGGAAGGGCTCTTCGCAGGTTGTGAGAACCGCACAATACATACGTGACGTCACAGCAATGTGTAATAGCGATTTCTCTCTCAACTAAAACATTGTCATGTCACGAGAAGTGCGCTTTCCCCGTCACGTTTCTTCATTTATTTATTCTCAGCGCTTTTTTTAATGAAAAATGTCTTCAATCGTATGTATATTCATAGCATGTCGTATAGTTTCACAGACATTTTATAAGTAAATTAAACATCCTCGTTATCGTGCTCCTATTGCAAAATGGCCTCTGGAGTCGTGTAAGCAAAGGTTATAAGATGGGAAGATCTTGTCAACTGGTGGCTGAAAGTAGTGGGTTTTCATCCCCTTTTCAATGGGATATGAAACTATGTAATTGATTCTTACCTCATAGAAACTTAGATAAAATAATCTATGTAGAACCGGGCCGATCCAATGTGGCGCCTGAGGCAAGTTTTGAAAACGGAACCTTTTCAAATTTTTAGAGACTAAGTAAAAAACGCATCTCTGTTAGAAATAGTCTACTTTTAGAATAACGATCATTTTGGAAAAAGTATACATTCATTAAAAAGTTTTATTTACTAGAAAAGTATAGAAAAAATTTTAAAACACAGAACTTAAAAAAGCACACAAAGTAAATAAATTTGAATATAATTTGTTACGTAGTAAAAATAATTACTAAATCATTCTTCGAGCCTTTACGGCAGCAAATAGCTTGCTTGCATCTCTATAATTAATTGTTTTAGACTTCACCCTTTCATTAGAAATTGTTGCTAGATCTTTCAATCTTTCTTTGGGTTATTGTTCGTAGATAATTCTCTAAAATTTTCAGTTTAGAATAATTGCGCTCAGCAGCTGCTACAGCTTCAGGTAGTGTTAGTAAAATTCTTAGAGCTACAACAATGTCTGGAAATATGCATTCAAAATTTATTTCTCACGATCTGAAATTCGGCAGTTTATAAAAAATTGCCCGAATATTCGCTTACATTTGTGTAATTTTACGAATTTCGTCATACATCAGATTAAACTATTAATATTTTTTCCTTATTCGTTAAGAATTTCGTATTGTTACTTTGTCTCATTTTGGCGCCTTAGGCGGTCGCATGGGGGCGGTAGCCCGGTTGGCAAGAGCAGCGGGCCAGTGATCTGAACGTCCCTGGTTCAAGGCTCGTCGCTGCAAATCTACCGCCGTGTTCACTAATGGTGGCTGGGGCACGTAAAATAGGGCGTGGCTACAATGTCCTCCATGTTCTCAAATTTACCTCTGGAGGTGCGGGGTCAAGTGTTCCGGTCTCGTCACTTGGCTCCGTTCAAAATTACGGGACCGGTCATTTAGCCAAGTCGGACTCCGACCCTTGCGGTGCTATTAAAAACCGGAGCCGCACCTTCATCGCCCATAACCTTCGGGACTTGACCTGATGGTACATGTCGGTCAAGGGGCATCAGCTACAACAGCAACAGGCAGTCGCATCGCCACCTTACCTATGGGACCGGCTCTGAATATATGTATGAGCTGTTGCATCATCCTGCTGAAAAATGGTCCTTAACGTCGATGCAACAGTGGCAGTGCATTAAGAACTTAAGATTTCGCCAACGGATCGCTGAAAGGAGCAGAGAATCATACCTTTTTTTTGGCAGGATATGAAAATATATCAGACATCTAGGTATTAGAAACTTGAATACGCAATATAATTTATGAATTATTGCATCATTCAGTTAACAATTGAGCCTAAAAATATTTTTCTAAATAGGTGTGATTTGTTCATTTTAAGTAAGGTCCGTTCATTAAAAATTGTTTTTCTTTCATTCCAAAGTGTATTATAAGAATATGCCACTGTAAAATTAATATGATGAAAATCGCGAAATTCTACAAAATCTGTTGTTCCGTAATGGCATCTAAAAATTAGAAATACTTAGAAAATGTAAGTTTTCTGTAAAAAATATCATATTTTGAATATTTTATTTACAAAAAATATATATTACTAGAAGGTAACCCGTCATTTTGACGTCATAATACTAATAATGATGTCATAATGGAAAAAGTATATGAAAGTTAAAAAATATCCCGAATTATCTAACAATATTGCATTTAATCGACACCTTGTAAAAGCAAACCCTTTCATTATTTTTTATTTATTTAGTTTTTCATGCGATTGGAGTAGTAGACTGCCATCCAGGTTTTTACAGCTCACTACGCGATATGAATACTTGAGCTTCTTCATTCATTCACATTCAAGTTTGTGTACTTTCAGAATTCATCGCAAAAGTAAACAGATTTTTAAAAACTGTTAAATATACAGCTAAAAGCATCCAATTTTTTTTAGTTCTGAATGTTTTATAGAAAAATAGGCTGAACAAACGTGATTTGATGGAGAAGATATTAGTTTTTGGTAAGAAAAAATTCTGATCCACATCTGAAATTGAAATTAAGCCTAACCGGCCGTTTGTTTACTAAGGGCTTCAATTGAAAGATGAGTACAGCCCAGAAGTGTTATACAGAGACAACGGCTATTATATATATAATTATTTTAATATACTATAAAAGAAATTTTTTAAATAGAAATTTTATCACTTTTTCATAAAAATATCCATATTGAAACCCTTGGCAGAAGTTGAAAATATTTTAATAGAGCAATAAAATTTTCTATTCTTTATTCTAATCCCAAAATGCAACTTTTAAACACTACCGCATATTGAAATTTAAAAAAAAAAGTTTTTTTCATTCCACCCCAGCCAGCAGTGGTAGGGCGATAAGATAGTTAGATCCTTGTGAGGAAAGGGGGATCATGCCCTTTTTCTATCGATATATAAATGTTTAATAGATTCCTAGCTAACAGAAACATGGATGTAATGTTTAACGTATAAAAGATGAATGTACATGTACAGTGTTTTGATGCGATACGATGAATTAAACAGATGTTCAAGAACGCTATTTTAAGTAACGTAATTATATTATATTTTATTTATATTTTTATTTATTTATTTTATTTTATTTTTTATTTTTATTTATTTATTTATTTTTTGCTACTGAAAGTTTTATTTTCTTTTTATTCCTGAAATGCAGTACGGCTATCATATCAATGGAAATTCTATCATTTTTGTATCCTATTTGATTTTTTTTTTGTACGTAAGCTACATTCCCATGATCAATGTTTAATAAACAATTCAGACATTAACATCAAGAAAATTAGTTGAAAAGTGCTTATTTTCACTAGTGCTTAAAATCTAATCATCTTTCTTTTTTTTTAATTTAATCTTTCTGTAACTTTATTATAGAATATTGAAAGTTCAATTTCTTACTCCAGTTGTTTCAAAACTCGGATACAAAGTATTTATTTGCTACCATTCGACCACGGAAATTTTTTTTCTTAATCACAAAATCTGTGCTCAGAGGGCAAAATGTTATAAGTCACTTTTCTTAAAAAATTGAGTTTTTCACATTCTGGATTATCGTTCGCCGATATTTTCTATTTACTGAAACTACTGTAAGTAATAGCCGACTACTAATGCATATATAAATACAATATAAAGCAAATTACTGATTTTTCATGCCATTTTGGACCTTAGAACTGCTGTCACGTAAATTTTAAAAAAAACTTATAAATTTTGCCATCTGAGCACAGACATGGTATTTTTCTTTTCCCCTTCCTATGCCAATAATTGTATTTTGGTAACATTCGACCACGGCAATTTTTTTTCTAAATCACAATATTTTTCCTTTTCCCTTCCTAGGCTAATGATTGTATCATTGGCAATCGCTGGTGGACATTTTGACGATTAAAACGACTACCTTAATAATTAATGATAGCGTTTACGTTCCTCATGTATGTAACTTCTTTGACTAAAAATTTCCGCTATATCTGAAACAACGTGAAACGAAAAATTACCCGAATCCCAGGAGAAAATAAGTGATAGTGTCTTCCCATAGCTTCAGTATAATTAAGGAATGCAAGAAAGACCTGCGTTTCTGGCAAGTTCATTTTCCTTATTCTGTGTTTTTCAAATTTTAAGGGGGTCCACATTTAAAAAAAATATTTATTGAGTTAAAATTGAATTTTTTGTGATGGTTAACCATATAATTTGTAAACAAAATCACATCATATAACGTGTCATAAACTTTTTGAAAATTTTAAAATTTAAAATTTTTAAAAAAAGTGGGATAATTTAAAATCGTTATCACTCGAAAAATTATTTGTCGAAATTCAAAATTTTTTCATTTAATCAAACAGAAATATTTTAGTTTTAATTTCGATTCAGCATTTTTTTAAATATTAATTTTTTTTTAAATTTAAAATATTTAGATTAAAATTTTTAAAAAAAAAGATGTGATTTTTAAAAAAATCATATTTTCAAAAGTAAATATTTTTTTCAAATTCGCTGAATCAAAATTAAAGTACAATAATTGAAAAAGACATGTTCCAAGTTTGAACCATTTATCTTTAATGATTCTTGACTTATAACAATTTAAGGGAACAAGGAACCTTAAGCTTCGAATTTTTTCATTTTCAATTTTTAACTCTATATACAAAATGAGAATAATTTGTATTCTTTTTTTACTACATTTAAAACCCTTAGGATCCTGAATAAGGATTTTTTGGCGCAAAAATGCCTTTTAAAAATTTTTTCAAAAAAACTAGCATTTTTCAAAATGCTCCATGTGCATTCAAAATCATTTAAAAACCTTAGATTTTTAACATAAGTTTACCGTACATATATTAATATAATTGTGCTATGAATTTCTTTTTAGGAATCTAAAGCCATAATTATTTTTTAAATTTCGCTGTTGTTTTTTCGTTTTTTTTTTTCGTTTTTGCTTTATTTCATGGTCTACAAATTTGAAATATATTTGTGATTTCAAAGAACTATGCACAGGTTTGTTTAAAGCAATTCAGTTAACAATCCTGGGAAATTTAAAACAAATCAAACGAAAAGTAATGCGCATGGAGCATTTTGAAAAATGCTATAATTTTTAAAATCGACCTCCGATGTCCAACCAGCAGTTTAGGGTTCCGTGAGATCGGCCAGGGGTGCCGTTAGATTTTTTCGGGTATAAACAAACAAAAAAATGTTAGTACGGCCCTCTTAAAATAAATATTAAGTTGAATTAATCACTCCGACAGATTGTGACACAGATCGATTAACTCGTTTCTGAGAAGGAATTAGCTATTCTCCCACTCACAACTGTTAGACCTGATATCAAGCATATGTGCTCTAAGCATCCATCGCAAGTCTCACATTAATAAAACAAAACTCCCTTTAGCGATTTCCATGATAGTCCTCTAGTGTATTACTATATTGAATCCCATGTCTGATTCCGAAACTGTTAATGCAATGCTATCCTGGTATTTGTTACTTATATGTTTCAATAAATTAATAAAATCAGCAATGTTGTTGTTGTTGTTTCTTATGGCAATTTTGGAACTTATTCCATTACACGTAAAGCCGTGATGGCTGGCCATTTATTTAAGGGGGCACCGTATAGGGGGCCAGCATTACCCCCTACAAGCCGGTCCCGTAATTTAGAACCGAGTCAAGTGCCGAGACCGGAGAACTCGACCCCGCACCCCTAGAGGTAAATTTGAGAGCTGGAGGACTTTGCAGCCACGACGGAATTTACGTGCACCATCCAGCATCAGTGTACACGGCATTGGATTTGCAGCGATGGGCATCGAACCAGAGACGTTCAGATCACTGCTCCGTTTCCCTTGCCAACTGTGCCATCGCGCCCAAAAAATAGCAGTACATGTGTCACTGGAGGTGCTGGGGATCGAACTCATGTCCTTTCACATGAAAAGCGAACGCTCTACCACTGAGCAACACTCCCAAAAAAATCAGCAATGTAGTAAGTATTTATATGAACTTAAATTTGGCATGTTCCTGATATACATTCTACTTTGATTTAATATTTTTTTTTAATTGAAAAAAAAATAAAATTCTAACAAGGGTACCCCAAGTTTCTAATCCCAATCCAAAGGGTACCGCAAACGTAAAAAGTTTAGGAAATCCCTGCCCAAGAACGTGATTCATGTTGCGTCAGTTGTTCCACTCAACGTATGACACAGAAATTAGACAAACACCGGTAATCAAATCTACCTCTATTCGTGTGTTAAAATGCTTATTATTGCAGTATGTAGTTATCCGTGATAAAGAAGAACGTTTCAATAAAAGACCTTTAATAGAAGGATATCGTCAGACAGTTATTAGGGTAATCCGCAGTTTCTATTAAAAATAAACGGGTTTCCGTTGGTTCTTCGTGGTACGCCTGGGTGGCATTCATTTCCGCAATTCTCGTCACAACATAGCTGACCAGGTGGACAGTCGCTATGCGAACAACATCTGTCCACGCGTTGGATACAGATCCATTCGGACCTTCGAGGACAGAATAGCCCTAAAAAAGAAAGAGAAAAAATTGACATTGGATTATCACAACAGTTCATCCCATCAACTTATCTTTCTTTGAATACATCATTTTTACGCCTCAATCTGCCTAGTCAATGATGAAATACATTCACGAAATGTAATATTTTAACCTAAAATAGCCTTGAGTTGAACACCTCTTTATTTTCAGCAGTGACATATATTATTGTGTTTTGACATCTTTCAGACAAGATATTTTTTTTTAAAAGTTCGTTGTTGTTATATGAGTAAATATTTGTAACTGTAGACAGCTCGTGCCTGGGGCATAACTAAGGAGGGCAGGAGGTTTGAATTCCGCTTGAGGTGCCACGGATCCACACTCAGGTTGCCCCTCCAAGCCCTAGATCGCATCTGAGTGCTATAAACTTGTGGGTCACGACCCTCATACGACTGTCACAGTGTCTTCAAAAGGTCACTGCAAAAATTTATTTCTAGCCTTTTTTTTTAAACCCCTTTAAAAAAATGCCCTTTTACGCATATTTGGAGGGTGTCGCAGGTTACTGCGAAATAAGGGTTCACGACTCGAAAGAGGTTGAGAAATATTGTTTTAGATCTAATGGCGATGTGTTTGACTTAAGCAGATTTCCTCATTTTATACAATGCCTGTTTTATTAGTTTAATGACCGTAGAGTAATCTACGAACGTTATTTTATTCACAAATACATAAAAAAGAAATACATGAACGAGAATACACTCCCACGCGTCATTTCGGCTAAAGAATGGCCGAATGCACATGGTTCAACAAGAACATGGGTGACAACAACATGCCCATGTTTCTGCTGTTTCAACATGACCATTGAAGCCCATGGTTATGTTGACAGAATGAAGAGAGAGGGAAAGATTGTCTTCCTAGTACTAGAACACCTACCTAGTACAGAGTCTCTGGTCGTACTGGTCTGACGACTCTATGGGAGAAGGTAGCAAGCCTGTGTGGTTAAAGTTACACTCACCACAGTCCTCGTCCTTGTAGTCGTTGCGTGGTTACCGTTAAAGTAGGGACGCGACATCGATGTCGATGTTTTCAAAACATCGATGTTTTAATAAAAACATCGATGTTCTAAACATCGATTTATTGAAGCCTATTTTTTTAACATCGATGTTTTGTGCTCGATGTTTTACGTTGTTCGATGGTTGTTTTTTTAAATGAAAAAGCACCATAATAAAAAAAAATTAACCACCTAGCATAATTTTCGCACTCAGTAAATGTAAACTCAAAAATTCTTTTAAATGATTTTGCCGTATTCTCTATTGATATGAAACCAATTCTTTTTTTTTGTGTTACAGTCATAAACTTCAGAATTTTATTTTATTTTATTTTACAAAATTATTTAATCCTCCTGGAAGTAAATTAATCTCCAACTTGTAAATTAATGACTTTATATTTACAATAATTTCTCACATTCAACCAATTTAAATTAGAAAACATTGCGGATTTTTCTTTAAGGCTTTGGTCCTATCAATTGTTTTTATAGCAATAATTTCTTCCTCAATTTTCTGGTAAAAGTAATAAAATGTATTATAGAAATTCTGAGATATGCGCAGATTCTAGCAACCAAGTTTTGGTCATTTGTGTCAACCCAATCAAAGAGTAAAATTAAATCAACTCTCCTCCCCACGACTAACCGAAATAACATTAATGTTAGAGGTTACTAAACCAGTTTTAAAAAAATGAATCTTCAAAAACATCGATGTTTGAATATATCGATAGTTTTTCGGCGATGTTTTATTAGCATCGATGTTTTAATATTGAATATCGATGTTTCAAAACATCGATGTTTTGTTGTCGATGTCGCATCCTTACGTTAAAGTCACAGTTATTGTCACAGTGGTCACCACACTATATAACATAACTTTATTAAGATAGTAGTGATATTTATTTGAGATGGTTTTACATTTTTTCTGCAATGGTGAACTCTTAATTTGTGAGTGTTGATACTGTGCCATTTGTATTTCCCCAACCCTTTAGAAAAGGACATGTCAGTATTAACAACACTAAAGGTATTTACCTACACAATTGGTTTTCATACCAAATTTAGATCAAGGGCCTGTTCACATAGGAGTCCGTTGCGTTGCGTTAAGGAAAAGATGACGTTGAGACAAAAATAAACCAATCATAGGTGTTAAAAATTTCATTGCTAATCGTTTGGAGGCCTATGATTGGTTTATTTTCGTCTCAACGTCATCTTTTCCTTAACGCAAAGCAACGGACTCCTATGTGAACAGGCCCTTACTCTTTGGTCATGACTATAAATCTAATGTACCCAAACGATGAGATATTCCCGAATGAGAAATTTAAAAATATATATATTTTTGACCACTCAAACAAAGTATCGAGGTGGTTTGCAATGTATTGAGAATTCAGTATTCAAATACACTCATGGACAAAAAAATTAGCGCACCAAGAAGGAGTCGTCAAAATGAAACGAAATTTTACATACGTAATGACTACTTTGATATAAGTAAATGATAAGAAAATCAAAGAAAAAGGATAATTTATTTCAGAGAAAAAGGCAAAAGAACGGAGGAGTTAATACTCCGTTGGACCCCCTCTAACGCGAATGCACGATGCGATGCGATCGGTCATTGAGTCATACAAGTTCTGTATGATGTCTTGAGACATTTCGTTCCATAATTGCTGTAACCTTGCCTCTAGTTCGTTCAAACTCGTGGGATGCCCAACTCGTCGTCCCAAATGATCCCAGATATGCTCGATTGGAGACAAATCTGGGGATCGGGCAGGCCAAGGAAGGGTAGTAACAGTGCGGAGACAGTCTTGTGACACCCTTGCCGTATGAGGCCGAGCATTGTCTTGTTGAAAAATGGCTCCTGGGAGCCGTTGCATGAGTGGCAACACATGTGGTTGCAGGATTTCATGGACATACCGCTGGGCTGTTATGGTGCCACGGAACAATACTAGGGGTGACCGTGTATTGTAGGCAATGGCACCCCATACCATCACATCAGCTGTGGGAGCAATGTGTCGCTGTACAGCAAAGGCAGGATTGAAGCGTTTACCACGGGCTCTCCACACACGAACACGATTGTCATCACTGCCGAGATTGAATCTGGATTCGTCGCTAAAGACGACCTGCTTCCATTCCGCTGCAGTCCAGTTTCCTCGTGCGCGGCAAAACTCCAAACGGAGGCGTCGATGGGTGGGCGTCAAGGGCAGCACACGTAATGGGCGCCGCGATACCAACTGTCCTTCAGCCAGGCGCCTTCGTATGGTTCGAGAAGACACAGAGGCCCCTAGTGAAGGTGCTACCTGTGCCTGGATGGCGGCCGATGAAGCAGTTGGCTGTACGCGTGCATTTCTTACGATGTGGCGGTCTTCTCGACGACTGGTCTGTCGAGGGCGTCCTGAGCCTGGTCTTCGTGTACATGACATCTCTCGGTTCCACTGGTCCCAACACCTCCTCACAACACAATCAGAGCGGCCTAATTGACGAGCTACTCGCCTAGCTGACCACCCAGCTTCCATCATTCCGACGATTCTCCCCCTCTCAAACTGCGACAACTGCTTATATTGTCTTCGAACACGGCGTAATGGCATGTCTATCTCAGCTCTTCCTTTGTAAATGATTCAGCAGACTCAAACAAGCTTTGGTTACCTGTTTTATACTCCACAGAGTACGATGTTCAACGCCCTCTACCGGCTATACGTAATGCGCAATCACGCTGCATTTCTAATCATTTGCATATCTCCCCGACATGTACCTTCATTGCAAGTTTCGTTACGATCCCGCAATTATTTCTTGGTGCGCTAATTTTTTTGTCCATGAGTGTACTTATTCAATAAGAAAACAAGGAAAATCGGAAAGGGATCATTTGTATGGTTCCCGCTGCTTTGCCTGACTTGTTTACTTCAAAGAAAAACAAACTGTTCGGGCTGTATGCGATATACATTTTCATAATACTAATGAAATACAGATTTGGCTCTATGTATATTATTTGTTTATTTTTAGTTGCATTTATAAAAAATCTCACGAGAAATGACGGTAGTTTTACATATAATTGCATATAATCACCTGTATTTCTTTTAGATTCAAAATATCGATTAGCTTTTAGTCCATTACACTCGCGAGTGTGTTACGTACCTATGATAAATATTTATTAATGATGTATGCATAACTTTTGCTTTACAGAGCTAGAATCGTGTACATAAAAATTTGCTCAATTTTGACCAAAACGCCTCGATTTTGCATAGTTGTGGTCTATTATTTCCTCATTTTCATATTTTGGAACTGTATTTCTTCGAAAAATATGACAAAAATTTTCGTAAGTGCAGTTTTTGAAGAAAAAAAACCGGCTCCGAACGTAGTCGGATACCTTAATAAAATATGGTTTTCAGGTACTAGTGTTTAAATCACACATTTATAAGCAGTTACTATAAAGTTCTAACATTCCGTTTGATATGCCATTGGCACTATTTTTCGCAGTGACAGTCCGATCATCAAATCCATTATGAAATTATTAATCTTGAATCTACTTACATCTCTGAGCTGAGGCCACACAGACCAGAGCAACAATACAGATGAAAAAGGCAGCTTTCTTCATCTTTATCTAACCTGCGGAAAATATTAACACTACATTTTAACCTACAATAATGAAATACAGTTTATTTATTCAAATGTCTGAAACACTAAGGTGAATTCAATGTTACTGCAATGCATGACTAAATATTGAGTTCATTTAAAAACTCAGATCATTTATTTTAAAAAATAACATATAAATTACATTGTAAAATAAAATAATTCAAGGTATATGTCAATTAATCTTCAAAAAGCGTAAGTGACATTCAAACAATATATAAAGAAAATGGTGACTGATGCGCCTATATATATCGTATCATTCAGACATAGGCCACATATAACAACAATCAAAGCCCATTTAAACATGTCTCTAGATATCGTTTATCCAATTTTTCCCTATCTTTGAGCATAAACTTTAATTTTAAACTATGCGTTAATCAAACTCGTTTACAAATTGTAGCAGTTTTCAAAAAATACTTAATTACAATTTGGTAAACAACAGGAATGTTTTTTTCTCTGGAAAACAAACAATATATAACATTGTGCCAATATAATATAGTAAGCGTGCCTCGACTAACAGATTTTTTTTCAGCATTATAATCAAACAGAATCTTGTATAAAGGCTGATAGTCGTAAAGTGAAAAACTACAGCTCATCAAAACAAACCCAGCAAAATACTGTAAAGAATATAATCTTTTAAAATCTTAGCCAAATTTAAAAGAGATAAATAATTATTAACTTCAGGGAAGGAAATTACTGTTTTACAATTTTACAAAAGTGGTGTATAAACGCTGTTTTCCCATCCACCAAACAGTATTATTTTACAAACAACGAAATATTTCTTTGCTTGTAGATTACTTTAGTCAACAAATTTAAGCAAGCTGTTTTAAAATAGCTAGTAAATTTTTCTCCTATCTTAGCTCGAAACTTCGAAGTGTACTGTAATAACGGTCTACTGGGAGTGAAATCAGAACCCCTCTTCTGAATTTCAACTCCCCTTAGCCAAAGGGATTTTCAGTTGACCATCCCAACTATGTGCGGATATCGCATATTCAGAATTCCACACATCATAATACTCTTTAGAAGTCATAATACTGTTTACGCTAGTTTAAGGCAATGTAGTTCCTTTTTTCGGTAAAAAGCCGGATGATGGCCGAATGGCTAAGGCGATTGCATTACGTACCAGCATCTGTGGATTCGAGTCCCACTTGTGGCATGGATGTTTATAGCCGTTCGAAATCGGCTTTAAGGCTGTCTACAGACGGAGCTACTCAAAAGAAACTCACTGACTCCAACCACAAACCAGTCCGCGATGGGTCATAATTTATGTAATTGAATGGAGCCATGCAGACGGCGCTACTGGTTACTAACCCGTCAGTAACGCGTTAGTAATCAGTCACAGGCAACTGAACGTGTCAAGTCACTAGGAACTTCAGTTACCAGTTTCTCTTTCGTTGTACGGGTTATTACACAATCGATTTGACAATTTTTCAAAATAAATTAATTTCTGATAATTTAATTAAAAAATGAACGATCAACAAATTAATATCAAATTAGTGGTTGAAGTGGAAAAATATCCAGTTTTATACAACTTAAAATTAAAATTTCTTTCAATATATGGATGAACCCAAAATTTTCTTCGTATTCTATTTCATCTATAACGATAATAGTATTAAAGCAACACTGATTAATCACTGGAATCATCACTACAATCATTATCCATAGTAGCCCGGAATAATGATGTTCTTTCTTCTATGACAGGTAGCAAACTATTGATTTGAATCACTTTTGAGTAGGCCCGTG
>OU015498.1:122604726-122744726 GCA_907164885.2 Dolomedes plantarius | reverse complement strand
ATTTCAAAAGCCAAAAACTAAAATGTGCAAAAGAGAATTTTAAATAATTATTTCGTTATTAAAAATTCTAATAGATTTTTTAAAGTGATTTAACAGTTTTTAATCTTTAAGAAATAAAGCCATTTCATTTTAAATCGAAAAAGCAACACATCGGGTTGCCACTCAGCTAGTAATTAAGTTAAAACTTGTTTATTTGTAAGAATTTGGGACTCGAGCAAATTGAGCTAAATACTCTAACTATGGTACGTTCTTATGGCCATTATATTATTCAGTAATTCATCTTCGTCTGGCCTGGATAAACTATACTGATTTCGACAACAATCCGACGCAGAATCACACTATACATTTAATATATGGACATATATTGTTATAGAATAGAAACTTTTTAGGAAAAATTAATTTTTTTATTATTATTGTTATTATTATTTCCAATACCAGAGGGGGGAAATAACGTGCAATACAGCAAATACAAAAGATCAAAAATGCAAAAGTCGTTGAAAAAAGTCGGTGTCCCATCTTAAGACTTATTGCATTTCGATGCCTCTTCATGTCAGAAACCCCACACAACGCGTCGCGTATCGCTTATTGGGCGTGTTGCCCATTTCCTCTTCTTTCCCCCAAAGGGAACCATATGGGTTGGTAAAAACAGCAATACGACAGAGGTTTGTTTCACCAGGCCATCTTGACCAATTTCGAGTCTAAAACTTGCGACAGCACTCCTGCAAAGTCCGTCCGCTATATCCACTTTGAGGAGGAGTCTATAGCTTTTTGTAGAGATATACGTTTCATCAATTCGTCTTCCCGTTTTAAGTTCTTGCGTCTACGGATGAAAAGTCTTGCTGATTGGAAGGATGTTTTAATTTTTATTTGCTTTGTTATCCTCAGTGCCCTTCCTCGCCAGCAAATTAGCTTGTTTGTTGCCATAGATATTACAATGGTCCGGAATCCACTGAAGTACAATGGTTTTTTCCCTCAACCTCGATTTCTCAGTGAGGACTGGCACTCAAAAATTTCCTCAGATGTTCCATGATTATCCTCTGGTCAAGAAATGGAGAAAAGTTTGCAATAAATGCCAGCCCCGGCAATAAGGGATTTTTCATAAATGAACATTCGGGAAAAATCTGTAACCAATTTAATTCAGGGTAAACGTATGAATAGTTCCCAAAGGTAAGATTTTCAAGCCTTCCTGGGGAAAGTTTTTTTTAAATACAGGTTGCATAAGGTCTATATTCATAGCTACGCTCGCCAGTTCTATGGGATTAGGAGGTACACAATTTTTTTTCAAATAATTAATTAATTAATTAATGTTCGGAAATGGGCAAAAGTAGTCTTTCAATTGGACTGAACATCAATAATCGGCGTCACGGAACATTTTCGGGTCGTGACGGTAATTTGAATGTCCATCGTCGACTTAATTGTTATATACAGGGTGATTTTTATTAAACTGACACTACTCAGAGCCATCTGTAGCACGTCTATCAACCAGAATTCAAACCAAAATGGAAAGAGGAAATAGGCCATATCTAAGGACGACATGAAAAAGATTTTGCGTGAAAAAAAATAAAAAAAGTTCCAAAAGTCGCCGATAGGGGAAGATATGGCACTGTTATTGCTAGCGCACCCGAGAATTTGCGCAAATCGCAAGTAAAACATCAAAATGCAAATTCACGACTACGTAGTCGATGGCAACGCCAGTATTTCGGGCTATAAAGATAAGGGGTGAATACCGAAAAAGTTGTAATAAGCAGACAAATGAATTACAAAAAATTTTCACTGGAACACCGCTTTATGCAGAAAATCCACTACTCCCTCCTTCAATGTGACCATCATCCTGGTGGACGTCACATTGCATCCTGAGCACTACGTTCTCAACGGCCGAGCGGAACATATCACCAGGAATGTTCAATATAGTCGGGGATATGTTGACCTTTAGGGCTGCCAAGTTAGAGACTCCACCAAGATACACCTTGTACTTTAAATAACCCCACAGAAAGAAGTCACATGGGTTAGGTCCGGGGAGCGAGGTGGCCATGCAAGTGAAAAAAGCGACTGATGACCCTTTCTTCTGTAAAGCGATGGCGCAACAGATTCTGCACCGATCTTTATAGCTCAAAATACTGGCGCTGCTGTTGACTATGTAATCATGAGTTTGCATTTTGATGTTTTACTTGCGTTTTATGCAAATTCTCTTGTGCGCCGACAACAATAGCCCCATATCTTCCCCTATCAGCGACTTTTGGAACTTTTTTTTCACGGAAACTCTTTCCCATGTCGTCCTTAGTCCCTCTATCAATTTTGGTGGAATTCCGGCTGATAGATCACGCTACAGGTGGCTCTGAGTAGTGTCAGTTTAATAAAAATCACCCTGTATTTATTCTGGAACGTTTCAGAATGCACAGAGTTAGTTTCACAAGATACAAAGAAGATCATGCGAGCAAAAGAGCCACTATCTTGCGTAGAGCATGAGTTTCTTACGAATGTTGAATTAAAGGAAGGAAGGAAGAGAAAGATTTAAGTCTTGCTATCATGATAAATTCATTCAAATGGATATTACTTCAGCAAGTAAACTTCTAATTGAAAGTTATTTATTAATACCTCTCTGTATCTTTCCACTGAATTAACGAATCCAAAAAATGAGAAAAGGTGAGCAATATACGTGACTGTAAAGGAATCAGTATATAGATAGAACACGATAAGTATTTCTTGCTTATGTCTGCCCTTTCGTGAAAAAAAAAAATCCAGAGAATACCGCGGACAAATTTTAAAGTATATTAAAATAAGGCTAACTGCCCGGTTCTTTGTTTTCGAATGTCTAGACGACAAGTGTGTTACCGACAATGTCTTTGCTCAGCTTCAGAAAAATTCACTAATAAATTTCCCAGTGCTATTAGATTATAATTTAAATATTTCGGCATAACCAGGCTTGTACTTTTTCCTCACATGTGACCAAAATATCACAACACTTTCACGTGATAGATATATGTTACTGCATTTCAGACAGGCCAAATCATAAGCTTGCGTTAAACATAGCCAACGACTAAGGTGATTGCAGAAATTACTGAAACTGAATTAAGAAATAGCAACCGCAGTGCTGAAAAAGAGGAGAGTTACAAACCACGAATTTCTCGGAATAAATGCGTTCTCGAAGAATCTTGAATGATTGTAATCAAAGATATCCCAAACCGGTTGGTGGTAAAGTCAAATCGTAAATATCAACAGTAAAACTCTTAAATTTCTAAACCCCAGTGAAAGTAAAATTATTTCTACTCACCGCTTAAGGCTGTTGTGTACTAACCCTATTGTATACGCTCACCTCAATGTTAACTTATGAAGAAAATTTGTCCAAGGATTGCCGACTTGGATTTAAAGATTTTTTAAATTGTACTCCGTAATAGAGAAAGAAATTTTACACCTTGGGGCATTTATTTAAATGCAAATAATATTTTGAAATTTAAATTATTCGGGGGAAAAATCTAGTTTAGTGGGTTTTGAACACTCATCAATACCTTTCGGGGACGAAATTTATAAAATGAATCCTGTTGCAAGGTGCAGAAAACTTCAGGCTATCTGAAAATACCATTTTTATTGGATTATCAGCATTTACGTAGTTATAAATAAAAGACAAATTTTCTCCATAGGTTAACATTGAGGTGCGCGAATCCAGTAGGGTTAGTACACAGCAGCCTTAAAAAGGACTTGGATCTTTTCGCTTTAGTGGACTGGGTATAAACGCTGCAAAATTACAAAAGGACCACTTGCAATAACAACTAAGCTATAAAAAAAATGGCATCAGCTGCAAGTAGCAAGTAGATTGATTGTGAAAATAGTGAATAAATATCATGTAATTTATAGTTACCTTATTCTAAAATGATCTGTGCATCGCAGTTAGAGGAGAGACGCATGAAATGATAGGCGTCATGATCAAGATATTTTACAACAAATGAAAATAATACCAACTAAATACCTGAATACCCTGAACAAGCAGATTATCCCATCAATGGAATTTTTTTTCTGACAGGTCGGATATATTCCAAGCATACCAAGATTCTTGAGGCTCAAATGGCGAAAAATATTATCATGGCGAAAAATGCTTCCATTATACGTGAATTGGCTACAACAGCAGACACATTTCAAATTTTCGGGGTGGTTCCATTCTCCTCCTTTGAAGCAAGGTCTCGGTGTAACCATAATGCAAATCTGAGAGTATAACTTCGTGAAAGCTCGGAGTTATTAGTATTAAACGCATTCTGGGGAAATATTAAATTGAGCCCCTCATTTTCTCGGGGAGGGGTGCAGCGTATGTCGTTGGTGTCATAAAAATGCAACATCATACATATTATACAATCAACAGTTTTTATGCAATATACTGTCTATCAGAGCTAAAGCCATCACTTTATTTAATCTTAATCCTACAGGATAATGTAATTTGTTTAGTTAATTATCTGATTCACTGAGTTCTTTTCTCTTATGATATTTTCTTTTCTTGTGTGTGTGTGTGTGGGGGGGGGGGGGGGTTTCTTTTAGTATTGTTTGAGCGAATCACTTTCGCTTTTTAGTCGAAATTTTCCCTTTTCTCATTTTATTTCATTTGACTGTCGTTTGCAGTTTTACTACCTGGAGCTCGAAGACTTAGTGTGGTTTCGATGGAGACAATCAATCGTCTTCCGCAGTCAAATTACAAAGGCATCGGAATGCCTTTGTAAGGTATGTTCAGCCATGTCTGGTGTATTGAAGTCAGCACCCTCATGGCATCCAATTCTGCTGCTGAGGTTTTAATAAATTTGTCGCAAAAATTAAAAATGACATTTTCCGCGGCAGGAGATTACACTTAATAGTATCTTTCCTTCAATTACTAAGTAGTTAATAAAGAAATTTATTTTACTCTCACACCTGTCTTTTACGAGATTAGACTTTCCCCGAAGCGAACACCTTAAAACCGGCTCCAGGACACTTGTCACCAGAGGTGGACAATAATAAGTAGCACGAGAAACGACATTAATTCATACTAAAGGTCTATTACTCTAAAAGACCCAGAAACCCGAAAATATACCATTGGCACCGATTCCCTATTAACCGTAAAAGCGGTGGCATCAGGTTATGAAATAACGGATTTTTCCGCTACCGATCAAAGAAACACGGAGCTTCCGGGACGAACAACCGTGTCCCTCACACGTCAGGTGCCACAGAGCCGCAAGGATACTCGAATTTGCAAGATTTTTGAAATTCCGAGGAGAACGGAGCGATACAGTCTCCGCCATGTCTGCGAAGCCAAAGATCCCGCCGTATGACATCATACCACTGAAAACTCTATTAAAGTCCTTCCTAAAGCTTTTTATAGTCCTAAAGAACTATGCTCCTCCAAATGTATCCAAAAAACGAACACGGTGCGCAGGATTCAAGTGACTCGTGAAAGCAAGGACGTCACCGAAACCGCCGTACAAGATCATCATTTTTTCGGCAACTAACTGGTAATAAGTAGCACAAGAGACACCATATCAGTTCACCCTAGATGTCAATTACTACTCCAAAAGACATCTGCCAAGAAACCCTAAAATAGCGTTGGCACCGATTCCGTATTAACCGTGAAAGCCGGGACATCAGATTATCAAACTTACAGATTTTCCCGCCACCGATCAAAGAAACACGGAGCTTTCGGGATGAACCAACAAGCAACTCACGCGTCGAGTGCCACAGAGACGCAGAGATAGTCGAATTTCCGAGATTTTTAAAAACCCGAAAAGAACGAGGCGGAAGGAAATTAGATTTTAGTCCAACAAATTGTTTTTTCATGCAAAAAGAATAATGTACACCTACACGGATGTTACCATGAAAGAAACTTACGTATTAATTAGTTCACAGAATGATAATAAAAGCAAAAAATTTTAGAATTAACTTGTGTTCGAGAGATAACAATAGGAAAAAACGATCGCGCGCACGCTATCTAGCGGAAGAGAAAAAGTTTGCATTTCTTCGACGCTACACCACGCCTGGACTGTTGCCCAATCGCATTTTTCTCTTCGACTGTAAAATTTAAACGCACAGACCATTTTTCTAATACCTCAACAATATATTTTTACGTTCAGCAGCTCTCTAAAAATAGTTCTCCAAATAAAAAAAACTTTTAGAAATAATACAGGGTTCCCACCTATATCCGTTGCACCCCCCTTAACTTCTAAAAGGTGACAGCTTAGGCCATAAAGTTGGTGTCTAGGTATAGTAAAAAGGCTATGAGCTACTCGATGAGACAACTTACAACGCCATCTATCGGCAAATTTTGGAGTTAGCGTTCAAAATTGGTACGAGATACGGAAAAAAAGTCAATTACAAAGTTGTTAAGCATGATCGATTTAGTAAGAAAAGACACCTTGCACACATTAATACTCAACGAATGTAAAAAATGAACATTTGTTTGGTTGTGATTTTCAACACTATGGCGTCGTGAAACGCCAACGAAGCTCAAAAAGACCACCTCACAGACTAAATACCAGCCTGTGTTGTGGTACAGGGGAAACGCAAGCAATTCGCATTCATGAGGACTATGGTTCTGTCCCCACCAGTTGAGAGTTTTACTGAATGTCTCTACAAACTATGAAAACTTTCTGGTCTATGAAAACTTTAAACAACCATGTCTGGTATAAAATTCACACGGATTTCATGTATTATACAAATCAGGATGGAACGTCATATACCTGTTCACCAGCGACTAGTGTAGTATAAAAAGGATGTTTTCGCTGGGTTGTACGTTAAAGCTGAGGGTTATGGGAAAATTTGGCATTACAGAGTATTGTGAGATGTTGTTAATTTATGGTGAATGTGGGCGTAAAGCAAAAGAAGCTACATGGCTGTATCGTGAACGTTTTCCTGCAGGCCCGCATCCTACACGGCAGACCATCGTAAAAGTTGTAAAAGTTTCAAGGGAAACGGACTGCGTGACCAGCCGACCTCGAGTTCGTAGATGTAGAGCTCGTAATGTAGGAAGCAAAGTGCAACCGAAAGATGTGCTTGCATACGCTCTCGCCCATCCTCAGAGCAGCACAAAAATGATCAGTGACAATTGTGACCTCTCAAAAAGCGGAGTTTGGAAAATCCTCAATGATTTAGGTGCTCTTCCATACCGATCGACACCCGTGCAGAGATTGCTGCCAAAAGATGCTGAGAGACGTTACACGAGGTGCAACTTTGTGATGAATAAATTAGAGGTCTACCCAACATTCCTGGCAGACATAATGTGGACAGACGAGGCATGTTTTTCACGTAACGGAATGTGGAATAGACAGAACGTTCATACCTTGTAGATGGAAAATCTGAGAAGTCTTAAAATACGTTGATTACGTGAAAATAAAAATAAAAACATGCAAAAATAATTAAAAAGTCTAAATAATTAAATTAGTCTAAATAATTAAAACTTTCATAATTTTCTTAATGTCTAAAGAGCGATAAATATTTCTAATAAGAAATGCTCATGATTATCCCCGACCCCTCATTTCGAGAATCGATCTCCCCGAGGCGGCAGTCTTACATCCAGTCCCAAGACTCTGCTCACCGGAGGTGGACTTTAAAAAGTAGCACTATACACGCCATTAATGCATCCTAAAGGTCTATTTCTCCAAAAGACTTCTGCCCGGAAACCCAGAAGTTTAGCGTTGGCGCCGATTCCGTACTGGCCGTGAAAGCGGTGCCGACAGATTATTGAAATTACGGATTTTCCCGCTACCGGTCGAAGAAACACGGAGCTTTCGAGGCGAACTAACGTGCCCCTCACGCGTCTGGTGTCGCAGAGCCGCAAGGGTACTCGAATTTGCGAGATTTTTAAAGTCCCAAGGAGAACGGGGCGATAGGTCTTCGCCACGTCCGCGAAGTTTAAGTGAAGAGTGCTTTATTGATCCAAGTTTTAGTCGAGGGAAAAGCCACGTATGCTCCTTTTAATCCCCGTCTGTGTACAACTTTTATGTAACATTTTACTTAGATCCTATCTGTGATTTTGTGCAAGATCCACTTTATCTGGAAAATATAAGTACTGGTAACCATATATTTCGAAAGGATGAAACTTGCATTTTTGAGACAGAGTAACAGAGATATTACATACGTAAACGATTGACCAGTGGCTGAAACCTACTCTTTCTCATGAATAAAAATAATTTGTTGTGTAGTGTGTTTTTTTCCAATTAAGGAGATAATTTTCACTATAAATATTTTATTCAGAGTACATCCGTTATTAGAGGGAGAGGAATTCCCAGATCCATATTAGGATAGTCTGCAGTCGGGATCATACTCCACTTCCATTCCTGTAGTTTCCTTCGACACTGCAGAGTGGCACGTATTACCACAGTTCTCGTTGCAGCAAAGCTCCCCTGGTGAGCAGTCGCTGTGTGAACAGCATTCGTCCAGACGTTGGATGCAAATATGGTTGTTCATTGCAGGACAGAAGCGTCCTGAAAACAGATAAAATAAAATTGTCAATGAGCTGTATTACTTTTTTCTCACTTGAGACCTACCTTTTCTTCATTATAAAGTGTTACTATAAGTCATCGATTTCGCAATCAGTAGTGAAATGCTCTAAATGTAAAGTATAGAATTTTGTAGATATGGAAGAGAAAAACAGAGAGTAGGTGTTGAAATTAGTAAATAAAATCAAGTAAGAATAAGCTAATATTGTCTGACCTCGAAAGATTCGCCTTTCTCTAGTAGACCAATTCAAACGCGGAAAGAAAGTCTGTAGAAACATAGTGTAAACTGTGCTTTAGTTTCGGTTGCTTTTTGAATAGTTCGATTTCCTCTTTTCACTATATATCATAATAAAGTTAACTTTTTCGTATTTGTGGGTTGGTTAGGATTGACACACAACTTCTCTTAGTGAATTGAAGACAATTTTGCTCATAGTCATTCAATTTTTTCATCGTGGCTGAGAAAACGGGGAAGCTATAATTCCTGTTACTCAGTCTACAGAACGTGTAAAATAAATTCGCCTAAAAGAGAGTACGATCATATCGTTGAAGACTTGGCAAGAATTTTCTAAGACAGGTATAAGGTTATAGGAAGCAGATGGAGATATTCCCAAATTTAATTCGCAAAAAAAAGTAAAGAAAGCAAATACCGTAAAGACAACTGGAATCGATGAATTCGATTGCGACATTATGGGGGGGGGGGGGAAGCGCACGATTTTTATACTATATGAGAAAAAAAATTACTCAAACTACAATCAGTTTTAAGATAAAAACCAAAAAGAAGACTTTAAGACAGATGCTTCATAAAATTGGAAAAAATAGAAATGTCGCTCAAATCGGATAAACGTTTCTTCTAGTACTTCAGAGAGATGAAAGTTGATCCAATATCTGAAAAACTTGAAAAGATTTCGAGAAGAACATATCTTGTATACATGAAAGATATTTGTGTCGACATCCGATAAATGTTAGCAGTCGACTGATGCAATTACCAAAAAAAAAAGGAAAAAATACCATCTAAATAATAAAAAAAAGGTTCACGTCGAGACACCACATTCTTTAACATTCTCATGATCTTGTATTTGCTTTAAAATTTCAAATACACTGGTGTAAGAAATTAAGAGAATTTGCAGACTTGGTCGATTATCTCTAGAACTACTGTACCGATTTTAATGAAATTTGATATGTACTTGCATTGATACAATACAAAACAAATTAACCATTCAATAATTTTAATACACACGCATGATCGTGCGTAACACTCGTTGGAGTCGGAAGGTATGAAACAGCGGTTGCAGAATAAACAAAAAAATGGGTTAATAGATGGGTTAATAGGGGGTATGGTCCCCTCTTACAGATATACAGGTCTCACAGTGTGATTTCATAATTGAAATAAGGCAGTTTATCATTTCCTGTGGCAATTGGTCCCACTCGTTCAGCACCATTCCCTGGATGGTTCTCGGAGGGGGTTACGAGTTGCAATTGCCCTCCCCAGAGCATCAACAGCCCTCCCCAGAGCGTAACCCCCAGACATGCTCTATAGGGTTAAGGTCTGGAGATCTGGCTGGCCAAACCATACGGCGAATATCCTCACTCTCTAGAAATTCGTCGACCAGAAGAGCTCTATGTGGCCTCGCGTTATCGTCCATTAAAATGAACTCAGGGCCAACTGCACCCCTGAAAAGGCGAACATAGGGCTCCAAGACCTCATCCCTATACCTCACACCAGCCACAGTGCCTCTTTCAAAGACATGGAGAGGTGTGCGGCCATCCAACATGATGCCTGCCCAGACCATTAAACCTCCTTCGCCATAATGGTCGATTTCGCAGGTATTGGAGGGTAGGTAGAGGGTCCCTGGTTCTCTCCATATGAACGTACGGCGAGAATCGGTGTTCAGGCTGAACCGGGAATCATCAGTGAAGAGAACGGTCGCCCATTGATCCATACTCCAATCTCTATGCTCTCTGCACCATGATAAACGGATTCTCCTGTTCGTAGAAGTGAGCGGAACGCAAACAGAAGGTCTTCTTGCAAACAACCCTCTCTCATGAAGTCTTTTGGAAACAGTAACTCTTGATACACGGGTTCCTGTGGCTGCATACAAGTCACGAGAGAGCTGAGAAGCTGTAGCACTCCTGTTACGCCTCGCTATAATCAACAAATGGCGATCTTCTCTGGCCTTCGTGGCTCTTGGACGACCTTGCCCAGGCTTTCTCTCGATGGATCCGGTATCCTGGAACTGTTTCCATAAGTTGCACACGACGCTGGGTGTTAAAATGAACTCTCTACAAAATTGGACTTGAGATTGGCCTGCTTCTAGCCTCCCCACAATTCGCCACCTCATTCCATCATCTAAACGTTGGTGGTTACTCATTTTTACTGTTACAATTTGAAATTAACGATTGCTGCAAAATAACACCAAGAAATTCGCCGAGGTGTGCTAGCGAACGAAATGCTTCTTAACTTACGAGCGCTTATAAAGCCTGTTTCTCTACTGGCTCCGTCTACACACACGTGTACGCTTACGTATTTGACGTTAAAGATTTGCATTTTTGTCTAGAAGCAGTGGTTTTACATTCAGTTCAGTTCTTTTCATGAAATTCGATAAAATATGCAAATTCTCTTAATTTATTTCACCAGTGTATATTTAGGACTAAACTTATCAGATATACAAACATGAAGCAAATATTTTTAACTCAGTGCATCGACTTAATAGTGCAATTTCGCTAACAGTAGTTTTGCCAACAAGTAGTATGAATTGTATTAACGTATGGCATGAATTTTGGCAACCAAACAAATTTGAAAGAGAGGAAATAATATCAGTCTATTTCGTATGCGAAAATGACTTAATTGACAGTACGTGAATGAATAAGATAATACAAGATTACAGTTTCTTTTAAATACCTTTTACCTTAAACTCTATCCTTTCTTCTTATCTCTTTCCTTAAGACCAGTGGTTTCGAATCTGTGAGAACATTCAACATACAGTAGACTAAACTTACGGCATAAAATGATGAACTTAATTGAAATTATTAGAAAAGGATGCATAGAATCAATTAGGAAACTAAATTCGCAAGTAAGAAAAAAAAAAGAAGGCAAACACTAGCAAATTTTGATGGATTGCAGGAGTACTTAATAGCAAATTCGTTCATTTACCTTCTGTTGATACAAAGTTGAAATGAGCATTTAGGAGTTCAAAACTCAAAAATTTTGAGAAAAACAAATAATCCGAAAGAAATAAACAAAAACTCGCTCCAAGGAACCATTCATCAACCAGTCTGAGCCAATCAGAAAGCAGTTTGTGGAGTAACTTAAAAGACAAGAGTTGTCGCGAGCAAGCTCCATGACAGGTCAAAAATGCAAAAAAATTTCAGGTAGTCTCTTCTAACGAAACTACCGCGGGTTATTCACGTCTGATTACTTATCGTTGCTTGCTTGTTTTGTATGTATATATGTATGTATGTGTTATGTATATATATATATATATATATATATATATATATATATATATATATATACCTGGACCGGGGCTTTCTGGATATATATATATGTCAAAATTTTGACTCATTTTGGTACTTTTCTGTTTAACTGTTTACTTCTTGCCCAAGCGATACAGACTGGGTATGGCGCGCTGCCAAAATTATAACTCGCGATGCAGGACATCTGAAATTTTGCTTTCCGGAGGACCGTTATGGAGGAACGTAATCCTACGTTAAAAAGAAGTCAGGAGGACGCATGATATCTGATCCACATAACTGCGTCCTTATACGCTTGTAACGCTAGTAAAGCGCTATAATTGCATAGCGCTGGCTACTTAAAAGTAACGAATCTCACATCAGATTCAGTCGGTAAATGCCCACTCTGTTTGCAGCATCGTATAGAAGTATATAAAACTAAACGGAACCATATGTTTTACGATGATTGTCGAAGTCGCAATAATCGAGTGCGACCGTGTCTTTTAAGAAATTTGCCAGGAGGCTCATACGGTGTCCATATAAATATATCCTACTCCCGCTCAGATCGAATCCTGCCGTTGCGCCACGAAAAATGCCTCCGTTTGTGTCGTCAATTCATAGGGGGTAATGCTGTCCGCCTATATGGTGCCCCCATAATAAAATGGTCAGCAAGACTGCGGCGTAGTATAGGCGAATGTTTGATTACAAGTGCCTCCGCATTAGTTAAAAAAAATCCTACTCCCAAATTGTCATATTTTTTTAAACCTTCATACTCCATAATCGATACTAAAAAAATTTTGGTTTAAAAGGTGCCTCATCGCTTGCGGATTCCTGACTAATATCTGATGGACCCCTAAGAGGTCCGCCGATCAAGTTTCGGAACTACCTCAAACAATAGATCTATATCGGTTTTTCAGCAGGTTTCATTATATTTAGTCCGACGATCATATTGAATCTTGACCACTATTCCGTTTTGTGCTGTGAATAATTTTCAGGAATTATGAACCAGAGTTTAAATTCCCATTGGCAGGGACGTGGGACGTGGGGACGTATGATAATTTTACTTTTTTTCTCTAAAGTGTTGCCTTTTCGCAATTATAAGAGCAAAAGGGTAATTTTTTTTCAGTATGATACTAGATTACTTTTTCAAAAATGCGAAACAGCGATGTATGACGTATATATGTCTTCCCACTATAGAAATTATTTTTTAATTTATCGGGATAATTAATTTTTACCATGCTCCCTATCGCATAACTAATGGAAAATTAAAAGTACTACTATAAATGGCAATTATAGTTAAGAATCTCCGCCACGAATGTTTATGAAGAAAAATTTGTTTGAAATATTATTGTCATTATTATAAAATACCAGGTAACGGAGTTCTCCAAAAAGTTATTTATTTTCCCTGGCACACATACAAACACTCATATATATATATATGTGCGTGTGTGTGTGTGTGTATTCAATAAAATTTGAAAATTCAAATTTCGTAATATGTAGTTATTAACATGTTATTCAAGCACTCATATCATGGAAATAAAGTTCATTATTTAATAATAAATTTTGGTTCCACTTACTTCGAGCCGATGTCACGCATACCAGTGCAAATATGAGAATAATAAAAACAGCTCTTTTCATTTTAGTTGATGATAAAGCCTAGGAAAAAAAATTAAAAATTTTATGTTTACAAATCATTTTTGCTGTAAGCATTTTTCAAGTGTTAAGGTACGTCCATACTCGTTTCTTTTAACCGTATCTGGACCACGATGTGTGTCATGATCGGGCGAATGATGCTCTGCATCGTATCAGTAAACCAAATTTCTATACGCTGTTACGGCCCAGTCATGCTCAATTTGGAGAGAACTCTCCATCTCCGGCCTCGTGGACCGGTGACATTGTCTCATGACACTGAGTCATTGCCAGGATTATTTGTCTACATCTGCGAACTGCATATGAACCGAAGCATTTCCGTAATATTTCTCTCTCGGCCTCTCAAGAAAGAATTTTATAACTATCCTTTAGCTTAAAGTACTTCTTTAAAGGCCAGAGAGAATATTTATCCTTTATTCTGACTACTAAAGTATGTGCAGTGTCATAGATCAGGCTTGCACAACATACACCAGGCCCAACATACAACATAGGCCAGCACTAACTCTGCGTTCCGCGAAGCCTTTTGTGAAGACGCATAATATTATAAATGTAAAAAATAGGGAATGTTATTATTAGATTTATAATATTACGAAAGGAATATATAAGTAATGAATATCAATTTTTGTTGAATTTTTAAAATAAGCGTTAAATTAATTTTATTTTTGTTAAAATTCGTTTTTTAAATGTTCGTTTAAAAATTTGAAAGATAACTAATATTTAAATAACTGCAAACGTCACAGTCACATAGCCTAATTTCGTGCTTTTTTTCTGGAAAGAGTAAGTTACACTGGGCCATTTTAGAAGAGCCTATCATCAATAGCTATAAACCTTTCATGGACTGAAGCAAAGAATTTATCACTCTCGATCTCTTTAGAAAAAAAAAAGGCTAAAATAGTTATATTCAGGCTGGAATACTTTCGTAAAATATTTTTCTCAAAAGTTCATCCATTATATAAGTATATTTTTTTAAATCTAGAATATTTATTCTTTCACCGCAAGTTTCATATAAAAAATTGAAAGAGTGTTAATTTCAAAAATAAAAATTAAATGTTATTGTAAGGAAGCATTATACAGAAGGTTGTTCGCACTTTATGGAAACGATTTTGTAATTTATTTTTATTTTATCCTTTGCATTTTGAGATGAAAATTTGGCAACTTCAGAATAATCGTCTGCTACTGTTTTATTTTGATTGGAATGTAAAATGAAAGATTTATTTTTAAAATGGCTCCTAAAATTGATAGCTAGCTCGAAGGTTACGTAACTGCGCTTTCCGAGGAAAAATATTCGTATCAACAAATTATAAAGCGGTGTAAAAATCACCTGTAGGGCATTTCAGAAAAAAGTACTTATAACATATTAAATTTGAAAGGAAAAAAAAGTCTAACTGAAAGTAAAAATGAAAACATATCCGCGAGACCTCACCCTAAGACTGTTCGAACGCAGGTAACTATCAAGAAAGTGAAGTCTCTGATCCTAAAAGAAAATCCGCCGACTCAAAGATCCATTGCATCGAAACTAGGAATGCCTTCTGGTACTGTAAGTAAAATCATTCATAAATATTTGAAGTTTAAAAAGATGTTTAAACCTCAAGTTTATCTGCTTTTGCCAAAGCATATAGCTGAAAAAAAAACAAATTGTAGAAAATTATATGAAAAACACCTAGCTACTGAAAAATGGAAACTGGTAACACTCGGTGAGACATGGGTGTATTTAAATGACTGTAATAATAAAAAAGATCAATTTTCTATTGCTCAACTGACGGTAATGACCGTACAAAATGGCTTCGCCAGTGTACAAAAAATTTCCCTAATGGATTTATGATAGTTTCAGGATTTTGTTACAACGGTAAATTAAAAATCAAAAAAGTCTCAAATAAAGCCACATTTAATTCACTCTACTATCAGCAGAATATTTTACGGCCAATTTTTGAAGAAGAAATTCCAGCCTTATATGGAAAGGACATTGATAAAGTTGAGCTTCATATGGACAAAGCCTCTAGTCTTAGAGCTATTGTCAAGAACCATGGCTAACAGATAGAAGCAAATCGACGCAAAAAATACGGCCTTTATACATAAAACTTAACTATCAAAATCGTTTCCATAAAGTGCGAACGACCTTCCGTATAACCTGAAAAAAAAAATCTAGTGAAATTGAGTCAATACTTGGACTGTTCATGGATAACTACGAATTCCATATGGACTGAGTTTCGATTTATAGCTTTCTCATTTCTCTAAATAAATGTCTAAACTATTTTTTATTGAGCGTGTTTTTAATAGGATCGACAAAAGTCACTATATGTGTTACGACTAGAGAGCAGAAAAAGTTATCACCTAATGAAACTATTCATGCCTAATTTCATACTTTCATTGATATGTGATTACGATAATGACTGAAAAATACACTAGCATTCTTAATGGCTATCAGGGTGAAGTTCAGGGTCAGGTTAGTGATAACACAGGTCTGCGACCGAATAATTGACCTTATGCTTTATCTTGATTTGTTTGGATTTTTGAACGCTGAATTCGGGAAAAATATTTGTTTTTTAATGTACCAAAAAAATTAAATTTTTTAATCACTATGAGAGGGTTTTCATTGGTTTATTTCTCGGTAAAACATAGATAATTTTTGTTCGAAAATCAAAAATTGAGACGGATTTTTGTGAAATATATTGCATAAATAAATAAATAAATATTAAACAATTAAATTAAGTTAAAGGGCTTTGCTATTGAATTTGCTATTGTGAGATGTCTTCCTGGGAAACAACTTTGTTTCCCTTTCCTGCCCTCTTAGAACTGCGAAAAAGAATGCAGTCGAAAACATGCTAAAGGTGTTTTCCGGTTCAGATCAAATTTATATCCGCATTTCCCTTATATTGTTACTAACTAGTACAAGTTTTTCATTGTACAACATGTGAAAAACAGTGTGTTCCATTTTTCTCAAATGAGGAAAATTTAGTCTACTGCAGTGACGTATGTGGGTTCATGAAACTGGATTCTTTTAAAAGGAGCCTAAAAGCAGTACTGCTACATAATAGGAAAAAATACGTCTCAAATCTGTTAACCTGTAGGAAGCGTATGAAAATTTTGCCTTGGTTCTTAAGAAAATCGGTACAATGACCACAAGAGGTTAATATGTGGAGATTTCAAAATATTGACAATAGTATTAGGCCAGCAACAGGTTACACAAAATAACCGAGCTTCCTCAGCTTGTGGCACAACTTTGCCAGATGATCTCACTGGAATAAAACAGACTGCTAACTTCGTGACACTTTCAAGCCTAGTTACAATGAAAAAGAAGAAAATTTAACCTTGTTTAGGAAGAAGTTTCGTTCCTCATGACAAGATTCTTTTACCACCTTTTCATATAACGTTAGGGTTCATGAAACAGTTCAATAAATCTCTCTATCAAGATAGCGAATGCTTCATATACCTGTGCTCGGTGCTTACAGCTTTATCTGAAGCCAAACTGAAAGAAGACATCTTCATTGGTCTTGACGTCCTAACCTTTGTCTGATAGTACATCCTTTGTTCAGACCAGGAACGGTACGTGAAAGGAAGCCTGCCTGCCTTAAGAGGACGGTCATTGAAAAATTTCTAAGCAACCACTAGTATTCAAACTACAAGCACATTATGGAACGTATGCTGAAGGCATTCCAAGCTAAGGGTTGCAAAATGAGCTTAAAATTACATTTCTTGCATTCCTATATGGATTACTTTCCTGAAAACTTGGGAGCATTCAGTGAGGAGCAAGGGGAAAGATTCCATGATTATATTAGAGATATGGAAGAGATATTAAGGACATTGGAATGGAAATATAACAGCAGACTACTGGTAAATGCTTTTGCGGGACACAATTTAAACCGCTCACTAGCATAAATGCACCCAAACAAATTTTCAAGATAAGAAAAAGCGATTTCATAAGGCTAATCAAGAATAACTAAACATATCTTTTTATTGAGTTGGTGCGTATATTTTTTAATTCAAATTTCATGAAATTAATATTCAAATTTACATTAAATGTTTTACGGTTTGTTTGCTTTTTGTCTACCATAACCTTAATGACAATGCTATTTAGTTCTTGTTTGCTTGATATCTGTGCAAGAGGGAATAAATGGGTTACATTTTCGGTTTCAGCGCAACAAAACTTGAAAACATCAAGGTCAATTTTTCAAAAATTTGAGAGATAAATGGATTCCTTAAGTTTATATCTGTGGTTTCGTTTGATGGTATTTTGCTCTTCTTTCCGTGCTTAATAATCTCTGAAAACTTTTAAAACAGCAGAGGAAAAAAGTGAAATATCGTGATTGATTAAGCTTGTATAAAAAAGTGCTAAATTCATAGAGAAAAGAAAAAAGTTAGCATATTGCATGGAGAAATACCATATTAAGCATATAAGAATTTTATTGTTAAGATATGTCTGAAATAAATCGTCTTTGTATTAAAACTCTGCGGATTTTAGGAGGGCGCGAATGAACAGGTAAATAATACGATACAATATTCAAAATTTCAAATATTTAGAATTTTTTTTCAGGAAAATATAATTTACGTTGCAAAATATTCCATTTAATGAAGGTAGTTTTATATTATCGTATTATACAGACCAGATATTTGTCGTGTCAGGCTGCAGCCAGAAACGACATGCGGTGATGCGCAAACAAAAGACTAAAAGCAATCAGGAAGATAGAGACTACTTCTTTGAAGAAATCTGAAATTCCTCATTATAAAATTTTCTATTTATGGAACGGACAAACAAACACCCTGAAAAATTATAGCTTAAAGCTGTAGGATTCCGTTCAATCGCTTGTAGTTTCTTTATCTTAAACCGTGTATAGTTTAATTAGTTTATTGTTAATTTAAAGTAAAAAATACGCGGATACGAGCCTGCATACTAGGGTGGCCCTTATTTTTCAACTTTGTATTTTTTTATGTCTCACCCTCAGTTTTTCCCTACTGGCCTAAAACTAATGACAGAGAAAAATCAGATCATTCGCATAATTCTAAGTGGTGTCTCAGGGGCTGTGAATGTCGCCATTTATATAAAAATTACTGTTTTTCCCAAATTTAACAGAAAAAATTAAATAAGATTTTATGCACGTTAATAAACTAAATAATATCAAATATACACTAAAACTTAGTTTTGAATAACCAACTAGCACGTAGGATTCATGATAGGGGGCGCAGTGCACGCGGCGTCGGCAGTGGCGGACCCGCCCTCCCCTAGGTCCGCCCTGGGCCCCACTTGCTAAGGGGGCCCCATGACAGGGGCCTTTTTCAAATTGAATGATAACTTTATTGCAAAAAAAATTACATACATTTAAAAAAAAAAATTTAATCAGACGAGAACGTTATTGTGTTTAGAAAACATTACGGTTGTGCATATACATATAGTGAAAGGTCATCAACCTCATTGGCCTGCGAATCTTTCTTTTCCTCTTTCGAACCGCGGATAAGTGAGACCTTGACTCGCGTAGAGGGATGGTATAGATACGTCAACCGCGGGTAAGCAAAACCGCGTAAGACGAGGGATTACTGTAGGTTTGAGGGGATCGAAAAGGTAGTGGGGGAATCATGCTATGCACTTCTGCCCACTCTATCATCTTCTCTCTCTCTCTCGCTTAGGTACTCCGAGTAGGACTCCTTCTAAGTGTTTGGTCTATAGATATTTAATATATTAAAAGCAATATTATTATACTGTACTTAAACAATAAATACTGTCATGAAGCGTAAACAGCCTAGTGGGGCTCAAAAGGAGAAATTGAAAAAAAGCAGAAGAAAAAAAGAACACAGTTGATCTTAGGATCAATTTTAAAGTTCGTCCAACAACAACAACCTTCCACTTTCAAAAGCAAAGAAGAACCCACTAGTTCTGGAGTTGGCTTGGAGGAATTAGAATCTGTTGTGGAATCAGCGCCGCCTTAAACACAGGAAGAAAGTTTCAAGATAAGTCAGCAAAACTTAGGAGGCACAATTCCTCTTCGAGTTAGTGCCAATGAATATGTAGGTTTAGACAGAGACAGAACATTACCTCAAAAAGAAGGTGAAGCAGAAGAGCCTGATATTGAAATTTCAGACGAAATAAGTAAAGTTCCTCTTTTTTGTGATGTAGGTAACTGGCCGACACCCCTATCGGATGGTATGAAAACCGATTTTTTAAAACGAGGCAGTGAGTTTTTCTAAGAGCCATCTTCGTGGCATGGGCCAATCACTCACTCAATTTGTGTGGGGTGCACGCTTACAGTTGCACTCCAACCAATGTGACAATTTTCGGCACACTGGAAAATTTTTACAACTTCTTCTCGGCCTCAACTCACACATGGGAAATTTTGACTGCCGTTGTGGTAGTAGCGGTTAAAAGGCTGTCCGATACAAGGTGGAGTGCACAGCAAGCAGCTGTGAAAACTAATAAAAAATTTTGAAAAATTGATCGGTGCAGTGGAGAAGCCGTGCGACGATAGCTATGCTGTCCGATACAAGGTGGAGTGCACAGTAAGCAGCTGTGAAACCAGTAATAAAAAATTTTGAAAAATTGATCGGTGCAGTGGAGAAGCCGTGCGACGATAGCTGTGCTGTCCGATACAAGGTGGAGTGCACAGTAAGCAGCTGTGAAACCAGTAATAAAAAATTTTGAAAAATTGATCGGTGCAGTGGAGAAGCCGTGCGACGATAGCTATGCTGTCCGATACAAGGTGGAGTGCACAGTAAGCAGCTGTGAAACCAGTAATAAAAAATTTTGAAAAATTGATCGGTGCAGTGGAGAAGCCGTGCGACGATAGCTGTGCTGTCCGATACAAGGTGGAGTGCACAGTAAGCAGCTGTGAAACCAGTAATAAAAAATTTTGAAAAATTGATCGGTGCAGTGGAGAAGCCGTGCGACGATAGCTATGCTGTCCGATACAAGGTGGAGTGCACAGTAAGCAGCTGTGAAACCAGTAATAAAAAATTTTGAAAAATTGATCGGTGCAGTGGAGAAGCCGTGCGACGATAGCTGTGCTGTCCGATACAAGGTGGAGTGCACAGTAAGCAGCTGTGAAACCAGTAATAAAAAATTTTGAAAAATTGATCGGTGCAGTGGAGAAGCCGTGCGACGATAGCTATGCTGTCCGATACAAGGTGGAGTGCACAGTAAGCAGCTGTGAAACCAGTAATAAAAAATTTTGAAAAATTGATCGGTGCAGTGGAGAAGCCGTGCGACGATAGCTGTGCTGTCCGATACAAGGTGGAGTGCACAGTAAGCAGCTGTGAAACCAGTAATAAAAAATTTTGAAAAATTGATCGGTGCAGTGGAGAAGTTGTGCGACGAGTCTGAAAACCTAGATACAAGAGGATCAACTCAAATTATAATGGCAAATGTTTGCGATTTTACGTCTTTAGCGTTTCTACGTTTGTGGTCAGACATTTTGGAGGAAATCAACCACACTCAACGCTACCTATAAATTAAGGAGATTTCCTTGGACAATGCTTAAATAAACTAAGAGAATTGGAACTTTTTATTAAGGAAACTAGAGAATCTTTAGTTAGTGATGCTTTGGACTTCGCTTCCCAGAAATATGAAGTAACGGGAATTGATATTTAAAAGAGAGGCAGAAAAAGATCTTAAAAGCTAATGCCGGATGAAAAGGCTAAAGATGAAGATTTATCTTTACAAGAACTAAGGAGGTCCATGTTCCAATGTGTAGATAGGTTGTATTTGGAACACCAAACATGATCCATGGAGAACATTCATAACAGTGGCGTAGTGAGGGGGGAAAGGGGTCTATCATGCCCCGGGCGCTCCCCGCAGAGGGGCGCCAAATGGTCCCTAAGACCATGGGGGGCGCCAAAAAGGTATCGTGTCCCGGGCGCCAGTTATGCTCGCTACTCCACTGATTCATAACAAATTTGAAGTCTTGCAGTCGGTTAATTTGATCAAAGCTTCAGATCAGAAATTACCAGAACTTATTTCTCATATAACTGAAAGTTACGATGAATTTTCTAAGGACGAGGTTTTGCCAGAAATAAAAAGACTAAGACGTCATATGCAAGCTTCAAATATTAATACAGAGGAAGTAAAAAAGGTCTTCAGGTTTTGGCAGTCCATTGTTGCTAGTTCATTTTTTATTGGACTTTCAAGAGTCAGTACCAAACTTGTGTTCAGCACTAAAGTTGTTTTTGACGATTTGCATTTCCGTCGCAACTTGCCAAAGAAGTTTTTCAAAGCTGAAAATCATCAAAACTATTTGCGCTCAACAATGAGCTAAATCAGGCTAAATGGACTAGCAATGTGATCCATCGAGAACAAGTTGGCTATGAAAATAACCTTCCATGAGACAATTAGACAATTTTCTGATTCAAAAGCTAGAAAGAGACAATTTTAAAAGGAGCATTTTACTTATTCAGAATTAATACAGAAATGCGTTTCCCTTAGTTTTGGCTTCACATGAGATTGTGTATAGAAAAATAGGATATATATATATATATATATATATATATATATATATATATATATATATATATATATATATATACTAGTTATCAAAATTTAAGGAAAATCACAATAAGAGGGATAACACGCTCAAAACTAGGCCAATCCGTTTAAAATTTGAATATGTTAAGTAAAAGGTGCTGAACAATACTGCATTATGCAAAATAGTGGCGCTGCAGTCGGAATACGTCATTTGCGAGGAGCATAAAAGTGTATGTCTCAGAGCAATTCGGCAATTGTCGCTGCGAGGCTGAGATTAGACATCTAGCATAGCTAAATTGTAACAATGACCTCCAGGCATCATTTGACCGAAGAACTGCTATGGCGAAAAATTTCGTGACTAGAGACAATACAAAGTCAGACAGAAGTGGCCCGATGGCTAAATGTGAGTCCGTCTGTGGTTCATAGACTTTTGCAACAATTTGTAACCACGGATTCGGCATCCAGGAGGTTCAACCAAGGACGGCCATACGCTACGACGAGTGCCGATGACCGATATTTGTCAATATGAGCACGAAGGAATAGAACCGCAATTCCGTCGGAACTCAGATCCTCCTTCACTGCAAGCTCCGGAAGGTTGGTATCAACGTCAACCGTGCGTAGAAGGCTTCACGAAGGTTGTCGTTTAGCGAAGCGACCAGCCATTTGGGTCCCACTCACGTCACGCCATAGGCGGGAACGTTTGCTGTGGGCACGTCAACATGTCCACTGAACGCGTGATCAATGGAGGGCTGTTCTCTTGACGGATGAGTCCAGGTTTAGCCTCCAAAGCGATAGTAGGCGTATTTTGATTTGGAGAGAACCTGGAACTCGTTTTCATTCATCACACATCAGTGAAAGAGATGCATACGGATCAGGCAGTGTCTGTGTTTGGGGTGGTATCTCTTTGGGTGGGCGCACAGACCTCCATGTCTTTCCCCGTGGAAATGTGAATGCTCACACCTATAGAGATGACATCCTTGATGCTTATGTGCGCCCTTATGCCAGGGCAATAGTTGATGCTTTCGTGCTAGAGGACGATAACGCGAGACCGCAAAGGGCTCGCATCGTGGATGCTTATCTTGAGCAGGAAACAATTCAGCGCATGGAGTGGCCAGCCCGATCACGGACCTGAATCCTATCGAGCATGTTTGGGACGCTTTAGGACGACGTATAGCTGCTCTCAATCCTTCTCCTGGGGCCCTAGCCACGCTTTCAACTGCTTTGACAGAGAAATGGCTCTCACTTCCCACCGAACTCATGGACCGCATAACTGACAGCATCACACATCACTGTATGTGCTGTATTGCTTCTCGGGGGAATCATACGCCATATTAAAGATACTTTTCCTATACCAAACTGACACATCTGATTAGTTCATTGTATACATATGCTAGTTTCTATAACACCATAATTGTCTCGCGATATCTTTTTACGCTATTTTATACTTACCTATGTGTTGTATAATGTGTTTAAGTTTCATTAAATTCTACGTGTAACTTTTTGAGTAATCGCTATTTTTGTGACTTTTTCTTAATTTTTTATAAACTGTGTATGTATATACACTAAAGTGCCACTGAATTAGGGATACCTACCTAGTAACGAGTTGGGCCTCCTCTGGCCTTGATAACGGCTGCCACACGACGAGGCATAGATTCAACAAGTTTCTGGAAACGTTCCACGGGAATGGCTTGCCAAATATTGGCTAAAGCTGTCCATAATTCAGTAAGGTTCTTTGGTACTGTGTGATGGCCTTTCACGCCTTGTTCCAAAACATCCCAAATATGCTCAATAGGATTTAAGTCTGGGCTTCTAGGTGGCCAATTCATGACAGAGAAGTCAGAGGAATGCTCATCCAACCAGCCAGGTCGGCTACGATTTGTCCGCGATCGAAGGCGTCTAAATCAGGCAGTTTACCCATACTGGCAATTCCAACAACTAATTCAGAACAACCACAGTACGCGCTATATATGCAGTTAGCACAGCGCCCTCACTTGCGCATACATGATGCGCAGCGCTACACAATTTGCATAGGCTTTGCTATCCCTAATTCAGTGGCACTTCAGTGTATATATACACTGCTCAAAACAATTAGGGGAGCCCATGGTTTTAACGAAATTACGCAAATACTTACACCGATAAGGAACATAAAATAAATCATCTATAATTTAAAGCCTAGCAGGAAACAAGAAGGAAACTTTATATGCAAATCAAAGTTCATGACGTCAAAAACCAGAAAAAGAACATAAGGGCGGAAATCGGGATGTTGCAGAAACGTCTGTTTCACTGCCTTTCGAAACTGTGAAATTCGATTGCTCAGTTATTCTTTTTGAGAAAAGGTGACTTGAAAATATCTCAACAACGTGATTTACCGGAATCCATGGCATGGCGTTTTATAGGCAGACTTGAATCCGGGCAAACACAATGTAGTGTCGCGGACGCTGTTGGAGTCGCTAGAAGTGTCGTTGCAAGGCTGTGGAATCGATTCCAAGAAACAGAGAATGTTAGACGTCGACCAGGGCAAGGTCGGCTACGCGCCACTACAGCAACTGATGACCGGTATATGCTGTTAACAGATCGTCGAAACAGAACAGACAATGCTACTCAGCTGCAAAGACAGTTGCTCTTGGCAACAGGACGAAGGGTGTCCAGCCAAACAGTACGTAATAGGCTTCATCAGGGAGGTCGCTATGCACGTAGGCTAATGGTCTGCATTCCGTTGACCTCACGCCACCATGCGGCCCGAAGAAGATGGGCTGCTGAACATCGAGATTGCGAGCAACATGATTGGAGCCAAGTGCTGTTTACAGACGAGTCCCGATTCAGTCTGGAGTGTGACACCCGACGTGTTTTGGTATGGAGGGAAAGGGGCACTCGAAATAACCCCACATTCGTTCGTGAAAGGTCACAATACAGACGAGCTGGTTTTATGGTATGGGGTGGAATCAGCATAGGTGGACGTTCGGACCTGCATATCATTCGGAATGGTACTTTGACGGCCTGAAGGTATGCAGACAAGATACTGAGACCTCATGTCATACCTTACGCTGCATCCATTGGAGATTCCTTTGTTTTCCAGCATGATAATGCCAGACCGCATACAGCTCGTCTTGTGGAGAACATGCTTGAAGCTGAAACAATACAGCGTATGGAATGGCTAGCGTGCTCTCCTGACCTGAATCCAATCGAGCATGTTTGGGACATGCTCGGACGACGCATTGCTGCGAGACCAAGGCCTCCTTTTACTCTCCGAGACTTGGAGATTGCACTTCTTGAGGAGTGGAACAGTATTCCCCAAAGTCTTATCGATAACATTATCGCATCCATGGAAAACAGGTGTGCAGCAGTCTTAGCTGTTCGAGGAGACCACATGCCATATTAAAAATCTTGCATCATTTCTAAACAATACTTTTTTTTTTTTTTATCGTTTACATGTAACCAAATTGTTGCCCTAAATCATCTTTTCATGTTTTTTCCATATTTTCAAAGAATTAAAGCTTAATTACAAATTTTTTACGTCTTTTTTTCTGTATTGCGCATTGATACGCGTGTACTATCCATTTTATGCCAATACGTGGCTGTCTCGCACGGTTTTCATAACTTCTTTGCTTGCTCCCCTAATTTTTTTGAGCAGTGTATATATAACATATATACACGTAAAGATACTTTGTTAGACTTGGCTTTACATATGTCTTATTTTGAAAAAAAATTATTCTATTTTTGTTCCAAAAAAACTGCTACTGTATTCACCTCAACACGAAAAGCTTTCGACGTATTCCCATTCTATCTATTTCATACTGATACTGCAAATGCATATTGCCTTGTGAAAAGTAAAATTGTTTTAAGTTGAATTACCAATAAAGTTAATGTAGATCAAAGGGAAGTGTTTCTTTGGTTTTCCTTGTAGCTACCGTAATATTATAAGAAAGTATTGGCTCCAAAACGGCTCCTTTTCTTTTTAATGTGAATTTTGTCTTTAACTATTATTGCTTTGATTAATAAAACGGCCAAGCCTTTTATAGTCCACCTTGAATAGAGGAAAAATTCATACAACAAAGACCAGAGCCGTAAAACTGATTTTAATCTTGTGCCGAGCAGTAAGTTAGCGAGCTCATGGTTCAGACGGTTAGAACGTTGGTTCCGAAGCTGTGCCACGAGGAACGTCATTGGTGCGATTGCTCGAACCCGGGCCTTGACGTAAGACTTTTTTCAATTTAATACTTAAACAGTAATGATCATTCCTGACCTCGGACTGCACGAGTTCGCTCCCTTATTCTGTCTATTTTTTTTTCTGCACAGGTCACTGTGGAGACGGTCTGATTAAGGCAAGAAAGGCTAGCTGTCATAAGAAAAAGTTAAAAATTGCAGGTTTTTTTTTTTTAGGGGAGCCTCAAAAATAAATCCGCCCCGGGCCCCCAAATGGTCTAGGTACGCCACTGGGCGTCGGCAGTTCTGGTTGTCGGGAATACAGACACGGCGTTTAGTCATATTCAGTATTGCGGTGTCTTCCAAATGAAGCGGTGGAACGTGGTTTGTTAAAAATGGCGCAAAAGGGTAAACTTCGCAATCATGTATATGAAACAGAAACAAATCAAATATTAGGTAGGAAATTACCTTCTAATAAACAAGTAATTCAAGTGCTATTTTATAATATGAGATGCATAAAATTAAGTATCCGTGAAAGTGCTCATTTAGTAATTTCTGAAACTGCAATTTTTTGGCAAAAAGCCCGAATACCATTTAGAGAACCTCAAAACTGCATTGTTAAACAGGAAGCCCTAAATAATAAGGAAAATGCTTTAAAAAAATTCTAAAAGATAGAGCGAATCTCGGGAGCAAAAGGAACAAAATTTTAAAGACAAACTAGAGGACCGAATTTGATATTGCTCATTCAAATGCCTTGGAAATTATTACAATAGATGAAGACAGAGAATTTCTCATCTCCCAGAGGCAGAAAGGAAAAATTGGTGTTTTAGGGGACATTGATAAAAGAACTGATGAAAAGGAAAAAAAGAGTTCTAAAACGTCTTAGTGCAGAAGAACAGCGATGTAAAATAATTTAAGGATACAAAAATGAGTGAAACAATGGAGGACATGGATACGTTGTGTTCCACAAATCAGCCAGGTCCATCCAAAGAATGAAAGCGTGGAAACATTAATTTTATTTACACCAAGTTGGTAGCAGCTCTTGATAAATGCAAGTTAATTGACAGAGACTCTGTACACATTTTAAAAGCTACTGCATAAGCTTTAAGACACAACACTGAAGATCTAATTATAAATCGAACCTCGATACAGCGATTTCGTCAAAAGCTTCGTGCCGAGCATCCTTCAGTAATCAGAAATGAATGTCTAACGATACAGTTAGAGTTCGCTACCGTCCATTGGGATGGAAAGCTGATTCAAGCAATAACTAGAAACAAGAAGGTTGACAGGCCTTACAGTAATTATTTCCGCTAACGGACAAGAGCATCTTTTAGGAGTCCCTCAATTGGCTTCTTGCTGTGGAGACGACAGCAGCAGCTATTTACAACTTTCTTGCTGAATATAAACTTTTGGATACAGTGCAAGCTTTGTGTTGTGACACCACTGCGTCAAATACTGGAAGAAAAAAAAGGTGCTTACGTTTTATTAGAACGAAAACTGGGAAAAGATTTCTTATACCTACCTTACAGACACCATATATATTGATTGGTTTTAAAACCTGCTTTTGAAGCATGCATTGCTACGTCGTCTGGACCCGAAACAGGATTATTTACACGTTTTGAACAAGCTTGGGCCAATATAGATATTTCTAAACATACTGTTGGAATCGATGATCAATTTATTGTGAACAGTATCGGTAAAGACATAGAGATTGTGCTTCATTTTGCAATAGCGCAAGTTGTTATTCACTGACAAGAGACGATTACAAAGAGCTTCTGCAGTTAGTTATTATATTTGTAGGTGGACACGAAGCAAATGAAATTGCTTCATTTTGCAATAGCGCAAGTTGTTATTTACTGACAAGAGACGATTACAAAGAGCTTCTGCAGTTAGTTATTATATTTGTAGGCGGACACGAAGCAAATGAAATTACATTTCGATTATCTAGTGCTTTTCACCATTCCAGGTGGATGGCGAAAGCTATTTATCGCTTGAAAGTATTTATTTTTCGAAATGAATTTCTTTTGACTCGGCAGGAATTGCAAGGAATAAAGGATACTTATTGTAAAAATATACATAAATGTTTGGTACAATGCTCCCTTAGCCTGCAAAGCATCATCGCAGGATTGGATGTTTTTAAAGGACCTTTATTTTTACAATGAAATAAATGAAAAAATTTCCCAAGAAACAACAAAATAAATTTGTGGACATTTGTGGTATCTCACTGAAGAAATAGTGACTTTAGCATTTTTTGATGATACAATTCGTGTCGAACAAAAAGTAAAGATGGCCAAAGCATTTAAAGAAAAAGAATCAACTAATTGTGACTCTAAGCGTTTCCACTTTGATTTAAAGGAGATGACACACAAAGAACTTTGTGCCAAAAAGTACATCCAATTTTTTTAGCGGTTTGAAATATCGTCCGAATTTATTGCTCGTGATCCTGCGAACTGGAATTATCTTCATGATTATCAACATGGCCTTACAGTAGTCAAAAACCTTACAGTTGTCAATGATATCGCAGAAAGAGGTGTGAAGCTTATGGAAGAATACAACAATATTATAACACACGATGAGGAGTAAAAGCAATACCTATTGCAAATCGTAAAAGACTATCGGAGTCATTTGCCATCTTGCTCAAAGCATTTATTATCAAAAAATTACTGAACCTTTTACTATTACAATTTAATGTTATAATCACTTGTTTTTGTGGTTAAGCAGTTCTAGGCATTATTTTAGCTATTTTTAATCCTAAATATTTGTTTTAAACTTAAAAAAGAATAAATAAAAGTGTTATCGCGAAAATTTAGGAATTTAACTAATTTATTCCAATTTTCACCCCCCTTGTTATTATTAAATAAATTTTTCAAATTTTTTACCAGTTACTTTCTAGCCCTAAAGGAAAAGAAATAGGGGTTGAGACTTATAAAAATATAAAATTAACCTTTTACTTATATACTTGGGGCCATCCTTAGTATATAGGCATAAATATGCAGTGCATATTTATGTTTCTAAATCACATTATTTTTCAAATTAAAATAAATAAGCATTAAATTCTCCTTCGAATTTTTTAATGATGACAAAAAATTCTCATTTTTTAAGCCACATAAGGATTGAAATAAATTTTGAACCATATATGGATTTTCCTGAGAAATTAAATAAGTAATAAATTTTTTGCCTCTAATTTTTAGACAAATGGTGAAATATCTAATGTTTAAAAACAAATATTGATCATTTTTGCAAGTCAGCTAAGACTATAAAGGATTTAAAATGTAAACAAGTATCACTGATACATGAAAATAAATCGTGCAAAGCTTTTGGTTCGGTGTATTTGCATTTCGACAGAGGGTGATAAGCCTAATCCATGCAATTATAAAAATTTATTTTAAGGTGGATTTAAATCGAAGATCTTTAACTCCATAGTTAATCTGTGAAGAAATTTTTGCAGCATTTTTTTAAAATCACAGATCAGAAAAAGGATATTTTTTTTTATTATTTTTTTACTATTAAAACAGGCGTTCAAATAAACAGAATGTAGTTTTTAAATTTTTAAAGTGTTAATTTTTTACGGGCAGTTAAATTGTGACGTCTATCACTGCAAGTTAAATCTTTAAAAATTTTTAAATAAAAAGATTTTTGAAATTCAAGCTCATAGATAACGTTAAAGGTCTTTTAAATTCAGAAAACAGAATTTAAAGCCATACATTTGCTAATCTGTGGTTAGAAAAATGCAGAACAAAATTCCCCCTAGCTCTGTCTAGGATTGAAGATTTGTGATGTCAACTTTTGGACTTCAAGAAATTTGTAGCAGCTTCTAGGAAAATATACTCTCAAACTTAATATTTTTATGTTTGTTTATTTTTAAGTTCTCGCTATTTTGGTCAGGTATATTTATTTCTAAAAAAAAAGCTTTAAATATGTTTTTCTATCTCAAACTTAAAATTTAGTCGCACATAGAATATTTTTGCTTGCAACTATTAGAAGCTTTTGGAAATTACTAAATTTTAGTCTTGAATTCAACAGGAATTGAATTTTTTACTTCCTAGGTTACCACCAAACTATGGGACTTTATTATGATGTGCATGCATCGGCCTTATGAAGATTACTTAGACCAACGGTGGGTAAATGCGGCTCTTTGTGCAGTCTAGCGCGGCTCCCATTAATTTTTTTTTTTTTCCCTGAACCGTTTGTAGTGCGCGTGTGCGCAGTTTTGAAGCAAAACTTCGACTGTTTATTTACGATCTTGAAAACAAGATATTTAATCATTTTCCCACGAGTAAAAGCAAATGTAATTAAAATCGAAGAAGAAAAGTTAGATGAATAAAAGAAAATTTGAAAGAATTACAATCAAATTTCAAACATAGGTTTGAAGATTTGAAAAGTTTGAAATCTACATCTGCATATTTTGTGAACCCATTTATTTGTGACATTATTGAAGATGGATTTCCAATTTCTGAAATAATACTTACTGAAAAGGCGGCTGGGGAATTGGAGTTATTAGAGATGAAAGAGAATCAGGCATTGCAAATGATACACAAAACTTCTTCTATGATTGAATTTTGGAAACTCGAGCCAAAATCAAAATATCCAAACTTAAAGAAAGCTGCTTGTCGTCTATTTTCGGTTTTTGGTACAACATATTGCTATGAATCTTTGTACTCCACAATGAAGTCGAAACATCGTTCACAGTTAACCAATCAACATCTTACAGAATTTCTGAGGACAGCTTTAACTAATTTTAAGCCAAATTTTAAGACTTTGGCCAAAGATTGTCGTTATATGTACTTATACTTTTAATTAATAATTATATTTTTATTATATTTCATTTTTGTTATATTTGATTTTTATTATATTTGAATTTTATTACTAAAATTTTGAAATAATTATTTTCTTTTTCAAAATTATACTTTTTATATGTGTACTTATATGTGATTTGTGAAAATATGCAATTACATAAAATAAAAGATTTTGAATTTGTGTATCTACGTGTGGCTCTTTATAAAATATAAAAAACCGGATTGCAGCTCTCTTTGGCCTCATATGTACCCATCGCAGACTTAGAGGAGCAAGATATTTCTGCAAGTGTTACATGAATACTGACATCTGATTTTTAAAAATAACAACAGCTCTTGACCAGATGCACTGTTAATAATTAAATCTCTAGAATTACTAAATTACAGATAACTTTTTTAAATTCAAAAATTAAGGTTAAAAAACTGCTAAATTAATTAATTTCCTCTCTCTGGGAAGTTCACCAAAATAGTGATATAAACACTTTTTCATCATTATGAAAATAGGGCGGACGTGTGTTTCAAGAATTTAGGTATTTTTTTCGTACACAATTAGGTGTACAATTTAAATTAACAACTAAAAAAACATATATGGATAATGTTTCGATTCTGTACTCATGACTTTCTTACCTTTGCGAGTACTAAATAACACATTTTCTGTGGGAGTGGGAGTTGTTTCTGTTGCGAAAAGTTTGTGAAAAATCCTGCATGTTTTAAAAGACAATAAGGTCAATTCCCCGAATTCATTTTTAATATTTTGATAGAACAGAAAAAATAAGAAAATGTAAATGTTCTACATAAATAATAAAATAGCATCTCATTAAAATATATCAGGTTTCTAGATTTATTTGTCGGGGAAAATGCCAACAAAATAATTCTGAAGCTTCCAATTTTGAAGCATATTTATCGACAGCTTATCAGACTGTTTCGAAAAATCAAAAGACATTTAGCCGTGCACATATCTGATTCTGATTACGACCTCTTATCATTATTCACGTCTATTCGTTTAATACGGATTTCTATGTTATTTACTTTCAGTCTGAAATGCGTTTGGGATAGACTCTTCCATCGCTTGATACGGTGTTGAAAAGCGTCTGCGATGGTACACTTATAACGTTCGTCAAATTCAAACTAGATGATGTAATGAACCGGTAAAAACTCTATTCAAGCTGCAATTAGGTGACGGAAAATCCGCATCGAAAGCTTAAAGAGCTAGAACGAGTTTTCAAAAAGTTTACATTATAATTTAACAGAAGAATAGTTTCATTATGCGATATTAAAATTTTCTGCTTTTCAACATATTAACTGGATGAAAAACCCTTGATAGGAATGTGACCATCCATCTAAAACAGTAGTTCTTAACCGGGGTTGCGAGCACCCCTGGGGTTCCAGAGAGCATTTCTAGGGGTGCGAGAGAAGATTCTAAATATTTAATGAAAATTACCAATTGAGTGAATCATTTGATGAATACTTTTCCACGGGAAATATAAACAACAAAAAAATAGATGGATCCATTTTTGTTTGACCTGAATTCAATGGACGACAACGTTTTATTAAAAGACGATCTTATCGCAATACGAGCTAATGAACGTATTGAAATGGAATTTGAAAAACTGGACTTAGAATAGTTCTGGTGTACGCAGTTAGAACTTTATCCAGAATTGGCAAAAGCAGCATTAGAGACACTTTTACCATTTGCTACCACTTTGTGAAATGATTTTTTCATCACTTTTGCACATCAAAACAAAATCAAGAAATCACTTAAATGCATCTGATGACTTATATGTGGCTTTTAAAAAAAAAAAACCTCGTTTTAAAAGGATAATTATGGACAAACAACAACAACGTAGCCATTAAAAATGTAGATATTGTTTCATATGTAATAATATAGTATGTATTGTAAATGTATTAATTTTTTATGGAATAAATAAATTATCTTGAAATAAATGTCTTCTCCTAAATAAAAAAAAATAGAAACATTTTTCAAGGGGTTGCGAGAACTTATTTTCAGATTCAAAGGGGTGTTGACTATTAAAATGGTTAAGAACCACTGATCTAAAGATACCACATGTAAAATTTCATATTCCAATGCTGAAGTTTGGGAACTATGCCGGTTCACGGTGAAAATTTCCTCTTCTCTTAAATGCTTTATACTACATATATAGGCCTTGCTAAAAGACCTCCTGAGAACTATTCACTAAATAATTATCATAGCTGTTTCATAAATTTCCAAACGTGTCTTACCTGAACTATGGGTCACTTTAGACGCGTTTAGAGCCTATTGAAAAGTAACGTCTACGTACTCCAGACCAGAAACAGGGGGATAACTGTTCTATCTACTCAACGGAGTTGCTCTTATGTATTTCTAGCCAACTCCTTCGCTAAAAATGTTTATCTTCATAAAAGAAAATGAAGCTTTTTTCTTATCAAAAGAACTTCAACATCTGCGAAATCAAATCCTTTCTTGGGGTGATAATAAGGGATTCACTGAATAAGGTGAAATGGGAGTGGAAGAATGAATAACAGCTCAGCAAAATTATCGCAGTGAAGCTGATTGACTAACAAACATCATTACTTTGAACAAAAAATAAGAATTATAAGCAAAATTTAACTGCAAAATGATTCTGTACAAAATATCAAAATACATATTATAATATTAAGCCCAGTGTTTCTCAACCTGGGAGGAATTAATCCACTTAGATCAGTGATTCACAACCTGTGGGTAGCGAAATGTTTACTGGGGGCTCGCCATGGTTTTATCTAATTTAAATAATGTCACGGAGAGTGACAATATAAGAATACACACTGGTCTGGCATGGGGTGTGTTTATGAATCAGCAAAACTTAAGTTAAAAAATTAAGTTTATTCGGAACTTCAATAAACATTTAAAAATATTAAAAGCAATAACTTAAAACATTTGTATAATCAAAAGAATCTCACACGGAGACTTCTAACACACGAATCTCACTAGCTCGTGAGTTCAACTGTGTGTGCTGCTAGCGGCACCTTTGCTCTCACTCGAGCAGTATTTATACAAGCAAGTAACATAACATTGACATATATTTGCATAAAATACACTGGAAAGGAAAAATAACAAACCATGGGGAGAATAAATGAAAAACCCCATTCCTCAGATGTATGACGTCAAAGTTGCCGTGACGCCATTAGTTGTTAGGTAATAAGTACTACGTCAGTCTAAAGCAATAGCATAAATGTCGGACAGTAATACAAATAAATGATCTAATAAACTGAAGTTTAGATAGCCCTTTTAAGGTTCATTTGCCTGACAAATAACTTAACGAAATTCACCGAAAAAATTGTCAATATATATTTACCATGAAACTGTATGGCAGTGATTTTTTTAAAGGTGAAAGTCTCATTCAAAGCGCCAACCCAGTTTCTTAGAAATCTACCGCCTTTACTGAGTAGTAGAATAAAATCGTGGTTACTTACTACGTACATTACTCAAATTATGAACGTCAGTTTCTCTTTAGTTTCTGCTGTCAATTTTGGCGTTACTATCTTAGTTTCCCTAACGGAATAAAGCAATTTTGTTTAGTTTAGAGTTTTTCTATACTGCTGGCCATTAAAATTGCAATACCATGAAGGAGGGATGATACAAATGTCAAATTCTCATGAAAGGAAGATGCTGGAATATGCTAATGATTAGCATTTAAGCACAATCGATCGACGCAGGAGAGAGAAACGGTATCTCAAACTCTGTATAAAAGGAAAGTTACGCAGCGGGTTTCTCATTCATAAATCGCATTTGAATGTTGGTTGGTTGTGAGAAGATCGTGTTATGCCCTGTATAAGAAGTAGAAACGGCTACCAGCACGTGTCGGAATTCGATAGCGGCAGGATCGTGGCCTATCGAGAATGTGGTTTATCGTTCCGCGATATTGCTACTCGCATTGGTCAGAATCCAACGACTTTCATACGAATATGGAATCGATGGATTCAGGAGGATCATACGGAACGTCATGTAGGATCTCAACGGCTTCCCGCCAGTAACGCCCATGAGGACAGACATGTTGTCATGTCGGCCTTGCAGGATCGCACAGCCACATCACGGACCTTGAGTCAGGAAATGGGCTTGTTTGCAGCACGACAAGTATACGCACGGACAGTACGACGACGTCTGGAGCAGCACGGACTGTCTGCACGGCCATCATTATTGCGGCTTCCCTTGACACTGCAGCATAGAGACGTGCGGCGTGTTGCGCCCAACGACAAAACTGGATACAGGAGTGGCACCACGTCGTATTTTCAGACAAGTCCCGATTCTGCGTGCAGCATCATGATGGACGTATCCGTGTCTGGAGGCACCGAGGAGAACGCACATGGCTTGCTTGCATTCGACATCGTCCTACGGGTCCTGCAACAAGTGTGTATGGGCAGCCATTGGGTACACGACACGAAAACTTATTGTTCGCGTCGTTGGTAATCTGAACAGCCAGCGTTACATATCTCAGATCTTAAGGCCAGTGGCTGTGCCCTATCTTCGAGGCCTTAGAGACGTCATCTTTCCACAAGATAACGCAAGACCGCATGTTGCTCGTCGTGTCCTGGCCTACCTCGACACAGAAGGGTTTCGACTGCTGCCCAAGCCAGCGCGTTCTCCAGATCTCTCACCCATTGAAAACATCTGGTCATGGGTTGCTGAGAGACTGGGCCGCCACCGCTTTCCAGCCATTACGGCTGATGACCTTGTGCCGCATGGAATAAGGGCCTGTTCACATAGGAGTCCGTTGCGTTGCGTTAAGGAAAAGATGACGTTGAGACGAAAATAAACCAATCATAGGCCTCCAAACGATTAGCAATGAAATTTTTAACGCCTATGATTGGTTTATTTTCGTCTCAACGTCATCTTTTCCTTAACGATACGCAATGGACTCCTATGTGAACAGGCCCTAACTTGTCCGTATCTGTCATCCAAGACCCAGTTTGACTCAATGTCTAAAGGGCAAGAGCCGTTTTAGCTGCAGAGACGGCAGCTGTATGTGCTAATTTCGGTCCCTCTATGCCCCAAAATTGCCTACAAATTTAATCACGTTTTCTTCCTACTATGCTGTATACGTACAATAAGTAAAGTTTTGTTATTTGCTTTCCTTCCTTCCAGGTGTTACAAGTTTAATGGCCAGCAGTGTATGTTTGACAACGAAAATGTAATTACTTTATGATATTTGTAGAATTATTCAACGAATGGCACCATTAGCAAACTTCTCTTAAGCGAGAGTATGTGTACTGTTGAAGGAATATGGAATATACTCCTCATCTTTAAATGAAAAAAAGCTTGGTTTCCTAATTAATACAGAAAGTAATTTATATTAGCAAGACTATTTAATTCTTGTTAGCTTGGGGTTCACGGCAGGATGAGCAGCCCGATATCAAAAAATTACACGAAGAGGGTCTTGGGAAAAGTCTATAAAATCGTCGAAAGATGGCAGCACCACATAGTGTTTAAAACTGAGGTGTGAGAAGATGTAAAAAGCAGTCAGTGTATTGGAAATAACTCTCATTTCGTCGGCGCGATTCCCTACGCTTTGAAACCAAAACGTACTATTTATATCATGGGTGTCTAAACTATGACCGTTTGAGGGCCACATTGCGAAAAAAAAAAAAAATTGCTGGGCCACACATACAATATTTTTTCAGCAAATTGAAATAGAAATTAACTCTATGTAGTTTTATTAAAATAAGTGAACTTCTTTTATTATAAATTTTTTAAATTTTGAATTAGATATGTATAGGTACATATTTATTTTAAATTTGTAAAAGTTTCGTTTCATTTAGTTTGGATTTCATAAAGATGGAAAAAATTCAAATTAATGAGGTGGATGAATTTGCTTTTGTTTAACAAGCAAATCGATATCGGGTTTAATAGACGAGGTTGCAATTCTTAATGCATTTTCAAGATGTTTATCAATGATCTTTGTCTATTTTTGGTTTTTGTATGCATCATTCTTGAAAATAATTGTTCACAAATATAGGTACTGACAAAAGTTGAAGACATTAATAAAGCATGATTGTGAAAATTAGGATATTTATCGCGGGGTAGGTAATCTTTATAAAACTCCAGTAAAGAAACATTCCCAAATTTTTCTTTCAGTTGAATGTCACTTTGCAGTTCAATGCATTCCATTTGAAGATTTGAAGGTAATTTATTTATTTCTAGAGAAAATGGGGTAGAAAATATGTTGAAATACTCTCCATTTTTTCGAAAATCTTCAAATCTACTTTCAAACTCTTGAATTAAATCAAAAATTAATGCAACATATTTTGAATATTTTGTGCAACTCACAGGTTTATGTGCAGCCAAAGTACTGAAATGTGTCAAATCTTTTACTTTTATTTGATTGTGCCAAAATTTCAACTTTCTTTCAAACGCTGTTATTGTTTGGAACATATTATTAATAAATTGATTTTTTCCTTGAAGTCTCAAATTTAAATCATTCAAATGTTCTGTTAAGTCTACTAAAAAAGCTAAATCTAAAGCCTGTAAAATGCGGCCCAAACGCAAATTATAAAAATATTTAAATTTACACATTTTTATTAAAAAAATAAATGTTTGCAATATTTTTCATATACAGAGGCTGTTCGCACATTTTTTAGACGATTCTAGTAAGCGGTAATAAAAAATCGTTTGCTGCAAAAGAAATAATTGCAATTGTACTATGTTTTTAAAAGTCAAAATTATAGTCTGCGGCTTGAAAGTTTTGTTTTTATTCAAAATGGCGTTTTTAACAAAGCAGTGGTTCGAAGGCTACATTTATGCTCTTTCCGAAGAGAAATATGCATACTCCGTTATCCGAAAACGATGTGAGAGTCATGGTTTTCTGATATCTAAAGCGTCGATAGGTAATATCGTCAACAAGAAAGGAAAAAAACGTCAAATTGGAGCCTCAAGTGGGACAAAAATTCAAAACAAGTATCCAAGGAAAAAACGGACATCTTCGAATATTGCAAAGGTACGTTGTTTAATGTTAAAAGAATATCCCCCTAGTCAAAGGACAGTTGCAAAATCATTAAAATGCTCGGTGTCCACTGTAAACAAAATGATAAACGTTGATTTAAATCTTAAGAAAGCGAAAAAACGCAATGTGCATCGTCTTCTTCCAAATCATATCGCTGAACGCAGGACACGCTGCAGAATTCTATATGAGAAACACTTATCCAAAGAAAAATAGAAAACAATTGTCACAATAGATGAATCATGGGTGTATTTAAATGATTGCAACAAAAAAAGAGCCATTTATTATCATAAAAGGGGAGAAAAAATGTAAGTACATGGTTCAAAGAATCGAAAGAAAGTTTTTCTAAGGGATTCATGATTGTTGCTGGTTTTTCTTATAATGGCAAGTTAAAAATAAAGAGAGTGGAAAAAAATGTCAAGATTAACTCCAAATACTATCAGGAACATATTTTATCGCCAATTTTTCTGAATGAAATACCATCGCTTTACCCACAGTGCGATCAATCTGTGAGACTCCATCAGGACAAAGCTAGCAGTCACACATCAAAATACACTGTAAATTTCCTAAAAGAAATGGAACAAAAAACTGGTATCAAGGCCATACCCTTCACTGATATCCCTACTAAATCTCCCGATGTATCACCTATGGATTTTTGTGCTTTCGGACTTTTAAAATCTGCATTATCCAAACGTCGTCCCAAAACCCTTACAGGACTCTGGAAAGCTGTTCAGGAGGAATGGGATAGAATACCTCTTCTGACACTTCAAAAGGCATTATTATTCTGGAAATTACGGTGTCGAAAGATAGTTCAGAATAAAGGATGTCAAATAGAACATTTAAAGCACAAGAATTTTATGTAATTTAGTTTTGTGAATACAATATACATCGTCTAAAAAATGTGTGAACAACCTCTTTATAATCGATTCGTTGACATTTATTTTGAAATAAAAATTTAAATAAAAACATCTTAGTATGCCATCAGAATTTACGTTTCGAATTATGTGTGTATCCACTCGACGGCGAATTTTTTGAAGAATTACAATATTTATATGCAGTATATTGCATTGTCTTCAAATTCAGTCACAGGTTTCCGGTTTGTTTCCATAAATATTTTTATTTCAGTTCTTAAATCGTAAAATCTTTTGAGCATTTTCTCCTTACTGAGCCATCTTACTTTTGTATAATAAATAACATCTGCAAATTCAGTGCCCATTACCTTAAGAAACTTTTGAAATTGTCTATGATTAAGTCCTTTTGCTCTTATAAAGTTAATGGTTTTTATACAGCACTTAATACACTTTCCATTTTTAAAATTTTTCCTCATAAATTGCCCTCATGTACAATACAATGATATGCCATCAAGATCGTATTGCCGGCAGCGACGGCTTCATTATTAACCATTTTAACAAATCCCCCATTAGGAAATCAAAATAGAATGCAATATACTGCATACAAATATTGTAATTCTTCAAAAAATTCGCCGTCGAGTGGATACACACATAATTCGAAACGTTAATTCTCATGGCATACTAAGATGTTTTTATTTAAATTTTTATTTCAAAATAAATGTCAACGAATCGATTATATATGAAAAATATTGCAAACATTTATTTTTTAATAAAAATGTGTAAATTTAAATATTTTCATAATTTGCGTTTGGGCCGCATTTTAAAGGCTTTTGGGCCGCACTTTAAACAAGCATGATTTATATGATATATTTTATCATATTTATTAAGTTAGAACAATTTACTTTTCTGAGTGCGAATTAAATATTTATCTTTATTCTCCGAATTAAAGAATTGTATCTTTAAATGTTCTGTAAATTTACTTTGCGAAAATAAGTTACGTTTGATGCATCAAAAAGTACCTATGTATGGTTTTACAGTCTGATGAATGACTTAAGCTTAGATGGGGGCCACATAAGTGTTCTGAACTGAAGTTAAATGTTTAATAGAAGTTAATTGTAACTTGTATGTACAATACTACTTAAATAGCACTTCCCACCAGTATTTCTGAATGAAATATTATAGAAACTAAGAAATAACTTTGCAACCAGTATTTAAATTGCTATAGTTGCTAAAAGAGGTACAAATGGCTTTGTTGCCAGAAAGTTTTGAGTTGTTAACAAAACAAAATTACGATACATGGAAAGTTGACATTAAAGTTTTGCTGATTGACAAAGGTTCTTGGGAATTCATAGAGGGTGTGCCAGAAGCATTAGAAAAAGAGAGCTCAAGGAAAGAAAGGGATGACTTTAAATTCAAAAAGTAGAGGGCATAAACAACCATATATTATGGTATTTTCCCAGAATTTAGACCTTTAATCCATGACTGTACCGATGGCAAACAAGCTTGGGAGAGAATTAAACAGCAATTTGAGCCAAAAGCAAGAGCTAGAACGATACAACTTTTAGACGAATTTTTTAACATTCGTAATGAAAGCGATGAAGAGATAGGTATTTTTATAGCTAGAATATAGTCCGCTATTAAAAAACTTAAAGATGCAGGACATGAACTTGACCCGTTTCTGAGGGGTTTTCAAGCTATACGGAGGCTACCCCCTGAATTCGCCCCAATAGTTCAAACTTCTATCTATCTATCTATCTATATATATATATATATATATATATATAGCATGGCAAGATGTCTAGGGGAATGATGAGGGAAAAATCTTGCAGAAACGAACACTATTTAATATTTCTTGGACATAACAACTTACATAGGGACAGCTACAACACAGCTAACATATGGACATTAAGAAATAAGATGAGCGTTCTCTTCACCATACAATACAAATCAATTCCGTTCGTTGGCAGTTTCTCGGAGATGACCTCGCTCGTCTCTCCCTACGACCGCTGTCCCGTTTTTTCCTTCTCGCATGTGGACCTTGCCGGGCAAACCTCAGCGACATCTAGTAGCTATTCCGCACAACTCTTGTACGGTTCGCCTTGCTCCTATAGCGCTCCACTATCCTGACTAGCAGTGTCCTCATTGCTGTAACAGTCTAGGATCTAAAATACACGAACTAAAAAAAACAAAAACACATAGATTAGTACAAAGTTTACAAACATTAAATTCTGGCCAAAACATTTATGTAAGTCAACATTTGGTCCAGGGCTTCATTTGGTCCGCGGATGAAGATGTAACAATTGGTCCTTCATGATCTCCAATTTTGGCGACATCATAGCGATCATGGTATTTAACTTTAGTCACACGGTAGGGTCCAAAATATTTCGGTCGGAGTTTCAGCTTGCTTCCAAACTGAGTTCTAATAATTGCCACCAGTTCTCCTTGCTTGTACTGATAAGCTTCCTTGCGTTTTCTATTGTAAGTCTTACGTTTCTCCTCTTGAATTTTTAAAACATTCTGCTTAGCGTCTTTCCTAATGCTATCACGATGTTGATTAAATTGGTCTTGACTTTCTTCCACAAGCAAATTTCTTATAAGGGCATCCTCGGGATTTTTCATTCTGGTTCCTATGAGTAATTCAAACGGTGAGTACTTAGTACTACGTGACGTACTGCAGTTTAACACTCGTTGCAATGAGTCGACATGTTTAAACCACTTCGCGGGATCATTTAAGGACATCTTTGTTAATACCGGGATAAGGGTTCTATGCATTCTTTCCACTTGACCATTTGCTCTTGGTACTCCCGCAGTTATTTGTACATGATGGATATTCTCTTTAGTGCAGTATTCTTCGAATTCGTTGGATCTGAAAGCACCTCCTCGATCACTGATTATGGTTGAAGGATTCCCGAAGGTTTTCTGCTGTAGCTTTAGTCTTCCGATGGCTTCTTGCGCTGTGGTACTTTTAGTTGGATACAGCCATGTGAATTTTGTAAATGCATCTACGACCGTGAAAATGTGATTGTAATTCTTATTGGTTGTAGGCAGTGGTCCAATGAAATCCACATAATATGTTGATAATGGCGAATCTTCCTTAGGAATAGGATGCAACAGTCTTTCTCCTTTCCCAGTCTTCTTATTTACCACTATGCATTCAACACAGTTTCTTATCACATTCTCAACACACTTTCTCATGTTTGGGAAATAAAAATTGCGTTTCACCAAGTCTTCAGTTTTTACTGCAGCAAAATGTCCAAAAGAATGTGCATGCTTCACAACGTCCACTTGCATCATTTCAGGTACTACCAGCAACTCTTCATCATTAGCAATCTTATACAAGACATTATTATCCAAGATAAATTCGGAAGTTTTGCCTGCCTGTAACAGTTTCTTGATGGTTTTGCTATATTCGTCACTGTCTTGAGCATTAACAATTTTGTAAGTCAACTCATTACTATTCACAAGCATAACGGGGAATCTGCTCAATGGATCAACGTGTCGCATTCATTTTCCAGGGCGATGTACTACTTCATATTGGAACTCTTGCATGAATAATGACCATCTGACAACTTTTGGTGTAAGTTCCTTTTTATCTAGGGTTTTTGCAAATGCCGCACAATCAGTGAAAATTTTGAATTTGGTTCCAAATAAATAATTCCGAAATTTTTTTAAAGCCTCGGTAATCGCAAGCACTTCAAGTTCGTAGCTACACAATTTTTCTTCCTGGATGGAGGTTTTTTTGCTCATATACTGAATTGGATAATAGCACCCATCATCACTCTGCTGGAAAAGTAATGCCCCTAACCCAAGTTTGCTTGCGTCCGTGTGCAATTCCAATTTCTGCCCTTCTCTGTAAAGGTGCAACAGGGGTTCATTAGACAGCGCGTCCTTAAGTTTTTGAAAGGCTATTTTCTGTTCAAGGCCAAATTCGAAAGGTTTTGAGGCTCGTAATAAATCACTAAGTGGTCTTGCTATAATGGCATATGAAGGTATGTACTTTCAAAAATATCCTGTCAACCCCAGGAAACTCTGCACTTCTTTGGCATTCTTGGGTTCAGCAAAACAACGGACTGCTGCAGTCTTCTCTAACGACGGTCGAATGGTACCATTTTCAATAATGTGGCCTAAAAAACTGATTTTCCTCTGCAAAAATCGGCACTTTTTAAGGTTCAGCTCAAGACCATACTTGGAAGCTGTTTCTAACACACGACTTAATTTTTTATGAGCTTCCTTTTCATTGATAGCTGGGATTATGATATCATCTAAATAAATAATTAAAGTCCCGTCTCTCAATAGGTCTCTGAACACGTAATTGATGTATCTTTGAAAGTAATTGCTGCTAATGGACAAACCAAACGGTACTCTTAGGAATTCATACTGGCCTGAATCTGTTACAAACGCAGTGTATTTTCTACTTGCTTCATCCACTTCTACATGGAAGAAAGCATTTTTCAAATCGAGAGTCGTGAACACTATTCCACTTTCTAACTTATCTAATACTTTCTCGATAACAGGTAGCGGATATCTGTCTCTAACTATCCGCTTATTCAGAGCTCTGTAGTCAATGCACAAACGCATCGTATCATCCTTCTTTCTACACACCACAACAGGTGAAGCAAAATCAGAGCAACTCTTCCTAATTAATCCTTGTTCTAACCACTCGTTTATTTGTTTTTCGACTTCCCTCTTTTCAGGAAGCGACAACCTGCGTGATCTTTGACGAATGGGTCTTTCATCGGTCAGAATTATTTTCATTTTCAAAGCAGTAGTTTCGGTTTTGTTTGGCTCGTAATTTTGAACAAGCGCATGAATTTCGTTTCTCAATTTACAGTCAGTAATGTGTGACAGGTCAAAAGGGCAATCATTATACGATTCGGATACTTTCACTAAGAACGAAGCTGATGAATCGTTGTTTATATTAGCGCTCTCTAAATGTTTTCTCGTTTCCCCACCCGTACCGCTCGTAGGTGCCACTGCCTCATTTGGTTTCAATAACATGTCGTAAATTTTCGCTGGCAAAATAACTTCCGCAACAATTTCAGAGCTCGCAGCCAAAACTTCTCGTGCTTTCCCACCCTCGCGTAGCGAAATGCTGAATTTGTAAACATCGGCCAGTCGGCGCTCACCGAATACACTTGTCAAACCAAACTGAGAATGAATTGGCTTTGTAGCTGAAACATAATTCTCGTTTACGATTATCGAACTTGCACCACTGTCCACCGTGGCAACTAAGGGCTTTTCGTCTATAAACACATCGGCATACTGAAGCTCACTGAACAAATAGTCATTTTGAGTTGGGATTGAAGTTGAAACGTGATTGATGCCGTATTTTTGGTCACTTTTGTTTTCTGCATTCGACAATTTCTTTATACAGTTTCTAGCAAAATGTGGCCCCCCCACAAACATAACAAGATATAGGTTCTCTACTAGAAAATTTTTGATTTTGTCTCTGAAACTGCCTCGGGGAATGGTTTCCATATTCAAATTTTGTACGATATTTGATAGCGTCACTTTCATTCCTAGAACGAACATTCGAATAGTTCCGCGTTTCATGCAAAGTTTTATTTTTAGAAACAAAAAAATATCACAAGTCTTTCCAAGCTGTTCAGGCGTTAGCCACGAATCGGCCTGTGTAATTTTAATGTGAGAAGCTGTTTCTTGATCTAGTGTGTCTAAAAATTTATCGCTCACCATTAGGTCAAAAAGTTTTTTAAAATCAGAAACATTACGGATTTTGAGATAATATTGGAACATTGCACTTAAGCGTGTTGCAAACTGAACATGCGTCTCATTCACCTGCCTTCTAGGTCTTCTAAAATTAAGTAGACACTCTTGAGCCGTGGGTTGGAATTCTTTCATGATTAAAGATTTAACTAACTCATAGTTATTCATTTCATCATCCTTAACGTATAGTAAAATGCTATGGGCCTTCTCTCCGAGAATATTTATAAGAATTTCGGATTTCAATTTCTCTGGGACATCCTTAACTTTAAACGCTCGTTCCAATGATTGGAAAAAAGGCTAAAATTTTCCGCTTTTGTCGGCAACTGTATTGTCAACGTTTTTACACTCTTAATCAAATTTTTGAGATCACAAACCTCAGTTTTTGATACATCTTGAGCTACTCCTGCTTTCGATTTGCGAAGTTCTGCCTCTCGTTCTATACGTTGGAGCGTTAATTTTTCTAATTCTAGTTTTGAGTTGGGTAGCTGCAGTTCACTCTCGGCTTTTGGCTGCCTATCCTCAATAATCCTGTTAAGAAGATTCATCACAAATTCCGGGTCATCCTGGAATGCTTTAGATTTCTCAAGTTTATTTTTTAACTCTATAATCGTGTCTTTTGCAGTGCCCTGCTCACCAATCTCAGTAAGAACATTTGCTATGTCCTCTTTGCGCGTATTCTTGTTGAAATTAACAGTACGAGACATTGTTCATAAATCTTTTTCTCAGCAATAAGAGTTATAAAAAGAGGATATCCTACCTTTTCTCACAGGACTCTTGCATCTATCGCATCAGTAGTTGAATTCCCAGTATATCCAGTTTAATACAGTATATCACAATAAATCCAAGGATTGTTCTCTCACTGTTAACACAGTCACTATTTAAATTGTCCTCAAAGTCCATCCCGGCCGAGCCCCCAAGTTTATAGGATGGCAAGATGTCTAGGGGAATGATGAGGGAAAAATCTTGCAGAAACGAACACAATTTAATATTTCTTGGACATAACAACTTACATAGGGACAGCTACAACACAGCTAACATATGGACATTAAGAAATAAGATGAGCGTTCTCTTCACCATACAATACAAATCAATTCCGTTCGTTGGCAGTCTCTCGGAGATGACCTCGCTCGTCTCTCCCTACGACCGCTCTCCCGTTTTTTCCTTCTCGCATGTTTACCTTGCCGCGCAAACCTTAGCGACATCTAGTAGCTATTCCGCATAACTCTTGTACGGTTCGCCTTGCTCCTATATATATATATATATATATATATATATATACATACACACACACACACATATTTATATTAATATATTTTTATTTTGAAATTTTTTTTAATAAAACATTTCAGGCATTCACAAAGGTAAAGTCTACTTACGTTCGAATTGTCCTCGGTATTTATAGTCGACCCGCAGTTGTACACAGGCCTCAGGAATTCCTCCATCATTTGATAGGCAAACCATATTGGCTGATAAATATCTTCTTTTCCAGCACCCGAAAGAATAGATGCTTGTTTCCTCCGACGATGGCTGCGAAAAGTAGCCATTAACGAAGTTTTTTTTGGCATTCAATTCAAGAATAGGCATGTTTAGAGTGGCCGATATTCTAGCCCACGAATCGTGCACTTTGAGTTTGTTTTTATGGAGTGGATGCTTAGGGTCCCAAATGATGGGCTCATTTTGATACAGCTCTAGAAACTTTACGCCAGCATTACTCCACTCCATTTTTACTACAGAAAAAAACGTGCTGCTAGTTTAAACGCTGAAAGAAGAAAGAAATGTGTGAATGAACACCGGTCATTCCCACCCCTCCCCAACGTGAAAATATATGCCCATTTTATAATAAAATAAGCCAAAAACAGTGATAATGATCACTGACTGTCTTCCGTGTCACATATTCCTTTCTGGTAACCATTCCCTTTGACTCGCTTACGAATGACCGCTCAGCTGAGTATCGAGCGAGTCGACGCGCGGAGGTGTACTAGGTCGTAAAACTGTCAGCTGGGAACGTAAATGATGAGTGTCTACCCCTCCCTCGCCTCACCTCGCTCAGTAATGTGTGAACGAAGCTTCAAGAATTTCACAAATTATTATTTCTTTTTTCGTTTGTTTGTCCCGTGTTCCTGTGTTCCAAAGTTCAGGTTTTCAGAACTCTAATGATAACGTTTTGGGCTTTTGTTAACTGACCCCTCACTCGCGGGGTGGTAAGTCGGGAGCGCTACCCCTCGCAGCGATGGGCGGTCCCGGCAAAGTTATCAATCATCCCCCACCTCCAACAGCGAAAATCTCAGAATTTTTTATTCAAAATATATTTTTGTCAACTATTCACAGCTACATAAATGCTGCTAATCAAATAAAATTGGTATTGTCAGATAGCCTGAACTTTTCTGCAATGCGCTACCGGATTCATTTTATAAATTTCGTCCACCGAAGGAATTTATGAGCGTTTAAATACACTATACCAGATTTTCGCCCGAATAATTTAAATTTTAAAATATTAATTGCATCTTTTTTTAAAAAACGAAAAAGGTACACAGATGTAAAATTTCTTTCTCTATGACGGAATACAATTTAAAAAAAAATCTTTGAATCCAAGTCGGCAATCCGTGGACAAATTTTCTCCATAGGTTAACATTGAGGTGAGCGAATCCAATGGGGTTTGTACATAGCAGCCTTAACATAAGTACTTTATGATTCTTGAGAAGCAAAATCTTTATTATTATTTTTTAGACAATATGCAATACTTAGAAATTAAATATCTTTATATTTAAGAAAAGAGGCTAAAAACAATGAAAATTTTCAAGAAATGCTTAAAATTGTCATATTCAACAGCTTTAAAGCATGTGTTTATCCAACACAACAGATACAATTCAGAACAGAAAACCTTGATGACTTTTAATACGGAGGTTCACACTCACGTACTTGAGATGAGACTTTTACATGTAATAATATTTACAATACAGAAACGATGACTGAGTTATTTAAACACTCTAAAAATGAATACTGAATATTCCTTAATACAAATAAATTGCCAAATATCACATTTAAAAAATACAATAAATAACAGGAAAATTCTTTCCTTTTGCTGCTCTCAACTTCCTAAAATAAATTTAAGATAGCTGAAAGATATACAATACTATGAAAATAAGAATATTTTTGACTTCAATGATGGTTCTGAATTAAAAACATTTTTTTTTTCAAAGAATATCAATCAAAGAAAAATGAAGAAAAGTATATTATTTGAGGATCCACATAATTCAGGATCACATGATGAGTATACGAAAAAATTGCCTATTGTTTTTTTAAACTAAATTTTTAATCTCTAGGTCAATTGCAATAGCCAATATTTTCTACATTAAAGACTTATTCAAAAGTATCATGATAATATGGCATTATTATGTTCTTGTTTTTTTTTTAAACCTATGAAGTATCTTTAACTATTACCTATCAAGTACCTTTATAATCTGATTTATAATACTAAAAATTTGAAAAGGATAAATATAGTCACATGTTTATAAGTCAATTTTGCAATTTATCAATGAGACAGAAGAAATTTCACTACAAAAATAACCAACAAGATATCTTCACATTTCGCAACATTTTACAACTTTTTTAAGATGAGTTAACACTTGAATAAGAGTTTTGTCTCCACATATAATGTCAGTAGCATTTAAATATATAGATAATTCTTAATCTTTACAGTATAATAAAAGCTAAAGACTAAATTATACATATCACCAAAGGAAGAAACTCAATCTAAATGGAAAAAAAAGAAAAATTTACTATATTCATCAGAGATTTAAAAAAAAAAAATTTAACCTGCATTCTTTTACATACTTCAACAAGGTTAAAAAAACTGTGTTAGTTAACGTGATACATAATAAGGCTGACTAATAAGGCTGACCTAAACAACACAAAAAGAAATATGCACATACATTAAACGTATACAATCAGAAAACGCAAAGTTGTGTACTTAAGGCACAACGATGTTTGCTCTATGCTTGACTCTCCAAGTACTGGAATTTGACAACATAGAAAGCTAGAAGGGCCTTTTGTAAGCCGACATTTTTAAAGCTATAAGTAATACATCTTGGTATCATAAGCATATCTCTTTCGCCTACAGTAAAAATATTGTCCTGAACAGTTGCCTGGACTTTACCTTTCATTACAGTCAGACATAATTCATCGTCAGGCATATACATTAAGGGTTTTTCTTCGTTGATTTCGATTTGAATAAACCCACAAGCAGAGTTAACGGTTTGAAAGAGTTTTTTGACGCGATATGGGCAATCATCTCGCCGATATTCTTTATCCCAAGGAATGTTATGAAATTTTTTTATCACTGGAACACATACCTTTTTATTCTGCACAACATCGTGCAGTTCAAAATTCTTTGGTTTTCCTGGGTTTCTTTGGTGTTCTTTGGTTTTTCTTTCTTTAGCCTCTATCTGTTTCTCTATTTTTTTTAACATTTGTTTTATTGCTCCATCATCTTCCCCTGTTCCTGGGTCAATACCAACAAAATTGTTAATGCCGTTTTCAAAACGAAACTGAAGCCTCTCCTGTCGCCAGCTTGCAAGTCGTGGAAATTTTTGCCTGGAAGATCTAAGAAGTGGAACGCTATCGCTTTCCACTGCAGTTTTCTTCTTATTTTTCTTTTTTCCCGTTGATAACTCAAGCTCATCACTGTCACACATTTCAGGTATATTTTCATTTTCTTCTTTTAGATGTTTCTTCTTTTTGTTATCAAGGCTTGGAAAAGTTTTATCTTTAACTCTTGGAATTTTAGAAGCATTATTAATTTTATCCTTAGATAAATATTTCAGAGTTTTCCCTTTTTCTTTACTTTTCTTTAGATGTTTTTTCCTTTTATTAAGCGTTGATATAGTTTCGTTTCTAACTCCAGGAATATCAACAGCTCTCTTAAAGTCTAATTTATCACTTATTTCAGTTCGAGAATAAGAGTTCTTAGATTTTCTCACACTTTGCCTTGATGTTGCAAGTCCGGCACTGGAAATACTCGGGGATTGCTTTGCCTGAGGACACTCTGAAGGACAGATCGATTCTTCTGTACTTTCAGAACCAGAATCTGTCCAACAATCCTCAAAATTATGAACTCCATCGTCATTTTTACGAATATTTTTTCCTCTAAGAATATGCTTGCCAGTACGGGATCCAAAAACTAAAGATGATTTTCTGCGATCCATTTTCATTAACTTGGCACAGTCCTAAACCTGTAATAAAAATTTTAATTTTTTCAACTACAGATACTTCTAATATATTGTACAACATGAGAAATATAAGGATTTTACATATAAATGCTTTAAATGTTTTTTTTCCTTTCCAATGAAAGGAACAAAACCAAGCTCATTACTATGTTAGTTCAGGCCTTGGGTGCAAGAGGTATACAGTCTACTATAGCCAAAGGAGATGCTGACTGCAGCATTGTCAGGGGTGGGTGGCAAAACACCTCTCATTCAACTGTGGTGATAGTAGGTGAAGACAGACCTGCTCGTCTTACTTGTGGCACTCAACCCACGAGACACGAATGTGTTTTTCATGAAGGCCGGACGGAGCAACACAGAAGATAGGCTCTACTCTTCACAACATCTTCAGGCCTTATCATTCAGCCAGTACATTCTCTTTATCCATGTTTCTCAGGATGTGATACTACGTCAGCGATTTATGGTAAAAGCAAAGCAGCAATAGTACAATGTTTCCAGCGGTATGCTAATGAAACAACAAACATCGCCAAAGTGTTTTATGACTCCAAATCTTCCCAGGAGACATTGCTGGAGCTGGAGAACGAATGTTCCTGCTCATCTTCCAGGCCCCGCCAAATGAGCATGATCTCAATCACCACAGGTACCTTTAATTTTTCTTTGCTCGTACTGACCCCATTAATTAAATTTAATAATTTATATAATTCATTAATATTCAATAATACGTTATACACTATCTTTCCAAAAGTATCCGGATACCCCTCTAAAGAAGTGGATCTAGCAGGTGACGTAATTTGATGCGTAACCGAAAGCTATAAAAGTGTTGGTAGTGGTTTGTCAGGTCATATTTATGCGTTTGTGAGACAATGAGCAAGTCAAAGGAGCTTAACGACTTTGATCGTGGCATTATAGTGGGATGCCACCTTTGTGGGAAATCAGTTCGTGAAATTTCGGACATTCTACAGAAGTCAAAATGATAATGAAGACTTTCACTTGTTTGAACTTGTTTTTCAAGTATCAGATTGACGGCTTTTAATACACTGCTGGCCACTGTAAATGCAACACCCTGAAAGAAACATGCAAATAACATGAAATTTACAACATGCATTAGCGGAGGTGAGATATGCAAATGATTAGAATTTCAGCGCAGACGCACATCACGCGCGCCTGTGGCGCCACTTCAAAGCGCTATTTAAGGCTTGGAGATTTCGACGATTTCAAGTTCGGCAATTGTGTTTTTCTTGTGGTTTTAAAAAAAAAAAACGATCAATTATGCCTCGACGAAAACAGCGATCATCTTTTGATCAAGTATCCGAGTTCGACAGAGGAAGGATAGTGGCCTACCGAGATTGTGGATTATCTTTCAGGGAAATCGGTAGTAGTGTTGGACGAAACCAAACAACTGTAATGCGGATATGTGATCGTTGGATGCAGGAGGGTACGACGGACCGGCGTGTTCGATCGCATCCACCTCAGCGCACCACTTCACGTGATGACAGGCAAATTGTGCGCATGGCAGTGACGGATCGCTCAGTCACATCACGAACCATAACACAGCACATGCAGTCTGTAACGCATCATCCAGTGTCTGCGCGTACCATTCGACGCCGTTTACAGCAGAGTGGTCTGTCCGCAAGACGTCCATTGCTTTGTCTACCCTTGACGCAGAACCACAGACGTCTCCGCCGCCAATGGTGCGATGACAGAAGGATGTGGACGGCAGAATGGAATGAAATTGTCTTTACTTACGAGTCACGCTTCTGTCTGCAACACCACGATGGTCGCATTCGAGTCTGGAGACACCGTGAAGAGAGGATGCTGAACAGCTGCGTTATGCACCGCCACACTGGTCCTGCAACGGGTATTATGTTATGGTATGGGGCGGTATTGGATTCACTCTCGCACACCTCTAGTACGCATTGCCAGTACGTTAAACAGCCAGCGCTACATCTCCGAGGTGTTGGAGTCAGTTGTCCTTCCTTACCTTCAGGGCTTGCCCACAGCCATATTTCAACAGGATAATGCGCGACCACACGTGGCACGCATTGTCCAACGGTTCTTCGTCAATCGCCAGATTGAATTGCTTCCCTGGCCGCCTCGCTTTCCGGATCTTTCGCCGATAGAAAACATGTGGTCCACAGTTGCTCTACGATTGACCCAGAATCCATCCCCAGCTGCCACAGCAGATCAACTTTGGCAACGTGTGGAAGCTGCTTGGTCTGCTGTACCCCAAAAACCCATCCAAAGCCTCTTTGAATCAATGCCGAGGCGTGTGGCAGCGGTGATCTCCAACAATGGCGGCTACTCTGGCTACTGATTTTGGCAGGAACCACACTTCACAGAAGTCTATAAATTTAATCATTTGATACTTGGTCAACATGTTATCTACAAAATAAATTTTGTTGTGATATCTCTTGTCTTTCTTGGTGTTGCAATTTGGGTGGCCAGCAGTGTATATATAGGAAGGCAGCTGATGAAATAAATTGTATATAATATATTTAATGCAAGTAGCTGTTGTTTGAACCTACCTTAGATAACCATTTTTTGATTATATGAACAACTTTTATACATTTTGGTTTGTTTTCTTACTTCCTCCTTTGTACTACAAGTGTTCTATATACAGTGGTACCTCGACTTACGAGTTTTTCGAGATACGAGTATTCTCTCCGCAGATTTTTTGCTTCGAGTTACGAGCAAGCTTCAGATACCCTACCGTTAGTTTGAGCAGCAAACGCCATTTTACGTGCTCTTCAAATGAGAACACGAGAAGCATATAATATTTACAACCTTTATGTACAATTATTATACAATTGTATACATTATTCTCAAGACTACTATCCAGTCTTAAACCGAGAGATTAACACTCAACAATTATCACCCGGGGAAGCTTCCTCTGTCCACCCTTGAGTAGCCCTCCGAAACCGAACAGAGCCAAGAGATGGCCGAATGGCTAGGGCACTGGCATTCGGTTCAGATCCTGTGGGTTCGAGTCCCACTGGTGGCATGGACGTTTGTAGCCTTTCGGAATTGGCTTTAAACTGTAAGTCCCGGTCTAATTAGCCCTACTGTAGCAAAAAGTTGTCCGTAGCGCTGTAAATTAAACCAAACCAAACTGAAACCGAACAGCGTCCAACCTCTCTCGCAGAGAGATAGCTTCAAATTATAAATTCCCTCTCCCACACTGGAACTCTCCATGGGGTCCAGGAGATGGAAAAACTTTGGTCCTAGGATCACAAGCCCTCCCCTTTCTACGGATTCTGAGAAAGAGGAATCCGGACATTACAGCCACATTGAAAGACGCAACAATCGCCGAGCTTCCGTGTCTTGTTCATTCACTTCAAGAGGCTAAGCTCGTAATAAAGCATCAGTTTTGTGCTTGTATTTGTGCTTGCAGTTATTTTGCAAAACTTAACTTTTCCAACCATGGGTCCGAAGAAAGTCAGTTGAAGGACAGTGCTGAGAGGAAGCGTATAATGTGCATTGAGTTGAAAAAAGAAATTATCAAAAAACATGACCAAGGTGTGCGTGTATGCTTAAAGACTCTGGGATTTTCCGAATGATAAACGAACAACGGCTTAATCTTGCAGTCACCGCTCGCTTTGGCGCACAGTGCGAGGGTTTACCTATCCTTCATGGGTTAGTAGTCTGGAATCCTATTCTCCTCTACCGTAAGGTAAATGTTGTAGTACATTACACTTAATAAAACAAGTTTATCGCAGTACATTCTATTGCATTGCGTTTTAATACAATGTTCGTCATTTATAAGCACATTTATCTTATTTAAAAACATGTAAGAATCATTCCATGTCAAATCAACACAGTGATCCGGAATGACCCCCTCAGAATTTGATGATTTTTGGCACACTTGCAGGTTTCATAGACATAAGAAAAAATGTCAATTCTTAGTGGTCTTACTTTATCGGTTCAAAAGTTATTAAATATTAAAATTTCAATTTTTTGCAAAAAAACACCACATATGTCAGTCTTAAAATGGCTGTAAAACAGTAACCATTTGAGGTACAGACCTGAACTTAGGCTCATTTTAAAGCTCTTTTCTAGGGCTTTCACATGATATGCAACATGATAGAATTTATAAAAAAAAATAATTTTTTAAAATCAATTTGAAATTTTAAAATTTAAATTTCTCAAAAACCGACAATTTTAAAATTTTGAAAAAATTCTCAAAATAAGTTTATATCATCATCTAACAGCACCCAAAATCTTATTTTGGGATCTCTATGGGATCCTGAGATATAGGAGGTATAAAGTATGTATGGTTAGAGGAAAAATGCCAAATCTACCATATTATAGAGTTATATACAAAGAAATATAATTATAATATATAATTATACAATCATATGTAATTGCATAGTAATATGTGATTAAAAATATATATAAATATAATACTTACATTTATAATCATGTATAATTTTATTATTTATTTCTTAATTTCATCTCCTTTACACTACTAAAAAGTGAAAAAATATCAAACAGATTTTACAAAATCTTTCCCTAAATTATAAGATACAATATATAACAATCTGAGAATGGAGGAAGCTGATTAGTGATTGACCTCTGATGTATTTCAGTGAAAGACATCACAGGTGCTAAAGTAAGTTTCCAAGAGACTGATGCTGAGTAATTTAAAGGAAGTATACAAATGCTTCCAGGAAAAGTTTCCAGGTATAAAAGTTGGGTTCTCTAAATTTGCAGAATTACGGTCCAAACACTGTATTCTGCATGGTCAGAGTAGCACCCACTCAGTTTGTGTATGTACTACTCACCAAAATGTGAAACTTATGGTTGAAAACAGCAAAATGAAATGAATCACAGACAACCAGATAAAAACATACCAGGACTGTTTGCAAATGATGGTCTGTAACCCACCGTCAATTAACTGTTTCTTCTCTAATTGTGTGTCATGTCCAGGAACAGAAGGAATCCGGATGATTCTGGAAAGAGGGTTTGAAGAAAATGCAATTGAGACTATTACTTTTCGCCAGTGGATCTCTGTTGATCGCTGTAACTTGGAAACAATCCAAAAATCAGTAGATGACTTCGTTGAAATTTTTTGTGAGAAACTCTCTGTTCTGCTTCGTCATGACTTCATAGCAAAACAGCAAAATTCTTTTATGATTGAGACTAAGGAAAATCTCTTAGATTCTGAGGTGGTGGTCCTTTGTGATTTTTCTGAGAATTATTCCTTCGTATTACAGGACGAAGCACAATCTTACCACTGTACACGTAACCAGGCAACAGTGCATCCGTTTGTAGTGTATTTTAAAAAAGAAGATAAAAAAGAGCGTTTCAGTTTCGTAATAATATCAGACTGCCTTGAGCTGATATTATTACGAAAGAGTACGAACCACTACTGCAGTCTATCTGTTTCAAACAAAACTAATCCAGTATCTGAAATCAAAGTTTGAAACATTTCCAAAAAAATTACTATTTTGCAGATGGGTCAGCAGCCCAATACAAGAATAAAAAGAACTTTTTAAACCTGTGCCTTCACTACAAAGATTTTGGGGTTGAAGCTGAATGGCATTTTTCAGCCACTGCACATGGAAAAGGCCCGTGTGATGGAGTCGGGGCACAGTAAAAAGATTGGCAGCCAGGGCTAGCCTGCAGCGACCTTATGAAGACCAAATACAGACTCCAAGACAACTCTTTGAATAGGCAAATCATAATATTTCTAACAGATTCCACATATGTAAACCATGAAGAGTACATTCAAACAGAAGAACAACTGACACACTAGTACAGCAAAACTGTAGCTATCCCAGGGACACAAAAGCTCCATGCCTTTGGACCCTCAAAGAGTACAACAAAAGTAACTGTAAAATCCTTTTCTTCTGCATCTACATCAACCATCTTTCCTGTAGCAAGTTATTGGGCTTCAGTGACATGGGTGGATATGTGGTTGCAGTCTATGATGGCAAATGGTACCTAAGCTATGTTTTAGCTAAAAATGAAGATGTAAATGAAGTAAAGGCAACATTTCTCCATCCCCAAGGACCATCTCCTTCATTTTCATACCCTTCAAGACCTGATGTACTGTGGATTCCCTCTTCAAATGTGATCTGCAAGGTGAACCCCATCACACCAACTGGTTGAACATACAGTTTACAAGGCAACGAGGTGAGAAAGATTGAGGATATTGTGCAAGAGTTCATGGCCTCCCAGAAATGAAGTTGTGATCGCTGTACATATGCTACTTCCATGTCTCTAAACTGGTAACTCTATGCATGATTCCATAAATAAAATTATGATTCTGAGATAGACTGGATTTTCTAGAAAAGTGTTATATATATATATATATATATATATATATATATATAAAATCATATATAATTATAACTACATTTATAATTATATAAGTATATATATATTTATATACATATATAATATATATATATATATATATATATATATATGATTGTATAATTATACATTATATTTATTTGTATATGTATATGGAAGATTTGGCAATTTTTCCTCTACCCATGCATACTTTATACCTCCTATATCTCAGGATCCCATAAAGATCCCAAAATAAGATTTTGGGTGCTGTTACATGGTGATATAACTTATTTTGAGAATTTTTTCAAAATTTTAAAATTGTCGGTTTTTGAGAAATTTAAATTTTAAAATTTCAAATTGATTTTAAAAAATTATTTTTTTATAAATGCTATCATGTTGCATATCATGTGAAAGCCCTAAAATAGAGCTTTAAAATGAGCCTAAGTTCAGGTCTGAACCTCAAATGGTCACTGTTTTACAGCCATTTTAAGACCGACATATGTGGTGTTTTTTTTGCAAAAAATTGAAATTTTAATGTTTAATAACTTTTGAACCGATAAAGTAAAACCACTTAGAATTGACATTTTTTCATATGTCCATGAAACCTGCAAGTGTGTCAAAAATCGTCAAAATCTGGGAGGGTCATTTCGGATTTTGCAAAAAATTGTGTTGATTTGACATGGAATGACCCGTAACAAAAAATTACGGTGTTTTGGGGGAGCCCGGAACGAATTAATAGGATTTCCATTCATTTCAATGGGGAAAATTGATTCGAGATACGAGTAATTCGAGTTACGAGCTCCGTCATGGAACGAATTAAACTCGTAAGTCGAGGTACCGCTGTATTATGAGATATACATTATACGTACAGGTATACATAATTTATTAATTATACGGGGTATAAATACTATACGTATCTAATTAAACAGCATACAAAGTTATTAAGAGAATTACAGACCTTGGAAACGAAACTTGAGTGACGCGCATTTTACTAGCAAAATGTTGAAAAGTACCCCATAACTTCAAAACGCTCTAATTATTTACCGGGTGAAGATAAATTAGCATAACTATATACATTTTGGAATTCTCTATCACGAATATTCTGAGAAATGGGAGGGGAAAGAGTTTGTTATGACGGGTACCAGAGATACCCCATTGCGTTGTGTAAAATTAGGGAGGTGATCTCCAAAGGTAACCATACGTATATAAATAAAATAAAAACCTTTATTATACAATATTATACAAAAAGTTAGGTTTACATATTATAAATGAGAAATCTTGAATAGTATCAGAATTAGGCCATGTTATGTCCGCTTCCTGCGGCAGGACCATTACGGGTCGATCGCAATACAGTTCAGTCTAAACAAAACTGTGCTCAGTTCGTCAAAATATTGATGTAAAAACCCAGCACTATTTGAAAGGGGAGAAATGACCAACCTGGGGAGCTTTGATGAGGCAGCAGGGCATGGCATGGTGTCGTTGGGGTACTTCTACCGGTGGAGGCCGCAGGTATGAGGACTAAGATGAAGGGGCCCTTCGGTGGCAGTTGGAAACGGTCATCTCTCGTTAGCGGGGGCGTCTTTCTCCTCTCCTCGTCATTGCGCAACAGTCATCGGACTTTCTTCACAGCTCGCCTCCCAAACTCTGACCCTCTGCCTCCGTTCCTCTCCTTTCTTCTCTCAAAAACTCGGGGTTCATTTCCCCATATTTTATTCGTGGGCAGGATGATCCGACATCCCCACGGTTGACCCACATGGTACTTTTATTTCCGCGAAAATTGGCTGTCTGTTGAATCTTTCCTGGAATTTCTTCCTCCCGTCCTGAGGAATTCAAGGGGTGCGATATTTCTTGGAAATTAGAGCAGTTTCATCCAATATGGCCGTTTTATGACCCGTAAACGTGTTGACGGAAAAACAGAATGGCTTGTGGATCCTTCACAACAATCGACGACCCCCCCCCCCTCCTTCTAGGCGTGCTGGCACGCAACAGTCTGTAGGGGTTGAAGAACGGTTTGGCTCCTTTCTCTGCAGCTAAAGAGTCTCCAACTGCACAAAAGTCAAACTGGCTGTACAAAAAATCATGAATGACATCACATGTATAAAAAGTTCAGGAGGTCAAAAGCTCACCTTATAGTGCTGCAAGGTTTACTTATTTAAAAAAAGTTTCAAAATTTATAAAGCTCTCTTTAAGCTTAAGCTTACATTAACTATAGCCTGCATTAACTAACATCATAGAAAGCTTACATTAACTATAACCTACATTAACTAACATCATAGAAAATGGTATGCATACCCTGTAAAACAAATAACAAAATAGTGGCTCGATCAACACACGTGATCCGAGATGAACATGTAAAGAAAAGATTATCTTACAGAAATAGAAATCTCTACGCTAAAATCGTACAGCGAAGACGAAATTTTCAAAAACATTGGCGAATGTGCATAATCGCCATTATGTGTTTAACTCGCAGAAAGAGCAAAAATGTTCTCTTTTCCTTGCACTGCCATTTGTGTGAAACATATAATGTGCTATCCATGCATTCAATAATAATAATACTAATAATGATAAAAATAATAGTAAAACACAATGCACGCTAATCTTTTAATAATAATATTTTTATATATATATATATTTTTTTTTTTTTTCATTCATTCCCCAACGAAATTGACCAAATTTTGCTCTACCATCAGATTTGTACACTGAAACACCGTCAAATGGAATTTAAACTATGCGCGCAAACGAATCCACGACAAAAATTCTAAAGTCTGCAAAGTTTACGTAAAAAATTAATATAGATATCTCACAGAAATATAACAGAAGACGAAGAGTTAAGAAAAAAAAACTTATTTTTACCAAGATAAAACTTAATCAAATGAAAAAATATTTTATTTACTTGTTACAACTCAGTTTTCAGAAGCCCATCGTTAACACAATATAGTTGATCAGATTATACAGCTCATATTCAAAATATTAGAATAATTACATTTTTTTTACAAATTGAAAATATCGTTTGGTAATTTAATGTCTTTTAATGCAAATATGCAAACGATATTTTTATTAAGAACTTATTGTTGATTAAACTTATTTATTATCTTAAAATTAATATCATTTTTGAAAAAATTGAAAAAAAAAATTATTTTGAAAAGTCAAAATATTAGAATATTTCACATTAATTCTTCTTTAATTATCACCAATTCATAACTGGTGGCATCATTGTTTAAATTCAGACTATTTTATTTAAAATCAGTATTCTTTTTGCAGTTTGTTTGCTTTTTCATCTTAAAATGGGTCGTGTGAGTGATATTCCTGAATCTATTAAACTTCGTATGGTTGATTTGTATCGGTACGGTAAAAATCAATGTTATATAGCGAATTATTTACATTGTTCGCAATCAAGCGATAGTAAAATACTAATACAATATTAAAAAAATGGAAAATTTCAAAATAATCGCCGAAATGGCGGCCGAAAACCAAAAACATCTGCTAGAGATGACAGGAAACTGGAGCGTATAGTTAAGAAAAACCATTTTAAAAGTGTGCGATTTTTGCACCGAAAATGGAAAGCAGAAGGAGTTGAAGTTTCTAAATCGACAACATTAAGACGTCTCCATAAATTTAAGTTTGAATCTCGTGTACCGAAAACAAAACCTCTCATGACTGCAAAACAAAAGCGTATAAGATTGAATTGGTGTAAATCAAGACGTTTATGGAGCGAAGAAGATTGAAAAAAAATATTATTTAGTGATGAAAGTATGTTTTGTGTTTCATATGGTAATCAAGGTATTCGAGTTTGGAGAATGAAGCAAGAAGCATTTGATAAAGAATGCCTTAAACGTTCGGTAAAATTTGCTGCTAGTGTCATGGTTTGGGGTTGCATGAGCGCAGAAGGACCTGGAAAGTTATGCATCGTTTACGAAAAGGTTAACTCTCAGATATATCAAAAAATTTTGGAATTTACATGATTCCATCATCAGAAGATTTATTTGAAGATGATTTCATCTTTCAACAAGATTTAGAGTCACCGCATACCTCGGTGTCAACTAACAATTGGTTCCGCCAACGTAAAATTAAGGAGGCCCATGTCGGTGGCCCGGCACTTTTGGAATTTCGAGTTGAAACTTTCACAAAAATTAGTACCTAATTAGTACCAAAATATCAGAATTAGTACCCATCAGGATCGCGAGTTATAGCGTGTCCGATTCTGCCGGGCCAGCGACATGGTAGCCCGGCACTTTTGGAATTTCGAGTTGAAACTTTCACAAAAATTAGTACCCAATTAGTACCAAAATATTAGAATTAGTACCCACCAGGCTCACGAGTAATAGCGTATTCGATTCTTCCGGGCCAGCGACAATCATGTCGCTTCCCAGCCAGACGCTTTGGAATTTCGAGTTGAAACTTTCACAAAAATTAGTACCTAATTAGTACTAATTAGTACCAAAATATTAGAATTAGTACACATCAGGATCGCGAGTTATAGCGTGTCCGATTCTGCCGGGCTACCATGTCGCTAGCCCGGCAGTTTTGGAATTTCGAGTTGAAACTTTCACAAAAATTAGTACCAAAATATTAGAATTAGTACCCATCAAATTAATAACTTATTACCTTAAAGTTTGTTATAGTTAAAAAAATAACATATTAGTTTACCTTTGTCTTTCAGGTGGAGGTGTATCAATTACTCCTTCAAATTTCCCGTCACAGTTTTTGCAAAAACCGGAAATTTTTATATAGTATTTAGAGGAATCACTCACGGATGCTCGTTTAAATACCAAACAACAATTACATTTTGTTAATATAAAAAAAAAAATGCTCATTGACAATATGTGTCCAAACATTTGGAGTAAGTGCCTTGTAATGGGTTCCACTGTTTTGAGTTTTTTTTTCTGCAAAAAAATTCTTTCGGAGCAATATCTTCCCATTCCTTTTCCGACAAAGTAATTGTGAAGTTTTCATTAAATTCTTCATGTGGTTGATCATCAGAATTTCCTAAAAAATATTAAATACTTAATTTTTGCCTGTATTTTAACCGTTATTATAAATATATAATTTGAATAAGTTTGCCAACTTCTGAACGAATTCCAAAAAGTAAAGCAACCATGCAGCTTGAACTTTAAATTAATGTAAAATTTAAGTTTTTCGCCCCATCAAAGATTAGTGGAGAATTCATTCTGACTCCGGTGACATATGTAACAAAATTAATATCATATAAAATTGCAAAAAGTTCAGACTTTGTTTATTATATCTTAATTTCTGATGATTTGCAGTATCGTATTTTTACTCTTTTCCGATTTCAATGTTTCAAAGAAAAAACTAATGCCATTTATCACAAATGATTCATCAAAAGAGAATATCTGAAGTTAACCGCAATAAACAGAACAAAATAAAAAAAAAAACTCAGCAGACATAGAGTCGCACTGCGATGGAATGTGTTGGGATTCCATTTCGAAAATGGAAGTAAATGCATAAACAAGTTAAGTAAGGCCCTTTTCAGACGAGGCACATAGTTGATCAAACTGATTTCCGGGCGGCTGTCAAGGATTGTAGCCACCATGCAAATGTATGGAAATCGCCGAAACCTTTTCACACGGAGTGAATTCTGTGCCCAGACATTTCGACATCTGGCACTTGTGCCGCTGGCGTTCTCACCCCGATGAGTAGACTCAACACAAAAGACATTACTGAAGGTACGCTCTTCACACCAGCCGCCAAGCTGCATGAGCTCAGTTCAGTATTGAAAGCGTTTCAATTGCAAGTTTGAATGTGGAACAATTCATCGAAGAAATTCGTATTACTCCCGCGATATGGGACATGAGGTGTGATGAATATAGCGATAAAATTAAAAGGGGTGAAGCTTGGAGGGAATTGGCACGCAAATTTTATTCAGACTTCAAAAAAATTTATTTTTGAATTTGTGGCTTAAAAAATAGAGCAGATTCTGCATATTACAAATATATATAATTTATGTACTTTTTGACACTCTAACAACAATTATTAGCAACTTAAAAATGTAAACATACATTTAAATCCCATATAATGGGAAAGTATTTTTTGCGTTTTTCTCAAAATGTGATTTTTTCATGTAATGGTACACTTTCTGCTTAATCTGTTGCAAGTACATCTCTGTAATTTTAAACGTCAATAGGATAAGTGCTCTTGTATCAATATAACCTATATTTTTAAACCTTAAGATATTTTTGTAAATGGTGAAAATGTATGACAAAACTATGCAGATTTCTGATAAGTGAAATTTATAATTTTTTTTAAAAAATCTAAAATAGTGTAACAAAGATTTAAATGGGTTAACTATATAAAATAAACTGTGTTTGATCATCACACAAGATTTCAAGGTAAGATTTTCACTAAATTTTTGAAAAAGTGTTACAAAGTGAATACCTAAAAAATTTCAGGGGGAAACGTATGTTTGTTTATATTGTTATTTTAAATTTACCTTTCAATCCAAAAAGAATTTTTTTTATCTTAAAATATTCATAAAGGTCTTACTAAATTAACATAAAAAATCATAATGATACATGCATATTTGTATAAGATATGGGCTTTAAAAGAATAGCCCAAATTTCCAACTTCTTAGTTGTCGCAGACGTCCCAGTCCCCTTGCAAATATCGATATAAATAAATACAGATGCCTGCTCAATAAAGTAGTCGGTACCATTCAAATTTAAAAGTTCATTTGTTATTTTGTTAATGGTGGTTAAAAACTCCAAAATTAAAAGAACATTTTTAACTTTTTTAGAATTTTTTTAAAAATTTATTTAGAAGCCGCATTATCATTAAAAAAATGAACAGAAATATTTATTTGGTCATTTTAACGAAATATATTCTTTATCATTGGTTGTTTATTTGATGTTTCTATGGTGACATACGTCACTCTCTTTACATTACTTGTCAAACAGCATTACATCGATTAGTACAGGTTATGACTGTTACACTTAAAAATATATGTGGGAGCACCAAATTGCGCGAATTTACCCATTATTTATTAAATTTATCTAGATTCGCAAATGTGAACGTCGCCTTATGCCTACAATTTGAATAGTTTTCATATGAGGAAGGTTTTTGCATTAACCCTTTCAGGTGTGCAATTTAATTATTATATATATTTTTTTTAAAAGTAAGAATGAGGTATAGTGGTCCTACAAATAAAAGAAATGCGATTTAAAAAATTTGCAGAGCAAATATAAAAATAATACATTTTGTATTTTTGTAAGTAAGAACCTGAGTGCCATATTAGGATGCTTTCTTAAATCTATATTCCCCTACATCATTATAAAAAAATCAAAGACCAATATTGTGTTATAAAATTGGTGTAAAAGAAAGGTATTGGTAGAAGAAAAGTATAATATTTAAGTTAAAGTTTTTGAAATTTAAAAATGTAAGGAGGGAAATCACCTTAAAACCTTAAAAAAACTCAATTTTTTATTATTATTTAATTATGAAGAATGGAATAAAAGGAATCTTATGAAAAAAATGAAGTCGATATTACAACCGATTTTGTGGCCAAATTTATAAAGCTAATAGTAAAGTAATTTATAGAAAATTTAAACTTTAAATGGTTTTTTCTAAAAACTGTTATTTTGAAACTTGTGCGCACTATTTCTTCAAAACTAATCGTCCCAAATTGCTAAAATTTTGTATACATGTATATCTTCTATGTTTATACAAATTCTATCTAGATTTAGTTAAGTACATATCACTAATTTTTTACAGCAATTTTTTTCCTTTGATATTTTTTGTAGATTACAATACATTTGCCTGAAAAATATTTTTATGGGAAAAATAGTAATTATTTTAGGTGTAGATTAAAGTATGGCCTATGGATAGAATATATACACATAATTTAATGTAGTAAACTGTCTTCCACATCATTTTTCAGTTGCGTTTTCGCCTGTTACGCAGGCGAAAACGCGACTGAACGAAGCTGCTGACGAAGCGTTGCCACAACCCCAGAAGAGAAGGTTTCGCCTTGAATTGAGCGCCGCGCCTCGTGTGAAAAGAACCTCAAACGGCAGTCAACTACATGAAAATAAACAATGCAAGTCAGTTGGATCAAGAAATGTGCCTCGTCTGAAAGAGGCCTAAATGTGCATATTGTGCGCATTCATACTATACACTTTAAAATGAAATACCCTATATCAGTGCTCCCCAACCTTTTAATCGCCGCGGATCTGTCAACGTTTGACAATTTTACCGCGGCCAGCTGAGGTGGGCTATGACTGTAATTTTAATTCATAATCTTAAAATGTTTAATAAACAATAAACTAATTTAAAATAGTTACAAGATTTCTTTTACAAAGGTATAAATTAGCACAAACCCGACAATGGCGCACTAACCCGAGAGAAATACACCACAGTAAATTAAATTGAAATAATTTAATGTTCCTTGGGCGGACCGGTACCAGACCGCGGCCCGGGGGTTGGGGACCACTGCCCTATATGATGAATTCTCAAAATAAAAATATATAAGGACCTTATTATACAGAGCCACAGCTGTGAGTCTGTATGTTAATGAAATAATTAACATATATTCACCAATTAGTTTCCAATAGAAACAACAATAAAGGATTTTCTGTCTTAGCATACGGAAATACTGAACATTATAAAACACTTACTAATATATATCCTGCGGGTGAGGAGTTTTAGTAAATCAACAACTTACTGAAATATCTCTTCAGCGTCAAAAACATAACAGCAAATATTTGATGCGCTAAATATATGTGTTTAAAATTTCAAGTCAATCTGTTCTCGTTTACTCTACTCCTGCAATTTTCAGGTTTTGAGATTTTTTTTCTCGATAAACCGAGAGCGATCGAGGAACGAATTTGCAGACTCGAGAAAATAAGCATTATAAAACAATTTGCGAGCTACGTATAATAAAGTTTTGGCTATCGTATATTTAGAAGAGAACAGTCGTACGCTAACAGATTAAGAAAAATTTCCGAAAGAATAAAAAACAGTAATGGGTTATAAATAATAAAATTATCTTAAAAAATTAAAAATAATTCTACTATAAGATCTAAAAGAGCTTACCTGATACAGGGGATAGACGAGGATTCTCAACGTCATCACACTTTTCAGTCTCTTTCAACAATCCCCATTCTTGCAACTTTTGTCTAGCTAGTTTGTTTTTCTTAATAAACAGATAAACCGCTTTTGAAGTCAAAATTCCACCAACTTTTTCACTGATTTCATTGAAAACACTATCAGTGGACGCAACTAAAACATCGTTTACGAATAATCGCGATTTTCTTTCTGAAATCAGTTCCTATAGCACTTCGGGACAAACTTTACTCTTTCTACCAGCACGCTTCATCTTTTACCACTTTCACATCATAAGTACGACAAGAAAACTGATCTGAAAATTCGCCTTGTGTCATAAATGGTCGCCAAATAGTTTGGAATTTATACCTCTCATCCCTCCACAGCTGTAAATAAAAGAATGAACTAAACTGCGCATTTTGTACTACCAAGTGCAAACAACATTTTTCATCTCATCTGACCATCCATTAGAAATTTACGATTTCTTTTTCAATGGGCATTTTTATTTTATGTGGATTAATGTTATTTTAAGATTAGTACTAATTAGGTACTAATTTTTGTGAAAGTTTCAACTCGAAATTCCAAAGCGTCTGGTTTGGAAGCGGCATAATTGTCGCTGGCCCGGAAGAATCGAATACGCTATAACTCGTGATCCTGATAGGTACTAATTCTAATATTTTGGTACTAATTAGGTACTAATTTTTGTGAAAGTTTCAACTCGAAATTGCAAAAGTGCCGGGCTACCATGTCGCTGGCCCGGCAGAATCGGACACGCTATAACTCGCGATCCTGATGGGTACTAATTCTGATATTTTGGTACTAATGTGTTTGGTACTAATGTTTTGGTACTAAGTGTTTGATCGGCATACGGGCCTTATGCCGATCAAACACTTACGAGAGCAAAGCTCTCGCAAAGCCCCTCCCTTCCGCAGAGGGGTCGCAATCGCGATGCAGATCAAACAGCGAGAGCTTTTTCTCTCGTAAATACGAACGTCACGTGATCAAAACTTGTGGCTAGTAGGGAGCTCTCGTAGACTCGTCTTTTCTCTCGCAAAGCCGGAATAGTCATTCGCTTTGCGAAGGAGAAGGATGTTATCCCTTTCTTTAAGCAGGGAATGGATATTACAAGATACGGATAATCCACTTGAGATGGAAGATGAAGTTTTTATTACAAAAATTTAGACTGTGCAAACATGAATTTATGTGTTTATTACATTTTTTCTACAACATCTTCAGCATTTATGAGCTCTAAAAGCTTTTTATTTCTGACTAACAACTATTTTTGTCTTCCATTATTTTAATTAATGTTTCTAAATTTTGATTAATTTTTAGCAGAATTCCTTGCCGGGATGTTGTTTCGATTTCTTGCACCATAGTTTTTTGGGTTTGAAGAGCCTCAGCTTCAAATTTGCTGCTTCTCTTTTTCTTTTTAAGGCTAGATGCTTCCTGCCACGCACTGTTGAACTGTCTAGAAAATAATAAAAAATACATAGTAAATGAGATAGCACATGAAACAGAGCTATTATGTCATACATAAAAATCAACATATGTTATTTCATAGAAGTTATTGTCACAGATTATATAGTAAAACTGCAAATAATTATGAAGAAGAGTTCTATGCAGGCATTTACATAAAACTATGGCCCGTATGCAGAACAAACGCTGGAGCTTTGTGTCTCTCGCTTCGCAAACGTGGGGTTGTTGCGAGAGTAGGGGGTGAGCACTCTTTTTAGCTATGCTGATCAAACAATTTGCGCTTCCGCAAATGATGATGTCAAGATGTGTAAGGAAACCTTACATGGTCAAGCCACGCCCTTTTCTCCTCCCTTTTGCGGGAGCTGGGGTCCCTCATGAACCCTAACCTGCGGGGGGGGGATTCGACGGTCAATTTAGCGAAACCGTCCGACTGAACTGCCTCAAACACGGCATTTTAATTGCTTCCTTGCGTTGGGGTTCAAGAAAAAGTATACAGTATTGGAAAAAACCCGCGCTTTGACTTCGATCAATGTGGCTGTTTCTTTTACATTTTGTAGATAAAATTGTCTCAAAGGACATCAAATTTTTCAGTAGAGAAAAAAGTGCAGTAAAGGCATCACTGATGAGTCATTCTATTCATCTGCATTGGTAAGTAATTTCAGTTGTATTTGAAAAGAAAAAAATGTAATTTGACTTTAGCAATATCCTAATATTTTATTATTATTTTTTTACTTGTAGGCTGTTTTAAAACAGAAAAAAATGGATGGTAAGTAAACTATTAATTTTGTATTTAATTACCTGTTTATTAGAATTTCTTTTAATCATTTTCAATGCTATTTATAATATATCATATTTTTACATTGCAAGATATTTATCATAAATAAATTTAATTAAAGCAAAATTTTAAAATGTCCTAATGCTTATTTAAGGGACAATTAAGTACTAAAAGTGTTCTGTTAGACTTTTCTGGCATTTGTGTACAAGAATATCATATTTCTATTTTTGTTTATAAATCTTATTATAAATTTTTAAAAATGCTGTTAGTTAATCATTAAACAAAGATCAAAATATTTTGTTGCAGGAGGCTTTGTTACCAGGTAAAGATCACCGCATTATTAATATTTGAGGGTGGGGATTGAGACCATGACATTGTACACTTAAATAGCAAATATAAATTTAATAATTGTGCTTCAAAAGATTACTGCCAATGCTCAGTCATATATCAGAATTATGTTTAGCTTTATGATTGTTAAATGCAACTATGTATTTAATAATCATAAAGCTAAGAATAATCCCAGAGAAAAAAATAGCTATTGTAACTAACAAAATGAATGTTTGTTTCATAATGCTTTTGGAAAATTTGAATTTTTTAAATAAATTTAAAGTAAAATTATTTGCTATTTATACTAATTAATTCCCCCCCCCCCCAGAAAGTTGTTGTTATTCAAAGTGAATTACAATACATAAGATTGTAACTACCACTAAAACAGCAGAAACAAAGTCTTGGCATATTGCTCAATCATCAAGTAAGTTATTTGGATTTTGATTAATTTAAATCAAATTTTTGTAACAAGTTTTAAAATATAAATTTCAGACTGAAATTGTTGGAGATAATTAAAAATTTTTTAGTACCATACTTTATAGAAATTAAACAATTGTATGTTTTACGTAACATACATAGTTTTATGTAAATGCCTGCATAGAACTCTTCTTCATAATTATTTGCAGTTTTACTATATAATCTGTGACAATAACTTCTATGAAATAACATATGTTGATTTTTATGTATGACATAATAGCTCTGTTCCATGTGCTATCTCATTTACTATGTATTTTTTATTATTTTCTAGACAGTTCAACAGTACGTGGCAGGAAGCATCTAGCATTAAAAAGAAAAAGAGAAGCAGCAAATTTGAAGCTGAGGCTCTTCAAACCCAAAAAACTATGGTGCAAGAAATCGAAACAACATCCCGGCAAGGAATTCTGCTAAAAATTAATCAAAATTTAGAAACATTAATTAAAATAATGGAAGACAAAAATAGTTGTTAGTCAGAAATAAAAAGCTTTTAGAGCTCATAAATGCTGAAGATGTTGTAGAAAAAATGTAATAAACACATAAATTCATGTTTGCACAGTCTAAATTTTTGTAATAAAAACTTCATCTTCCATCTCAAGTGGATTATCCGTATCTTGTAATATCCATTCCCTGCTTAAAGAAAGGGATAACATCCTTCTCCTTCGCAAAGCGAATGACTATTCCGGCTTTGCGAGAGAAAATACGATTCTACGAGAGCTCCCTACTAGCCGCAAGTTTTGATCACGTGACGTTCGTATTTACGAGAGAAAAAGGTCTCGCTGTTTGATCTGCATCTCAAATGCAACCCCTCCGCGGAAGGGAGGGGCTTTGCGAGAGCTTTGCTCTCGTAAGTGTTTGATCGGCATACGGGCCTATGTATGTTACGTAAAACATACAATTGTTTAATTTCTATAAAGTATGGTACTAAAAAAATTTTAATTATCTCCAACAATTTCAGTCTGAAATTTATATTTTAAAACTTGTTACAAAAATTTGATTTAAATTTATCAAAATCCAAATAACTTACTTGATGATTGAGCAATATGCCAAGACTTTGTTTCTGCTGTTTTAGTGGTAGTTACAATCTTAGGTATTGTAATTCACTTTGAATAACAACAACTTTCTGGGGGGGGGATTAATTAGTATAAATAGCAAATAATTTTACTTTAAATTTATTTAAAAAATTCAAATTTTCCAAAAGCATTATGAAACAAACATTCATTTTGTTAGTTACAATAGCTATTTTTTTCTCTGGGATTATTCTTAGCTTTATGATTATTAAATACATAGTTGCATTTAACAATCATAAAGCTAAACATAATTCTGATATATGACTGAGCATTGGCAGTAATCTTTTGAAGCACAATTATTAAATTTATATTTGCTATTTAAGTGTACAATGTCATGGTCTCAATCCCCACCCTCAAATATTAATAATGCGGTGATCTTTACCTGGTAACAAAGCCTCCTGCAACAAAATATTTTGATCTTTGTTTAATGATTAACTAACAGCATTTTTAAAAATGTATAATAAGATTTATAAACAAAAATAGAAATATGATATTCTTGTACACAAATGCCAGAAAAGTCTAACAGAACATTTTTAGTACTTAATTGTCCCTTAAATAAGCATTAGGACATTTTAAAATTTTGCTTTAATTAAATTTATTTATGATAAATATCTTGCAATGTAAAAATATGATATATTATAAATAGCATTGAAAATGATTAAAAGAAATTCTAATAAACAGGTAATTAAATACAAAATTAATAGTTTACTTACCATCCATTTTTTTCTGTTTTAAAACAGCCTACAAGTAAAAAAATAATAATAAAATATTAGGATATTGCTAAAGTCAAATTACATTTTTTTCTTTTCAAATACAACTGAAATTACTTACCAATGCAGATGAATAGAATGACTCATCAGTGATGCCTTCACTGCACTTTTTTCTCGATCTCCTCTAATGAAAAATTTGATGTGACAATTTTATCTACAAAATGTAAAAGAAACAGCCACGTTGATCGAAGTCAAAGCGCGGGTTTTTTCCAATACTGTATACTTTTTCTTGAACCCCAACGCAAGGAAGCAATTAAAATGCCGTGTTTGAGGCAGTTCAGTCGGACGGTTTCGCTAAATTGACCGTCGAATCCCCCCCGCAGTTTAGGGTTCGTGAGGGACCCCAGCTCCCGCAAAAGGGAGGAGAAAAAGGGCGTGGCTTGACCATATAAGGTTTCCTTACACATCTTGACGTCATCATTTGCGGAAGCGCAAATTGTTTGATCAGCATAGCTAAAAAGAGTGCTCACCCCCTACTCTCGCAACAACCCCCCGTTTGCGAAGCGAGAGACACAAAGCTCCAGCGTTTGTTCTGCATACGGGCCTTTAGCTATGCTGATCAAACAATTTGCGCTTCCGCAAATGATGACGTCAAGATGTGTAAGGAAACCTTATATGGTCAGGCCACGCCCTTTTTCTCCTCCCAAGTGCGGGAAAAGGGGTCCCCTCACGAACCCTAACCCGGGGGGGATTCGACGGTCAATTTAGCGAAACCGTCGGAGAGAACTTCCTCAAACGCCGCATTTTAATTGCTTCCTTACGTTGGGGTTTAAGAAAAATTATACAGCATTGGGAAAAATCCGGGTACAGATGTAGTATACGCAACGAACGCCAAGGGGCGATTTTTTGCCAAATCTGGTAGTTCTAAGCCGGGTTTTTTTTTCTGGCAAACCTATAAGGTTTGGCAATGCCGATTTTACGCCAAATTGCGCGATTTTACGCCAAATATGGAATCAAGCCAAATTTTTGGGTCATCCCTTTGTTTTTAAGGTTAGTTAAGTTTTTTTTTGACGCCAATAACATCATTTGCGTCTTGAGTTCACAGGTTGAAGGTCGGAGGTCGTGTGGTTCGTATTTTTTAAGCCTATTTTTTTGCACGTGGTTAAAATTTTCATTTTATATAACTTTTTTTTTTATATTACTTTAAATTACTTTAAATTACTTTATATTACTTTAAATTACTTAATTAAATTACTTAATTATTAATTTTTTGTTCTCATTACTTTAAATTTATATTAATTTTTTGTTCTCATTGCTTCACATAGATATTAATTTTTTGTTCTCATTGCTTTAAATTTATATTAATTTTTTGTTCTCATTGCTTTAAATTTATATTAATTTTTTGTTCTTTTTACTATTACATTCATAGAAATTCTTTTCTAAAATATTAATTGCTTTATTCTTTTTTGATTTACAATGTCTAAAATGCTGGGTGTTAGTGATGTTGTTAGGAAATATCAGGGAATTGTGGGTTCAAAATCTGGGTTCTCTTTTTCGAATGGTAAACATACAATGGGACCTCCAGGAATTGCGAATAACTTTTTTTTGATTCATTTAGGAGACAATCAGGAGCTGTTTGTAAATTTTCTTAGGGAAGTGGGACTGTTGAAAGTTAATGTGTTATGCAAGGGGTGTTCGGGATTAATGAAGTTATCTGTAAAATCATCAATTTCAGATGGGTATACGTATTCTTGCCGTAGGAATGTTAACGGGAAGACCTGCAATCAGCATACTTCTATTAGGGTAGGATCCTGGTTTTCAAATAGTCGATTAAAATTGCAGGAAATTATTTTTTTGACTTATGAGATTTTGGATGGGAGTAAGTCGGGCAAAATTTGGAAGGAGTATGGCTTTAATAGTCATACTGTTTGCGACTGGAGGCAGTTTGTCAACGAGTGCATTTTAGACTATATAGAGGTATCCTCGGAGAAAATTGGGGGTCCTGGCAAAATAGTTGAAATTGACGAGTCTAAATTTGGGAAGAGAAAATATCATCGGGGACATGCAGTTGAGGGTCAATGGGTTTTTGGTGGAGTTGAGAGGGGCAGCGGGAAGCTTTTTTTGGTTGCTGTAGGTGATAGGAGTGCTAATACGCTAGTGGGTGTAATTAATGAATGGATTTTGCCAGGTACAACTATTTATTCAGATTGTTGGAAGGCTTATGATAGTTTGGGCGAGGAGGGATACCAGCATTTAACTGTAAATCACAGTGTACATTTTGTGGATCCTAAAAGTGGATGCCACACAAATACTATAGAAAGCACGTGGAGACACGTTAAAAGCAGCTTGCCGGCATACAACCGACAAGCTGACTTTCAATTTTACTTAGCAATGTACATGTTTAGGCAAATTTGCGAAGAAACAAACGTTGATCCATTTAATAAGTTTCTGGAAATTGTGGCGGGTATTAACTGGAAGGAATTTAAAACTGTAACTGCAAAGAAAAGAAAATCCATGCAATGAAAAGAAAAAGTCTCCACTTGCTTTGTATGGTATTTTTTTTCATGTCTATATGTAATCCAGATTTTCTTATTATAACAGAAAAAAATATTTTTAACCAAGATTATTTATTTATTTTTATTCTAGTCAAGATTTTCTTATAACAGAAAAAAATATTTTTAACCAAGATTATTTATTTATTTTTATTCTAGTCAAGATTTTATTATTATAACAAAAAAATATTTTTAACCAAGATTTATTTATTTATTTTTATTATATTTCTGTGGTGTTATGGCTCCAGTAGATGTTGATATGTCCGAAAAATTCAATTTTATGTTTTAAGTTGATATGTCTAATGTGGCAAAAGCTGATAGTGGAATTATGAAATAATACTAAGTTATTCGTATTGTTTGCAAATGCTGTTATGTATAAAAGAGGTAATACCTGACCCCTAATAGAATATTTTAGTCCGAAATTCAAAATTTTCATTGAAGACCAGCCATATGCTGGGGGTTGAATATGAGTATTAACTAGAGAATATTTGGATTGAAAAACTCAATTGAGCGATTTTATATTTCACAACAAGAGTTAATTTTTGTACTTTGCCAAAAATATCAAAAAAATGACATATCAACATCTGGCCTAATGCCACAGATTTTTGTTGTTTTGTCTGTGGACTAGGCCCAGTTTATCTGGGGAAACCACTAAAAAAACGAGCCTATGACATGTACCTCCTGGGTGGTTTGGAAGAGTGTCAATTTTTTTTTTATTTTTTTTTTTTTTGGTTTTTAAAATTTGTTCAAAATCATTAAAATTTGATTCCTAAATTTTAAAAAAAATTTGGTTTGTTCCGTGTTTTATTTCGGCCGGGTTTTTGCCGGGAATTTCTGATAAAACATGTTTTTTTTTAAATTTCAAGCTTTGTAGAAGCATTAGGGGAAAAAAAAACATGTTTTTGAGGATTTTCAAGATGGCGGCCAAACTTAGACTCCCCGGAGATACACGGGGATCTAGCGAAAATTCCGATAAAAACATGGTTTTTTTTTAAATTTCAAGCTTAGTTGAAGAATTGGAAAAAACCATGTTTTTACGGATTTTCAAGATGGCCGCCAAACTTTGAACCCCGGAGACACACGGGGATTTGGCGACAAAAAAAAGTCGCCAAAAATAGGCCCGTTGCGTATACTACATCTGTTCCAAAATCCGCGCTTTGACTTCGACCAACGTGGCTGTTTCTTTTACATTTTATAGATAAAATTGTCTCAAAGGACATTAAATTTTTCAGTAGAGGAGATCGAGAAAAAAGTGCAGTGAAGGCATCACTGATGAGTCATTTGATTCATCTGCATTGGTACGTAATTTCAGTTGTATTTGAAAAGAAAAAAATGTAATTTGACTTTAGCAATATCCTAATATTTTATTATTTTTTTTTTACTTGTAGGCTGTTTTATAACAGAAAAAAATGGATGGTAAGTAAACTATTAATTTTGTATTTAATTACCTGTTTATTAGAATTTCTTTTAATCATTTTCAATGCTATTTATAATATATCATATTTTTACATTGCAAGATATTTACCATAAATAAATTTAATTAAAGCAAAATTTTAAAATGTCCTAATGCTTATTTAAGGGACAATTAAGTACTAAAAATGTTCTTTTAGACTTTTCTGGCATTTGTGTACAAGAATATCATATTTCTATTTTTGTTTATAAATCTTATTATAAATTTTAAAAAATGCGGTTAGTTAATCATTAAACAAAGACTCATTAATCATTAAATTAAGATCAAAATATTTTGTTGCAGGAGGCTTTACCAGATAAAGATCACTGCATTATTAATATTTGAGGGTGGGGATTGAGACCATGACATTGTACACTTAAATAGCAAATATAAATTTAATAATTGTGCTTCAAAAGATTACTGCCAATGCTCAGTCATATATCAGAATTATGTTTAGCTTTATGATTGTTAAATACAACTATGTATTTAATAACCATAAAGCTAAGAAAAATCCCAGAGAAAAAAAATAGCTATTGTAACTAACAAAATGAATGTTTGTTTCATAATGCTTTTTGAAAATTTGAATTTTTTAAATAAATTTAAAGTAAAATTATTTGCTATTTATACTAATTAATTTAACCCCCCCCCCAGAAAGTTGTTATTCAAAGTGAATTACAATACCTAAGATTGTTTCTGCTGTTTTAGTGGTAGTTACAAAGTCTTGGCATATTGCTCAATTAGCAAGTAAGTTATTTGGATTTTGATAAATTTAAATAAAATTTTTGTAACAAGTTTTAAAGTATAAATTTCAGACTGAAATTGTTGGAGATAATTAAAAATTTTTTAGTACCATACTTTATAGAAATTAAACAATTGTATGTTTTACGTAACATACATAGTTTTATGTAAATGCCTGCATAGAACTCTTCTTCATAATTATTTGCAGTTTTACTATATAATCTGTGACAATAACTTCTATGAAATAACATATGTTGATTTTTATGTATGACATAATAGCTCTGTTCCATGTGCTATCTCATTTACTATGTATTTTTTATTATTTTCTAGACAGTTCAACAGTACGTGGCAGGAGGCATCTAGCCTTAAAAAGAAAAAGAGAAGCAGCCGAGTTAAATAAATTTGAAGCTGAGGCTCTTCAAACCCAAAAAACCAATTTGCAAGAAATCGAAACAACATCCCGGCAAGGAATTCTGCTAAAAATTAATCAAAATTTAGAAACATTAATTAAAATAATGGAAGACAAAAATAAGTTGTTAGTCAGAAATAAAAAGCTTTTAGAGCTCATAAATGCTGAAGATGTTGTAGAAAAAATGTAATAAACACATAAATTCATGTTTGCACAGTCTAAATTTTTGCAATAAAAACTTCATCTTCCATCTCAAGTGGATTATCCGTATCTTGTAATATCCATTCCCTGCTTAAAGAAAGGGATAACATCCTTCTCCTTCGCAAAGCGAATGACTATTCCGGCTTTGCGAGAGAAAAGACGAGTCTACGAGAGCTCCCTACTAGCCGCAAGTTTTGATCACGTGACGTTCGTATTTACGAGAGAAAAAGCTCTCGCTGTTTGTTCTGCATCTCAATTTCGACCCCTCTGCGGAAGGGAGGGGCTTTGCGAGAGCTTTGCTCTCGTAAATGTTTGATCGGCATACGGGCCTTAGTATCAAAAATAAATAAATGGAAAATAATTTCTTTCTTATTACTTTTTCTCAATTATTCTAATATTTTGAATCTGAGCTGTATGTGAAAAACGAATGAGTTCGTCAAACTGAGCCTACCCATGTACGCAGCCACTGGTCAGACAATTCTGAGAATGGCCAGTTCCCAAAGAGGTCTGTCCGTGACTCCAACACGCGAGGCGGGAGAAAAAAAAATTGTAGTTTAGGTTTTTCGGGTCCGCTGTCGAAGAAAGTATCTAGTTTGAATAAAAGCGTTTTTGACTGACGGGTTGCCCCCCGAAGATTAGATGGTTGCGAGACCGTCTCCACATTGTTCTCATTCTCCTTTGCCGGAACATTAGCGTCCTTTTCATGTGTCGACTGCACTCCTCCCGACGGTTCGCAAGGTTCAAAATATTTGTCGTAGGGGAAAAATCCTCCTCCTCATTCTGTGGGGTCATTTTCGAGAACGGAGGAAAAGGATCCTGCGGGCGCTCGGAAACGTTAGTGATCGGTTCCCGTGGAAGCAAGTGCTCTCGTCGTTCAGGCAATTCATATATTCGATTGATATTACAATTTATGTCCCTAGCGTAAGGGTCCGCGATTAGCCGTAATTTGTAAGTATGGAGCGTAGGGAGGTTCATAATTCTATATGGTCCCTTGAAGGTTTTCTTACCGATAGCCGATTGATGATTACGCACAAAGACATTTTGCCCGATATTTAGGGTTCGGGGTTTCGCCTTGAGTAATTGTGTTCTTGCTTTTCCTGTGCGGTTTTCATATTTCTCAGCGTGTTTTCATATGCATTTGTTATAGCTCTAATTTTTTCCGCTGCGTAATCACCGGGTGGATCGATATTTAAATTGTCCGTTTCTAGAAATAGAGGAAGATTCCTAGCACAAAAGAGGAAGTTTGGCGTCTCCTTTGTTGCGGAATGCTGAGTGGCATTATAAATACACTGCTCAAAAAAATTAGGGGAGCAGGCAAAGAATTTAAGAAAACCGTGAGAGACAGCCACGTATTGGCATAAAATGGATAGTACACGCGTATCAATGCGCAATACAGAAAAAAAGACGTAAAAAAATTTGTAATTAAACTTTAATTCTTTGAAAATATGGAAAAAACATGAAAAGATGATTTAGGGCAACAATTTGGTTACATGTAAACTATAAAAAAAAGTATTGTTTAGAAATGATGCAAGATTTTTAATATGGCGTGTGGTCTCCTCGAACACCTAAGACTGCTGCACAACCTGTTTTCCATGTATGCGATGATGTTATCGATAAGACTTTGGGGAATACTGTTCTACTCCTCAAGAAGTGCAATCTCCAAGTCTCGGAGAGTAAAAGGAGGCCTTGGTCTCGCAGCAATGCGTCATCCGAGCATGTCCCAAACATGCTCGATTGGATTCAGGTCAGGAGAGCACGCTGGCCATTCCATACGCTGTATTGTTTAAGCTTCAAACATGTTCTCCACAAGACGATCTGTATGCGGTCTGGCATTATCATGCTGGAAAACAAAGGAATATCCAATGGCTGCAGCGTAAGGTATGACATGAGGTCTCAGTATCTCGTCTCCATACCTTCGGGCCGTCAAAGTACCATTCCGAATGATATGGAGGTCCGTACGTCCACCTATGCTGATTCCACCCCATGCCATAAAACCAGCTCGTCTGTATTGTAACCTTTCACGAACGAATGTGGGGTTATTTCGAGTGCCCCTTTCCCTCCATACCAAAACACGTCGGGTGTCACACTCCAGACTGAATCGGGACTCGTCTGTAAACAGCACTTGGCTCCAATCATGTTGCTCCCAATCTCGATGTTCAGCAGCCCATCTTCTTCGGGCCGCATGGTGGCGTGAGGTCAGCGGAATGCAGACCATTAGCCTACGTGCATAGCGACCTCCCTGATGAAGCCTATTACGTACTGTTTGGCTGGACACCCTTCGTCCTGTTGCCAAGAGCAACTGTCTTTGCAGCTGAGTAGCATTGTCTGTTCTGTTTCGACGATCTGTTAACAGCATATACCGGTCATCAGTTGCTGTAGTGGCGCGTAGCCGACCTTGCCCTGGTCGACGTCTAACATTCTCTGTTTCTTGGAATCGATTCCACAGCCTTGCAACGACACTTCTAGCGACTCCAACAGCGTCCGCGACACTACATTGTGTTTGCCCGGATTCAAGTCTGCCTATAAAACGCCATGCCATGGATTCCGGTAAATCACATTGTTGAGGCATTTTCAAGTCACCTTTTCTCAAAAAGAATAACTGAGCAATCGAATTTCACAGTTTCGAAAGGCAATGAAACAGACGTTTCTGCAACATCCCGATTTCCGCCCTTATGTTCTTTTTCTGGTTTTTGACGTCATGAACTTTGATTTGCATATGAAGTTTTCTTCTTGTTTCCTGCTAGGCTTTAAATTATAGATGGTTTATTTTATGTTACTTATCGGTGTAAGTATTTGCGTAATTTCGTTAAAACCATGTGCTCCCCTAATTGTTTTGAGCAGTGTACATTTGTGCATGATCATCGCCTCTTCCCACGAATTGTTATTTTTCTCCGCACATCGCACGGCGTGTTTAAGTTGAATGTTTATGCGTTCGGATGCCCCATAACATTGTGGATTAAAAGCTGAAGTTAACATGGTGGATATATTTAATTTTTGAGCTAGAATTTTAAAAAGTGTTGATGCAAATTGAGTTACACGGTCAGCAAGTATTCGCTTCGGTTTACCGTAAGCGGTGATATACCATATTAATTTTTGAGTGACCGTTTCCGCCGAAATATCACTGAGGGGGAAAAGCTCAATATGCTTACTGAAGTGGTCTAACACTGTGAGGATGTATTTATTTTGGTTTTTTGTAATTGAAAACGGCCCGACAATATCCAGCGAGATGAATTCACCGGGAATTGAAGGCAAAGGGACTCTTCCTAGTGGAACTAGAGGGTGGACTCCTATGAATGCACGGCATATTTCGCAGGAAGCTAAGTAGTTTTGAGTGTCAGCGTATGCGCCTATCCAAAAATAATGTTTTGACAGGATATTATAAGTTTTCTGGACTCCCTGATGCGTGATGTGCGATAATTTAAGTGCCTCCGCCTGAAGTGAGCGGGAAATGACGATGCGATTTGGGATGTTACATTCCTTCGAGGAATAGGTGTGTTGGGCACGAAACATTAATAAATTTGTCTGCGGGTCTATTAAAGCGTATTTCCCCTAATGTAGTCTCTTTTACTTGTTCTTGCAGAATTTTTTCTGTCGTAATGGCCGGTTGGGATGACGTGAGCGTATTGATCCGCGGGGCTTTTGGCTCTTCATCGTCATCGGAACAAGCCATCAGAGGGTCTCTCGAGATGTAATCCGCGAGCAGGTTTTCACTACCTGGGACATGTATGAACTCGAAGTTAAACTCAGGCAGTTCCAACAACCACCTTTAAATCATATTCGCTGGGTAAGTGTGACTAAGATGGTATTGTAAAGGTTTGTGGTCAGAGAGTATAAAAAAGTTTGATCCGTAAAGGAAATTTTTGAAATGTTTACCGCCGTACTAGATCGCCATAAACTCCGATTTTATTCCTGCGTATTTCTGTTCGACGGAGTTCAGAATTTTACTATAGTAAAGTATGGGCTGTAGTGTATTTTCGCTTTTCTGCATAAGGACGGCGGAGATGCTTGTTTTGGACGCGTCTGTATTTAGATAAAATGGCTGATTAAAATCCAGCTGTAAAATGAAGGGTTTTTCAAAGAATCGTCGTTGGATGCTTTTGAAAGCTTCGTCGCACTCTGCGCTCCATTTAAATCTTACCCCTTTCTGAGTTAATTTATTTAATGTTGCTTGTCAGCAACATTAGCTCGGCATAATCCGGTATGAGTGACCGATAGAAATTACAGAGACCCAAAAACTTCTTTAGTTTTTTAAGGGTGCGGGGTCTTTGAAACGACAAAATTTTTTGTGTATTTTGAATCGAAGGGCTAAGGCCTTTGTTTGATATGGTGAATCCTAGGTATTCCATTTTCGTTAAAAAAAATTCGCACTTATCTGGGGACAAAGTGAGGTTGTATTTTCTCAACCGATCGAACACTAAAAGTAATTTTCTTTTCATTTCGGAATATTTATTGGCCGCCAGGACTATATCGTCTATATATGCGTAGATATCCTCACTATTTAAGCCATTCAAGCATAAATCGATTGTTTGCTGGAAGTATGCGGCGCTATTTTTGTGCTCGAAAACTAATCTGTTGTAATGAAAATTTCCAAATTCTGATGTAAAAGCCATTTTTGGGCGTTCAGAGCCGGGCAAAATAATTTGGTTAAATGCGCTATGAAAATCTAATTTCGAGAAATATTTGTATCCTGAAATTTTTGTGAGTATATCTTGGATCTTTGGCAGCGGCTATTGATATTGCTCTGAGATTTGGTTAATTAGCCTCAAGTCGCATAATAGGCGAAATTTGTTTGGTTGGCTCTTTTTTACAAGTAATATTGCTAGGTGGTTTTGGGTTTAATTAGTTTTAAAGAATTTGTAAGATATTTATGATTGAAGTTTTAACAGGTTTGATTACTAATTATCCAGGTTCGTTTACCCAGCGTGTAAGTTCTGTCAAAAGGAAACACAACTAAATGTTTAAAAATGATGAGGACCAAAATTTACGAGTTAACAAAAAATATTTATTGCACAAATAAACAATTAAATTATACAGTATTAAAATGATTACTGTTCTCATAACCACAAGTATAATTAATAATGAGTTAAAATGATTAATATTCTTTAAGTACCAAATTGGGTCCTCACCGAAAAAAAGAGAAGAAAAAAAGTATGTATCATTTAAGTGATATTTAATTTAAATTTAATCTTAAAATAGTACTGTCGATCAACAGATAGTAAATACTGACTTACCCCAAAAATCGGCTTGCCTAAAAATCTGGAATCATGCTCCCACGTAATCGCAGGATGGACTCGATGGTCCACCACAGGGCAAGCCCGTGGGCTATTCGCCCTCTGTGAAAACTTCTCTCTCTCTCTAAACTCTCATCTCTTCTATATATCCCTAAAATCTCATTTCTTCCTCTTAATATATAATCTCAACTTTTCCATATTCCTCTCTACCCTCCAATCATATTCTCTTTTTCCTCTTAAACTCCACCTACGTCTTAAAACTTTTTTCCTAATGGCTATAATATTTTTCTTTTAAATTCATACTCTCATTAGACCTATACTTTTCTCACATGTTTTCCCCTTTTCCTTTCCTTTATTTTTCTTTATATTTTATTTTTCTTAAATCCCCCTCTCTAACTTTTCTATAACTCAACAATACTTATTGTGGCACAAATTCCTTTCAATTTATATTCCTTATTCTAAGGGGCTTTTTCCGACTGACCCTCGTCCAAACTCTTTTCACCGAGGCACGAATACTATTCAACATATCCCTTTCATTACTAGAAATATCCCTCACCTCTACGCAACTCCTCTCAAAGGGCGCCTCTTTATGGGAGCGGTCTTTTTAACTCATCGGTTACTCAGACAAAGGACACGGCGGCGGCTATTTTCTAAACTTTTCCCTTACACGATAAATATATTTTTATTGCTTACGTTTCCTTTCTTAGACTGACCACTACAACCGGCTAATATCTAACCTTCCTCTCCGTGTACAATTTTTATAGCTGACCCCTTTTCATATTTCTTACCCTTTTCACAATGTTTTACAATGGATAAAGGAATTCTAAAATCGTTTGCAGCTGCTAAAAATCTCCGAGAAAACCCTTGCTGGCTTAGAGCCAGCAATATAGGTGAGGAATACTGTGACGTGGTTCGAGAAATTATTCCTGCATTAAGTAGGGTATCTAATTCTTTTTCTGATACGGACCTCAATGCGTAAGGGATTTTGTATGGGCGCGCATTAATAGGAAAAGGGTGGTTCAGGTGAATTTCGGGTTTGATAATTTGAGACGCTCCCAGTGTATTCATATTCTTTGAAAATACGTCCGCGTATTTCAGAAGAGTTTCCTGCAAATCCTCTTTTTGTGCGTGCGGCAAATGATTTAAATTAAAATCGGTGACTTGCAGTTCCTTTCGTCGAATCTCGACTACCGTGGATATAGAGGTCATGTGTTGTAGAGGTCATGTGTTGTACTTCCCGATTTCTCAGATTCGATGGGTTATCACACTGCAATTTGGGGTCAAATTCCCCGACGGTCGTTTTTTGTTGAGTACTATCCTATTTTTTGTGTAATCCGAGATTAATACTAGGTTGTTATCTTCACCTCCGCAGTTGATAAAATATGGGTGAACATAAATTTCATGTTTAAACTCCAGAGGGCGAAAACTTAATGACTGGTCATTATAGTAGTTATTCGAGCAGTTACTGTGTACAAAAATGGAATTATTACGTTCTATGATGGCCTTTTCGGATATTCGAATGGAGTGTACTTCATATGACGACACCGAGAATAAGGAATGATTTAGTGGTATTTGTATATCCCGTATCCAGTGTCCAAAATGGCCTGATTTTTCTACAGGAAATCGAAACCCAAGATTCCAGAGAACTCCTGAGTGAAAGGCGCGGTTGTGACGTAAAACATTTGCCTAAAATGGTTGCTACCGATTTTAAACGGAATTTCCACGCAATTCGAGTAGTTTAAATCGTTGCCCGTTAGTGTTTTGATTGTCACTGATCGAGATATGAATTTACACTTAATTATATGTCGTATTTCGTTGAACGTTTCATATACCACAACGCTGACCGAAGCCCCTGAATCAAGCAGAAAAATGGCCCCTGTCTGTACCGAACGATATTTTCAATTTGTAAAAAAATGTAATTATTATAATATTTTGAATCTCAGCTCCAGCTCTCTCTCTCTCTCTCTCTCTCTGTGTGTGTGTGTGTGTGTGTGTGTGCGTGTGTGCGTGCGTGCGTGCGTGCGTGTGTGTGTGCGCGCGTGTCAGTCAGTCACCATCGTCTGCGGCGACGCCTTTTTTCAATTTCTTTTCTTTTTATTTCAAGATTGTTGTATAAATGTAAAATGTAAACAATAGAAATAAACAAAATTAAAATTCAAGCATAGACTGCTAAATCACTATAACATAAAACTTATCCTGCAAAGAAAACAATTTCAATAGAGGATAGCGCAGAAGCTTCATATCCCCATAATGAAAAAAAAAACAAATAAATAATCCAACAGAGATAGATAAAAATAATACTAAAATAGACAAAAAAACAAACAGAAATCAAGCACTTTGGGCATCCACGCACCACCGGCAAGATTCTGTATAAGTGCCGGAACTGAACCATAAAACAACAGAGGTAACCGACAGGTCTCGTTATCAGGGAGCCTAACCATGTCAGTTACCTCAAGGGGAACTTTCTGAATAGGATGCAGGTAAACCCAAAAGACATCCCAAAGCCCAGAGTCCCCCAAAGAAGCAATTAGTCAAGAAGAAAATGAAAAGACAAAGACAACTTACAGTATGGGCTCAACGTACCTTACATGCAAGCACACAAAAATCCTAATACAAAGTAAACTATGCGTACACACTCCAATTCCGTAAGTGACGGTTGTCGTGTTTTACATCCAGTTTTTAAGTCAATTGGGCTCGTATCGTAAATGTATTTACGTTAGTACAATGGATTACGTTAGTACAATTTCTTAGGATTTATTTGGGGGCGATGTGTTTAATATTTATTTTGTTGAATCCAACCCAAAGCTCTGGATGTCGAACTTAGCAACCGAACAAAAAAACCAATACACTATTCTCAAATTTTAGATTATGTAGAGTAACATCAACAACTTTCAATTTAGACAAACTAAAAGTTTAACATAAGAAAATTTAGTTTATTTACACACTTTATATTTACATGTGATCAAAGAATCTTTCATTTTCCGAAAACAAAACACAATAATATTTATATCTTTCATAAAATATATATATATATATTTTTTTTTTTACTTTGCTAAGGTTAGGGAGCGTCCTGAGCGCAACGACAAATAAACTTTACTATTAGTTCAACACTATTAAACCCTTTCACAAAAAAACTCCTTCCTCACGAAAAACTAAATTTCATTTAGCCTGATTTGGAACTGAACAAATCAAAATCATTTATTTAACACTCACCCAATTATTCTTCATCAATTCAAGGTGCTCTCTTGGCCTTCTCGTCGTTTACGGCCAGGGATCACGTTGCTACGCCGGGCAGGGGGCTAACTTTATTTCTTTCACGGTGAATTACAACTTCTTCTCTGTCGATAAATTGTAGCTGGGCTCTCCTTGGCGCGTACCTTCACTATATTTGCACGGGCGCTGGGTATCTCTTCACGTCGTGAAACGGGATGGTGGGGCACTTCTCGTCGTTTAACTTCTCGGCTGGGGCACGGGAGCTGAGTCTCTTGGTCTCGGCTGCAATCTGGATGCGGACCTCTTTATTTCACTTCGTCAACGCAGTCTCGCAGGTGCCTTAACAGGTTTATGTGGACTCTTCAAGTTCACTTACGTTTATTTATTTTAGACGTGCTGGGGATGGGGACCTACAGCCTCCCCGATCCAGACTCTCTCTCTCACCCTTTTTTTCAAACTCTTCAATATATTATTTTAATCCCCTTTCATACTTATGACTCCACCTTCTCATAAACTTCAATCAGCCAATCCGGCCACCGTAAACTTTTCATTTGCTGTACTCCCTCTCTCACCTTCTCATTGGCTTCTTAACTCAAAAACATTACGCCCTCACTGCCTGCCCTTGCGACCACCCGGTTTTCAAAAGGACCACTTTCCGAACCGTACTGTCATAAATCTAACATAAAAGGCTGGTGTAAATATAACGTCATCGTTTGGTTCCGTCACCTTATCTGTGACTCCATCTCAGACCTTCCCATCTTCAAAACTCATAAAACTGTCTTGTAATAGGCTACGTCCTAAATTACTCCACTGAACTCTATAATTATCTGTCGGCGTTAAATTTGATTCCGACTTTTATCGCAAACATGTAATAAAGCCAGCTTTTTATTTAAAAGCGCTTTACTACAACGGTTATGGCGAAACAGTAGCCAATTCTATCCTAAAGGTTACGTCATTGTAACATTACTATAGCTCCACCCCCCATTACAACTTAACCAAATGAAAACACAAATACTATTCTAAACATCTTTAAAAATTCCTGAGTCTAAATGCCATTTTTTTTAAACTTTTAAATTGCCGAAATTTTTCCTCGAAAATGCTACATGCCTCCAAAAAATCTCCAGCGTTGTTACATATGTTTTTTATTCTGTGAAGTTGTGAGTAAAATATATTATAATAAATTTTATAGTTTAAGTTGCTATGGAAATTGGTAAACGTAATAACCTTGAAGTTAAAATCTAACCTTTTATCATAAATCCCTATTTTTATTTCCCTATTTTGAATTTTAATTTTTAAATCCAGATAAGTCGCACAAAGATTATTATCGTTAGTCCGGTTTAAAGTAAGCTCCTTTGGGTAGATTTGATTAAGAAACTCCAAATCGTTGCAGTTAAAAATTATGAGGTCATCAATATATCTAAATCCGGTAACATTATTTGAGTTAAGAAATTTACTTTCGTAAAAATGTAAGAATAGGTTGGCAAATGCACTAGAATGGCTATTTCCCATAAGTATACCCTTTATCTGTTTAAAGAAACATAAGCCATTAAAGAGATAGTTTCAAAAATATTAAATTTACATAAATCAATCCAGTCACATTTTAAGATTAAAGTACTATCTAAATAAGCATCATAGATTTCTGAACATATAATCATTAAATTATCATGCGGAATACTGGTAAACAGGTTTTCAAAATCAAACGTGTATATGCTATCTATATTCTTACTTTTTAAAAATTGTAGAACATCCTGGTTATTATTTATAATAAAGCTATTTTCGGTAACCTTAATTTTATTTAGAATAATTTTTAAATAGCTAAAGAACTTTTTACTGAACAAAGTGTTATAACAATTTGTACTACATGTAACAAACCTAAATTTAGTAGGTACTTTATGGAATTTTATTGTAGGAAACAGGTAAGGGTATTTTATGCTATTAATCTTAAACTTAAATTTTTTGCTAAAAGCTAAAATCCTATTATCTATTTCTTTTTTAGTAAGGTTAATTTTTTGATGGGTATTATTTGAATGGTATTCCTTAGAAATTAACTGCTTAAAATAATCTTTACACATAAAACCGAAGTTATTTCCCGCCTTATCAACAACCGTAATAATAAACTTATTTTTTAAACCTTTAATTTTACTGTATAGAACTTTGTTTAGAAAGAAACCCTTCTTGTCCTCCATACCAAACTCTTCATAATTCCTTTTTATATCCTGTAAAATATGTACCTTCCACTCCATAAAGCCTTCGATAGGCCAATTGTACTTCCTTGCTAATTTTATAATAAAGTAATCTAAAACTTTAGTGATAGAACTTATAATTTGCTTTAAATTTACCTTATTTCTTACCCTAAATTTTGAGCCCTTACGTAGAACTTCCCTCAACCTAACATCTTTAACAATATTAAGATCCCCTGTTACGATATGCCCCGAAGTTGGATTTACAAAGTTTTTAAACTCCTCAATATGACAATTACAATCAGAATTAGAAATTTTGCCTAAGTTAAGACAATAAAAGTTATAGTTGCAGATTATGTCCCTTAACGTTTTTTGATATTTAAAAGCAATAGCGATTTTCCCACAATCCTTGATTGGTAATAATTTACAGGGTGGCTAATAAATACTGTAACACTCCAAAAAATAAGAGTTAATTTTAATAGTTTGGAAAAACAATTTATCTATCTATTTGTGTGATTGGCAACTTTTTGTAAACGCAGACAATTTTGTGTTTAAAGTAATACATGTAGAATATTTTTAAAGATGGAAGCCAAAAGGTTAGTGGTTAAACAGCTTTTTGATCGCGGATTTTCTGCAGGTAAAATATTTAAGCAATTAAAATGCCTTGGTTTTAATAGGACGTTTATATATAGGACTATAAATCGATTATTGGATACCAATAGATGTAAAGATCGACCAAGGTCCGGTCGTCCACGCACTATTCGTACAAAAGAACGTATCAAAAGAATTCGTGAAAAGATACGAAGAAATCCACAACGTTCTGCAAATAAAATGGCTGCAGAAGAGAACATCAGTCGCAGAACTATGCAACTTATCATAAATGAAGACCTGGGATTTCGCCCTTATCGCAAAAGAAAAGTTCAAGGTTTGACTACTGCACAAATAGTAAAAAGGTTACAAAGATGTAAGAAATTGCTGAACCGCCACGGTAGCAAAAGTGTTGAAAAAATAATTTTCTCTGATGAGAAGCTGTTTTGTACAGAACAAAGTTATAATGCTGAAAATGATGTTGTATATTCAGCAACCTTCGAGGATATACCTGAAAATCTTTGAACTGTTAAACGCTTTCAGAACAAGAATTCTGTTATGGTTTGGGCTGCAGTATCACACAATGGAAAACTGCCTCTGAAATTCATCGATAAAGGGGTAAAAATCAATGCTGAATATTACAAACAGGAAGTATTGGCTACACGTTTATTACCACATGCTAACAGATTGTATCCCAAAAAGAATTTGATATTTCAGCAAGATTCTGCACCGTCCCACCGATCCAAAACAACACAGGAATGGCTCCATGCCAATTGCCCGAAGTTTATCAAGCAAGAAGATTGGCCACCTTCTTCACCAGATCTAAATCCTTTAGACTATTGCATTTGGGGGATTTTAGAGTCTAAAGTAAATGCTAAGCAGCACAGAAGTTTGGACTCCCTCAAAGCTTCCATACGGAGTGAATGGTACAAATTACCTCATAAAATGATTCGTGCCGCAATAGGACAGTGGCGTAAGAGGTTATCTTTAGTAATCGATAAAGATGGCGGTCGATTCGAGTAAAATTATTTCGTGGTAAACTTTCATGTATAATGTTCATAATATTGTTGTATTTTTCATTTTCTATTTCATCTGTGTGTAATTAAATGATTCGATATTTGTCACAGTATTTATTAGCCACCCTGTAGAATTATTATGTACAATAGTAGGAAGTTTTAAATACTCGAAATCTTTATCTAGAAAGTTAATAGTACAGTACTCTACCCCTACAACCCTTCCCCTCTTAGCATCCAAATTAGTCAGGTTAAGCTTGTATTTAATTAAATCTAAAATTATTAGTTTTGTAAACCTCGAAACAAATTTAATTGAAGATATATGATGTTTAATTACCCACCTTAAACCAGAATTTTTTTGGTTGAATAAAAAATGTTTAATTATTTTAATGTTCTTAAAATCAATAAATAAATTACAAACCCTTTGCAGATCATCCAGTTTCAATTTTGTTTTTAAACTATTTCTACCTTTCCCTCTTTTACCCCTATAGTTAGAAAGTATATAATTAAACCTATCAATAACCATGAATTTTTTATAAACGCAGTTATCTAAATCCACCGGTCCTTCCCCGCTAAGCTTACTGTTTAAACCATACGGAAATAGTGTTTTAAGCTTACAAATATATAAATTTTCAAAATCCAACCTTTTATTTAAATCATTAATCTCATCAATAATATATAATTTAGCCTGCTCGAAGTTATGTACTTGAAAGTGTAAAAGTTCATAATCAATCAGTAATAACTTCATAATCAGTTCATCTTCATATGACGGCACCGAGAATAAGGAATGATTTAGTGGTATTTGTATATCCCATATCCAGTGTCCAAAATGGCCTGATTTTTCTTCAGGAAATCGAAGATTCCAGAGAACTCCTGAGTGAAAGGCGCGGTTGTGACGTAAAACATTTGCCTAAAATGGTTGCTACAGATTTTAAACGGAATTTCCACGCAATTCGAGTAGTTTAAATCGTTGCCCGTTAGTGTTTTGATTGTCACTGATCGAGATATGAATTTACACTTAATTATATGTCGTATTTCGTTGAACGTTTCATATACCGCAATGCTGACCGAAGCCCCTGAATCAAGCAGAAAAATGGCCCCTGTCTGTACCGAACGATATTTTCAATTTGTAAAAAAATGTAATTATTCTAATATTTTGTATCTCAGCTCTCTCACTCTCTCTCTCTGTGTGTGTGTGCGGGGGCGTGAAGCTCTGTTTCACAAATACGACCGTAATTTCTATCCGATATTACGCATCGTTCTAAAATGAAGGGTCGAGGCCAAAACTCAAGAAAGAGACGAATCTACAAAGAAACACATTTTATCACTTCACTAGACGTACCACACACATACATGTTACACAGACCACAGACAAAAGCGGGATTGAAACTCACTCTGCGCCTTCCCAGCAAGCACTGCGTCGCCCCCTACATAAACATACATAAAACATTCTGGCGACTATTGCTGACAGGCAAAAGGAAATGTACGAGAGATGCCTCATTTCTGATATCCTCCCACCTTGAGTTTACTGAAGGTAAACTCAACAACCAATCACAAAAATTAAAATATTCAATGACACTAAACATAATTACATAATATGCACTAAAACTAATAATTATCAATCAAAATATAAAAAAGGCAAAAGTTAAAAAATGTTCAATCATAAGACAATCTATCAGGAACAGTCACTTTTCTTCCACATTTTGTACGAAGTACTGGTTCATAAGGTAATGTTTTGTCGATCTCTAAATGAAACAGTCTTTGTATTGGTCTTAACAGTTCACCAAACTCAGTCTTTACACGGGCAACTCTGTTTTGGCCGTCTTTTTCAGGAATCAACTCTAATACTCGAGCCAATAAGTACGAATAATGGCCAATAGGTACGTTTCATACTGTCACTCTCCAAAAGCACAATATCGCCTACAACTAGGGATTTGATTTGTGCTCGATGTAAAGTCCTTTGTTGCAAATGGCCAAGATATTCTATACGGAATCTTTCACGAACATGGCTTCTGACCTGTTGCCTGTATCTGATTCTTCTATTCATTTCTTGAGTGTCGATTGTGTCTATATCATCAACGTCGGAAGACCTTATTTCTTGTAAGAACATAGCCGGAGTCAGTGGTGTCAAACTGTCTATGTCTTCTGTCACATATGTTAGGGGTCTCGCGTTTACTATTTGTTCACAATCGCAAAGGAGGGTGTTAAGTTCTTCATAGGTTAGTGAGGCTCTTCCTAGAACTTTTCTCAAAATTCTTTTCAGCATTTGGATCAGCCACTCCCACCAACCTCCCCACCAGGCTGCTGTAGGAGGGTTAAATTCCCAGCGAATTCTGCGAAGTTGCAGCGGTAGAAATTTGATTCCAGTCTAATTCCGAAAACGCTTTATTTGCCCCGACAAAATTTGTACCATTGCCGGAGTAGATCGTCGTTGGCCTACCTCTTCTGGCTATAAACCGCCGCAATGACTGGAGAAAAGCTTCGGTGGACAGAGATGTAATAAGTTCGAAGTGCACCGCTCGGTACACAGCACAGGTGTACAATACGACCCATGCCTTCTGTTTACTCTTTAGATACAAAGGGCCCGCTAGATCTATGCCAACGACCTGAAATACTGCTGCGTCTTGGACTCTCTCTGGGGGTAATGCTACTGGCACTGTCTCCATTTTCCGAGCGCTGAATCTCTTACAACGCACACATTGTCCAACCACTGTCGAATAGTTTTCCTGGCCTTTATGATCCAATATTTCTCCCTCAGGTGTGTCATCAATAGAGAGACCCCTGCGTGTAATAATTCTTGATGTTTCCAGGAAATCAACAAATGAACAACTGGATGATCTGATGGCAAAAGCACTGGATATTTGAAACTTTCCGTATCTTGTCGATACATGACTTGCGTTTTTACTCTAATTATTCCAAACGCATCGACAACTGGTCTAAGAGGTCGTATTTTATCTTCACTAGATTTGTCATAAGCTTCTCTTAGAATCAAAGAAATGAGCACTCTTTCGGAATTCTCTATCTCATGGCATGTAAGATTAGGTTCTTTAAGGACATTTTTCTTCCCAGAATTGTTAATGAATCGATATATCCAAGCTATAAGCCGTATTATTTTATTGTAAGAAGAAAAATATCTGTAGTACCACGCACCAGGCTCTGTACTTTTAGCATGGGCTGTCACTGATGTCTTACGTATTTCAGAATTTATCTCTAATTCGTCAGGTGATTCATTACTTTGTGGCCAAATTGATTTTGGTTCTTTAAGCCATGCTGGTCCCTCCCACCATTTCAGATTTAGAAATTGCTCAGGAGAACATCCTCTTGATGGGAGGTCAGCCGCATTAAATTTTCCCGCGATATGATGCCAATCATCTTTCTGGGTCAGTGATCTGATCTCTTGAACGCGGTTCCAGACGAACGTTCCCCATCTGTCGTCTCGTATGATCCAACTCAAAGCTGTTCTAGAGTCACTCCAATAAAAGATCTTTAGGTTTGGTATTCTTAGATCAGCAATAACTTGACTTGCCAATCTGGCTCCTATACAGCAGGACAAAAGTTCTAACAGTGGTATTGTTATGTTAAGAGGAGCTACTCTTGCACGTGACTGTATTAACTTCACTTCAGTGAGATTATTTGTCTTCACCCTCAGAAAAATGCAAGTGGCATACGCCCTTCCACTCGCGTCACAGAATACGTGAAGACTGATATCTTTATCCTCCGGATGATCTAAACCTATATAACGCTGAATCTTGATGTTAGAAATCAAATGCATTTCTTGAACTTACTCTAAAAATTGTTTAGCCAAATGTTCAGGGATTATCTCATCCCACTTCAATTTCAATTTCCAACACTCCTGAATAATCAATTTTGGAAGGAGGGTCACAGGAGAAGTGAATCCGATGGGATCAAAAACTTTATGTGCAAATGAGAGAAGAGCCCGTTTAGTTGCTATGAATTGCCCCTCCCCATGCGAATCAATTTTGCATGAAATCATATCACCTTTTAAATCCCAATTTAGCCCCAAGACAGCTACAGAATCATTAGATTCCAAGTGGTCTGTGTCCACTGGACAATTTCACTGCCATCTTCGAAGGTTGAATTTTGCCATTTACAGTAACGATCTTGATTCCGAAATAAATTTATTTAACTCTTCAACTGTGTTAAAGCTGCAAACACAGTTGTCAACATACAGCGATTCTCTTAATTTTTCTGCTGTAGAAGTGAAATGATTGGGAGCATTTTCTAAATGGTGATTCAGTGTGGCAGCTAATAAAAATGGACTGCAATTGACCCCCAAAACCACACGTTTATGTCTGTAAACTATAAACTCCCCTTTAGCTTCATCTTCTGCTCCAACGGGGTACTTCTGGAAACGATTTAATAGTGAAGGAATTATTTCAATTAAGTTTGGTCCCTTATCCACAGTCGTTTAGTGAAGGGGACCCTTTGATGTGAGCCGAGGCATCAAACACTGGTCTCACCTTCGTGGTCTCACTCGAATCTTTAAATACAGGCCTGTGTGGCAAATAATGAACTTGACTCTTTATTATCAGCAACTACTTCGATAATTCCTCGCTCTAACCACGTATCAAATACCTCAGTGTAAACTTCATTTTAATTTGAGTCCGATAGTTTTCTTTGCGTGGTAGCCAGTCGTTTTTCGGCCATTTCTCTATTATTCGGCAAACGGGAGTTATCTAGGACCCAGGGCAAAGCAATTTCGTATCTTCCACTTGGTTTCACTTTCACGGTATTCTTAAAATATTGCATGGTTTTTTCATGCATGTCTGACTTTGTTTTAGATTCTACTGGGTCCATAATGCCTAAAACATCTAATTTCCACAAATTAGCTGCAGAGCTTTCATTTACTAGCAACGATATAACCGTCAGTGAATCCCTGTTATCTGATTTATTTGCGGGAATCTTACCCATTAATGTCCAACATAAGTGTGTCTGAACAGCAACCGGACCAGATTTTAGAATTTTAATATTCCCGGTCAACAACTTTCCCGCAACATCGGCTCCTATCAACAATTTAATATCATTTATGATTCCAAATGAATTATTTTCTAGATCACTAACTGTTATACCAAAATCATTTAGTTCAGATAACCATGGACCATTCGGTACTCTTCTCACATCTGAACAGATGACAAGCTCATTCAAACAAAAAATCTGACAATTATATTCATTATTAACACTACTTAAATTTACTTTATACAAGTGATGTAACTTTTCTTTTGTCTCAACATCACCAAATAACTTATGAATCAATTTCGATTCCCCACAACTATCTTACCTTAAATATTTTATAATATCTTCCGTTATATAGGACTTTTCAGAACCGGAATCAATGATAGCTCGCACCAGTTTTTCTCTGTTACCATTTTTGACACGTACAATTATGGTTTGTAACAGAGTGTTAGAACTTTTAACCTGACTACTTAAAACATTATCAGAACTCTCTACTTCTGGTTTCCTATCTTCTGACACCGAATTATTCGTTTTGATATTTTGGCATAGAATTGTTAAATGCCTTCTATTGCATATAACACATTTAACTTTAGCTCTACAATCACGAGAAATATGATTTCGTTTTAAACAAACAAAGCATGCTCTCTTTTTTAACACAATATTCATTTTGTCTTCGTAAGAGAGAGAACTAACTTTAAAACATTTCTCTGATAAATGCAATTGATCACAAAAGATACAATATTCGTTATATTTCTTAGTAGAGGATTTATCTTTAAAAGTGTTACCAACAATTAAATCATTCGCAGTAGCTACATTAAATTTATCAGATCTAATATCAGCTTTAGAATGTTTTTTAGAGTTATCAAAACCAAAACAAGTACGAGCTAACATAATTCGCTCTTCAGATATTACTTCATTTTTAAAAAATTCAAGAATAGATTTTAATTCATTCTTACCTGTATTCAACTTCTCCCGCTCCCTTTCCCAAATTCTCGAAATATCGTAAGGAAGACATGATTCGACGAGCGGAAATAATATGCTGGCATACTTATCTTCTGTGACTCCGAGGGATTCGAGCGATCGAAGTTTTGTTTCTAAACTATCATATAACGATGATACGTTGAATTCTTTTCCTCGGATGTTGTTATTGTTTAAAACCAGCTGTAAAAGATCTCTGACTAATATTTGAATTAAAATTTCATCACGGCCGTATCTATTTTTCAAATGTTCTATTGCCTTAGAGTAGTTTTCTGCAGTCGTGGGAAAACTATCAACTATCTCCCGAGCTTTCGATTTCGGAACCATTGCTTGGATCAAATACACGAATTTTATATGGTTGTCTAATCTCGGGTCTTCATGTATTTTCACAAAAGTATTCCAAAAGCTGAGCCATTCACGAGGATTTCCATCAAATAATTTTAATGATAATTCCGGTAATCTCATTGCCTGTTAAACCTTTAGATTTTCCGTTCTCGCTATTTCTGGCACTTGTACTTTCGATTTTGACATAATCTTCTTCACTTTGGATTTGCAACTTATAAATTTGTCAACATATGCTTCACAAGCCTCAAATTCTTTGTTATATATATCTTGCGAAGCACTATCCTCTAATAATTGATTAAGAATATCATCATCAGCTTCACGAATCCTCTTGAATTTATCCTCTAATTGATCAAATAACGACTCTAATACTTCTGTATCGGGTTCTTTACTTTCCAGTTCTTTGTTCAAAGATGTGAAAACTCGAGTAAACGCTGTTCTAAGTGGTGTTCGTCTAGACTTTAAAATCTCCATAGCAGTATTCAAACTTTAATTTTTCGCTCTTTCACTTTTAAATTCCTCGAGCCCCTGTTTCGGGCGCCAATAATTTCACAAATACGACCGTAATTTCTACCCGATATTACGCATCGTTCTAAAATGAAGGGTCGAGGCCAAAAACTCAAGAAAGAGACGAATCTACACAGAAACACATTTTATCACTTCACTAAACGCACCACACACATACGTGTTATAGCGCGTTCACATCCATGCTCTCCTCAGAATTCTGCGGGGGAAACCAGTGATTTATGGGCAGCGGCCTGCAGAGCAGTCCTGCACTGATCTTGTGTCGAAGCGGTCTTTGTCGCAGAGCATCAAAGAAAAGAAGGGACCTTGGGGGCGGGAATGGGGGATGAGAGTGAAATGAACCCTACCCGACGGGTAGGGTTACCGTGACTAATGTGATGACAGGAATTGGGGGTACTTCCCTGCAGTGCAATGTGAATGTACCATTACACAGACCACAGACAGAAGCGGGATTGAAACTCACTCTGCGCCTTCCCAGCAAGCACTGTCGCCCCCTACATAAACATACATAAAACATTCTGGCGACTATTGCTGACAGGCAAAAGGAAATGTACGAGAGAGGCCTCATTTCTGATACTCCGGTTCGAACTCGAGTTTGTGTGAACGAGGTATAACGGTCTGCAAGATTTCTTTAACAGAAAGTCATATCTCTACTGAATTTTCCAAAGTTAAGATTGAGTCTGTTTTCAGACTACAGCTCCGATTCAAAAAATTATAATAATGAAAGAAAATATGGTCAAGGGAATTGCAAATCTAATTTATCAAATAAATAATCAATGATATCAAATATAAATTATCATAATACAAATCTGCATTTTTTGTAGATTATAAAAATATGAACATATTACAATGAAATAGAAAATATATTTAAAACAGCAAGTGAAAAAAAATTAAAAACATTAGAATACTTCATAACATGGTTCAAAAAATTAGAATAATGTAAATATATTGTACACAATTTAATATAATGTAAATATATTAAATTGTTTATTTAATTTGTGTAATCAATTTGTGTACAATTTAATATATTTAATATATTGTAAATATATTGTACTTTCACATTGAATATCCCACAATTCACTAAACTTTTTAACTTCCACTATTAAAAGTTGTGTGTCTACTTTTAGCCATTTTGTTTTTGCGGTAAAATGTCGTCCGTGTGAATTGCGCAGTAGAAATGAAGGTACTGCTAAGCTGTTGTCGTTCATGCGATCAAGCAGTACACGGTGTGAAAAAACCGGTCGTTGCGAGGCCGCAGCGACGCCTACGTCCGTGTGAGTCTGTTAGTTCAACTCTATGTACTTCTGATCGCAACTGCGGTGCCGCACCGGCACCGGATCGCTCGTGTGCACCGAGCCTAAGGGGCCCTTCGGTGGCGGTTGAAAACGGTCATCTCTCTTTAGCGGGGGCGTCTTTCTCCTCTCCTCGTCATTGCGCAAGTCATCGGACTTTCTTCACAGCTCGCCACCCAAACTCTGACCCTCTGCCTCCGTTCCTCTCCTTTCTTCTCTCAAAAACTTGGGGTTCATTTTCCCCCCTTTTTGATTTTGACCCCTCTCCAGGTCGGTTTCTCACGTAAATTTATTGCCGTTTTGAGTATTTTATTCGTGGGCAGGATGATCCGACATCCCCACGGTTGACCCACGTGGTACTTTTATTTCCGCGAAAATTGGCTATCCGTTGAGTCTTTCCTGGAATTTCTTCCTCCCGTCCTCAGGAATTCAAGGGGTGCGATGTTTCTTAGAATTTAGAGCAGTTGCATCCAATATGGCCGTTTTATGACCCGTAAACGTGTTGACGGAAAAACAAAATAGCTTATAATGTTGGAAGGAGTCAAAATGTCCAAATTGTGGATCCTCCACAACAGAGTTAGAAGAGGAAGGTTAACGAGATACCTGAACCGATACCAATTTTTTTGACAAATTTTCATATTCAACGGCTCATATCTCGAAAACATTAACACTTAGGTACAAACATGGATATGACATTTGGAAGGGAATTTTATCAGCTTTAATTTTTGGTTTTGAAAATTTTCAGTGCGACGCACCGTTTACGGGATAAACGTCGAAAACTGAAAAAAGTTACCTTTTGACCCCCACCCTACCCCCCGCGGCGCCTGAAATTGAGGGGACTTTATTTGGCGTTGTTTAGGGGACCAACTCCTACACATTCCTGAAAAAATCTCAACCCCTTCATTTAATGCATGATTCGCCACCATTTTGAGCCAAACTGACTGAACTGAGGGTCAAACAATTCGCAATGAGAAATTTGGAAGATGCGACACCACCTGGGACCGAACACAGCGTAGGGTTTATCAGGCCAGGGCGATGGCACTGCGCTACGGAAACACACAAGCAGGTGAGCAAGATGGGAGGTGTATCGCGGTAAGGCCGAATGTAAATATTAAATTTCATGGGTGGAAAAAGTGCTTAAAAAATAGAAAGACAGTTTTGTCGAATTCAAAATTGGTGGTGGAAAAATCCCCATCAGTTGCTCATTAATTAGAAACAAAGTTGACGAACTTGCTGGAATTATTAGTGAGTAAAATAATAAGTCGAAAAATTACGAACTCGGCATTCAGTTACATTAAGATACTATGGCGATCACCGCGGGAAATTTCAAAAGTAAATTTTGAAAGTACGCTTTTTTAGAATGAAAACTTTTTTTATTATTAAATGTATTTGGTATATTTTAGAAGCTGAACATCTAGCAAATGCCGATAAATCGTAAAATTGACATTAATAGGTGCAGAAAACCGAAATATCTGTCCATCAAAATTGTCGATTTCGTGAAATTTGGAAAACTGCTTTGGGGAAAAGCTTCGTTTGCAATGAAAAATATTTTTAACTTTATAAAAATGTGTATATCCTTAAAGATGAAGAATTGTAAAACACATAGAAATAAAAAATTTGTGATTGGAGGACGGAAAAGTTGAATTTTGCATGCATGAAAATAGTGGAAATTTGCGAAACGGAAAGGAGCTGGCCAACCCGGAATGTCAGCTGTTTCTGCTGTCCGCTTCTTTTGAGTTCGGCGGATTTAATTTTAAAATTTAAAAATTTTAAAGTTTTGAAAGTTGAGGATAGCATCAGTGCACGCGTCTTGTCCGTTCGCGTATATCGGTACCAGTCGTGATATCCTGCTATGCACGGTTCGCGAGATTAGCCCGTCCCCGTGTCTGCTCACTAACATACATTTGTTTACCTTCAGCTGTTATTATATAGACTAGCTGAGTGGCAACCCGGTGTGTTGCATTTTAGATTTAAAATGAAATGGTTTAGTTTCTTAAAGATTGAAAACTGCTTAATCACTTTTAAAAATACATTAGAATTTTTAAAAAACGAAATAATGATTTAAAATTCCCTTTTTCAAAATTTTGGTTTTTGGCTTTTGAAATAATTCTTTCAAATTTTGCTTTTTGAACAAAAAAAAAAGAAGCTCATTCAATTAGAAAAAAATTCTAAAGGTTTTAACTTCTCCTTTCCTGAAACTAAAATTATTTCTGGATTTCAATTATTAAATGACTCGTTCTCAACTAATAATTTTTTATTTTGGCAACATGGCTGAATGTAAATAGAAATTCTCATGGACGAAAAAGTGCTTAAAATAATAGAAAGACAGTTCTCAGGAATTCAAAATTGGTGGCGGAAGAATCCTCATCAGTTGCTCATTAATTAGAAACAAATTTCACGAACTCGCTGGAATTATTAGTGAGTAAAATAATAAGTCGAAAAATTACGAACTCCCCATTCAGTTACATTAACATACTATGGCAGGGGTGGCCAACCTGCGGCTCGCTAGCCACATGCGTCTCTTTGAAGGATTATTTGTGGCTCTCGATAAATGTACCCGAGTTCCCTTTTCATTTTTGTGTTATTATATTTTAAAAAATTATTATCGTTCCGTATGTGTTTCAAAATGCCTTTTGTGGCGGGAACGAGGGTTGCTTCAACGTTCATCGCCAACCAAAACCAAAACTAAATAGATATTAAAAGCAAAACAGCGGCTGACGGCGACGACAACTCTTGACAGCAGCATGAAGTGGAAACTTCACGACTTTACCCAGTGTTCGGCGTCCGACGGTCATCACTTATGGCGGGAAAGAACGCCACTAGTCAGGCTCAGCGTCGAAAATAAATCAGCTAACTGGAATCAGGTCTAACGCCATCTCAGAAGGTGAAGATATTTATTTAATTACAATAGCACATACATAATTAATTTAACTATATTTACATATATACAATTTTAACATTAGGAAGAACAACCACCACATTCAACGGCATTAGAAGTTAGAAGATCAACTACTAACCCCAACGCCTGTCTGGCGGGAGTTTTTCCCGGAAGCCCCTCTCCCTTTTTAAAGACAAAATTAATAAGGAGATGACACTTCCTCGTGGCGCGTAGCGCCCTCTACTCATTAGAGAAGATAGTTGCTGAGGAAAAAAGGGTTGGTTACACTTTTAAATTACTGACAACAAATAGGAAAGACTAAGTGCAACATTATAACAAATTTCATTTCCATCCAAGTTAAGAATGATATGACTCATCGAAAACTGCGCGAACGAACATAAACAGTGGCGTAATCGTCCGTAATCGACCGACTCCAGACCGATTTTGAATTTGTAAACTTTCATTGCAACGGACAGTTGACATTGTGGTCTGGAGGAAACAATTTGTATCACTCTTGCTACGGATATAATTTGTAATCTGGAATTTTTGGTAAGTTAACTATAATTTGTTTCGTAGTATGTAACACGTGTTGTTATTGTTTAAATAACACAAAACTTGTATTTTCTAAATTTCTTTATTTATTTTCAGTTCTTTTAAAAATATGACGACAGAGAACGAAAATAAAAAAAGAAAATACGAGCAAGAAAATAGAAGTTTTAATAATGAGTGGGAGGAGAATTTCTTTTTTATTGACAATAACGGAAAAGCATTATGTGTTATTTGTAATTCTACGGTAAAAAATTATAAAGCTAGCAATTTACGTCGACATTATGAAACCAATCATCCTCAGTTTTCTAATCAGTATCCACCAAATTCCAAATTAAGATCAGATAAACTTGCTTCTTTAAAATAAAATTTAAATAAACAACAGTCAATTTTGATGACTTTTAGCAATCAAGCTAATAATGTGGCTGAAGCCAGTTTTGTTATTGCCTGGAATATTGCTCGTGCAAAACGCCCGTATGGAGAGGGAGAGTTTATTAAAAAAAACTTGGAAGATGTACTTACAGTTTTAGATCCAAATAATGCAGCATTGCACAAAGTTGTTTCGCAAATTCCCATCTCGAGACACACAACCGAACGACGCATAACTGCAATTAATACATCTCTTGAATATAATTTAAAAAATGATTTGAAGAACTGTATTGCATTCAGCTTGTCCTTGACGAATCGACAGATATCACAGATCTTCCGCAATTGGCAGTTTTCATACGTTTTGTTTCACCCGACTTCGTTATTAAAGAATTATTAGATTTAGTAGCACTTCAAGAGTCAACCCGCGGTGTCGATATTAAAAATGCATTAGATTCCATAATGAAAACTTTTGATGTGCCTCTTAATAAACTTGTAAGCATTGCAACTGATGGAGCTCCGGCAATTCTGGGTAAAAAAAATCGGTCTTATTCGGCTTTTAAGAGATGGTTCTCAAATTCCACAATTCATACCGATTCACTGCATAATTCACCGAGAACATCTCGTTACAAAATATTTAAAATATCCTGATGTTATGTAAACAGTGTTACACATTGTAAATTACATTCGCACCAATGCAAAAAATCATCGACAATTCAAAAATTTCCTTGAAGAATTAAAGGACGAAGAACTTCCAAATGACATTAATTTCTTTTGCATTGTTAGATGGTTATCTAGCTACAACGTATTAAATCGATTTGTTTATCCGATAACTGCATTTCTAAAAGAAAAGGAAATAACCTATTTAGAATTAGACGATGACGAGTGGTTACAAGACTTAATATTTTTGACTGATGTCATGGAACATTTGCAAACACTGAATTTACAATTGCAGGGGAAAGATAAAATAATATCTGACCTCTCACAGTGTATATTTAGTTTTCAAACTAAATTACAACTTTTTCAAAAGGACATTAAAAATAAAACATTTTGACATTTTCCTCGAATTAAAAAAATTTGTTCCAATATTAAACAAGAAAAACTCAACGAGTATAAAAAAAGCTAGAAGGAATATTGACGGAATTCCAAAATAGATTACATAACTTGAAATATTTTAAATCGTCTCTTGATTTTTTTCTGAATACATTTGAAATTAACATAATTCAAGGTGAGTTTTCCATTTCCAATTTAATTATGACCCAAAAAGCATCTGGAGAATTAGAATTAATAGAGATGCAAGAAGATCAAGCTCTACAATTAAAATATAAGTCGACGCCGATTACTGAATTCTGGAAATTTGTACCAGAATCGAAGTATCCTGAATTAAAAAAGGCTGCTTGTCGAATTATTTTAATATTCGTAACAACGTACTTATGTGAATCATTTTATTCCACTTTAAAATTCGTGAAATCCAAACACCGAACAGTATTAACTAACCAGCATCTCAAAGAATTACTGAGAAGTGCTGTCACCAATTATTCACCAAATTGTAAAGAATTATCAAGAGAAGTAAAATAAATGTGTTTAATTTTTAATATTTAAATTCAATACACATATTTTGTACTTTTATTTATATGTTTCAATAAATATAATTTTTGTAAAAAAAAAATGTTTTAATACCTTTTTTGCATACCTTTTAAATGCGTATTTAATTGCGGCTCGCGAAAAATTTCAAATTTTGAAAAATGGCTCGGACTATCAAGGAGCTTGGCCATCCCTGTACTATGGCGATCAGCGCGGGAAATTTCAAAAGTGAGTTTGGTAAGTACGCTTTTTTAGAATGATAACATTTTTTTTCATAAAATGTATTTGGTATATTTTGGAAGCTGAACATCTAGCAAATGCCGATAAATCGTAAAATTGACATTAATAGGTGCAGAAAACTGAAATATCTGTCCATCAAAATTGTCGATTTCGTGAAATTCGGAAAACTGCTTTGGGGAAAAGCTTCGTTTGCAATCAAAAATATTCTTAACTTTATAAAAATGTGTATATCCTTAAAGATGAAGAGTTGTAAAACACATAGAAATAAAAAATTTGTGATTGGAGGACGGAAAAGTTGAATTTTGCATGCATGAAAATAGTGGAAATTTGCGAAACGGAAAGGAGCTGGCCAACCCGGAATGTCAGCTGTTTCTGCTGTCCGCTTCTTTTGAGTTCGGCGGATTTAATTTTATAATTAAAAAAGTTTAAAGTTTTGAAAGTTGAGGATAGCATCAGTGCACGCGTCTTGTTCGCGTATATCGGTATCAGTCCCGATATCCTGCTATGCACGGTTCGCGAGATTAGCCCGTCACCGTGTCTGATGACTCACAAACTAACATTTGTTTACCTTCAGCTGTTATTATATAGACTAGCTGAGTGACAACCCGTTGTGTTGCATTTTCGACTTAAAATGAAATGGTTTTATTTCTTAAAGATTGAAAACTGCTGAATCACTTTTAAAAATACATTAGAATTTTTAAAAAACGAAATAATGATTTAAAATTCCCTTTTTCAAATTTTGATTTTTGGCTTTTGAAATAATACTTTCAAATTTTGCTTTTTGAAAAAAATAAAGAAGCTCATTCAATTAGAAAAAAATTCTAAAGGTTTTAATTTCTCCTTTCCTGAAACTAAAATTATTTCTGGTGCTTTAAAATTATTTCTGGATTTCAATTATTAAATGACTAGTTCTCAACTAATAATTTTTCATTTTGGCAACATGGCTGAATATAAATAGAAAATCTCATGGACGAAAAAGTGCTTAAAATAATAGAAAGACAGTTCTCAGGAATTCAAAATTGGTGGCGGAAGAATCCTCATCAGTTGCTCATTAATCAGAAACAAATTTCACGAACTTGCTGGAATTATTAGTGAGTAAAATAATAAGTCGAAAAATTACTGACATTAATAGGTGCAGAAAACCGAAATATCTGTCCATCAAAATTGTCATTTCGGGAAATTCGGAAAACTACTTTGGGGAAAAAGTTTCGTTTGCAATGAAAAACATTTTTAACTTTATAAAAATGTGTATATCCTTAAAGACGAAGAGTTGTAAAACACATGGAAATAAAAAATTTGTCGATTGGTGAGCGAAGAAGTTTAATTTTGCCTGCATGAAAATAGTGGAAATATGCGAAACGGAAAGGATCTGGCCCACCCGGAATGTCATCTGTTTCTGCTGTCCGCTTCTTTTGAGTTCGGCGGTTTTAATTTTATAATTAAAAAGTTTAAAGTTTTGAAATTTGAGGATGGCACCAGTGTACGCGTCTCGTCCGTCCGCGTCCATCGGTACCAGTCGCGATATCCTGCTATGCTCGGTTTACGAGATTAGCCCGTAATCGTGTCTGATGACTCACAAACTAACATTTGTTTACCTTCAGCTGTTATTATATAGACTAGCTAAGTGGCAACCAGATGTGTTGCATTTTCGATTTAAAATAAAATGGTTTTATTTCTTAAACATTGATAACTGTTTAATCACTTTTAAAAATACATTAGAATTTTTAAAAAACGAAATGATGATTTAAATTTCCCTTTTTCAAATTTTGGTTTTTGGCTTTTGAAATAATTCTTTCAAATTTCCGTTTTCAAATTTTGCTTTTTAAACAAAAAAAGAAGCTCATTCAATAGGGCAATGTCTCGCAGCATGTCACATCTCAACTCATACAGATTTTACTTCTTGTTTGACGAGGAGTGGAAAAAAATTGCATAATTTAACATGGCGTTCAATGAGCATTCTTACAGCTTGTTGAATAAAATGCTCTCAGATTACGCAAAGTCTTTAGATACGGTAACTAAACAAAAGTATATCACTAAATTAAACATTCAGGTACTGCCCTGAAGGTTTATTCAGTACGTGACCCGTATTTATTGACAGAGGAAGACTGGAGTTACGATGCAAGACGCTGGCCTGAAGTAACTTATCCTGATATCTATACATCTCAACATAAGAATAATAATCATTCTCATTATATTCTCTTAAACCTTGCGAAATATTTAAAAAAATGTTAAAATACCTGTTACATACAACTAATATGAGGAATTTTATAAATAAACTCAAATTATTTAACTCAAAATGAAGGTATTGTCCAAAAACACATGCAAACGCTTAGGAACTGCTTCTGTTTTCTGCCACCGGATAATGACGTCATCTATAGCAGAAGAAAACTGACGTACGCAGTGACGTTGCGACGTTTCGCCTTATTAGAAAAAAAATTCTAAAGGTTTTAACTTCTCCTTTCCTGAAACTAAAATTATTTCCGGTGCTTTAAAATTATTTAAGATTTCAATTATTAAATGACTCGTTCTCAACTAATAATTTTTCATTTTGGAAACATGGCCGAATGTAAATAGAAAATCTCATGGACGAAAAAGTGCTTAAAAAAATAGAAAGACAGTTCTCAGGAATTCAAAATTGGTGGCGGAAGAATCCTCATCAGTTGTTCATTAATTACAAACAAATTTCACGAACTTGCTGGAATTATTACTCAGTAAAATAATAAGTCGAAAAATTACGAACTCCCCATTCAGTTACATTAAGATACTATGGCGATCAGCGCGGGAAATTTCAAAAGTGAGTTTGGTAAATGCAATGCGTGTTTCTCAAAAAATCTTTTAATTTTGTCGCGGTAGACATCACTAAATCCCCTGCAGGAGTGTCCAACCCGTAGCCCTTGACAGCTAACAATGGGCCCGCCCAAGATAGTTAACTTTATATGATCTATCTATCTTCCCAGAGAAAAAGTATTCCTCTTTTCACCATCACACCCTATTCACATCGTCGCTTTTTGGCACTATCTATATTTGTGAACAACTATTTTCAAATACAGTGATTCCGCTTATAAGAATCATGTTTGTTATTACTGTTTTTGATTCTTATAAGCGGTTGATTCTTATAGCCGAAATTTAGGTTTTTGGACAGGCACACACATACCTATATATACATATATTAGATAATTTGCTATAAAATACTCTTTAATTTACGTTAATTATCTTTTATTAAAATTATTTTTTTATAATTTTAAAAATACAACTTGATTTTTAGACCTATAAGTAGATACACATGATTATAGTAAGAGAAGAAAAATCCAATATTTTTTACAACATACCTGCTTAACTGTTTTAACATTTCAACAAAAGGAAGGGAGCAAGAAAAAGGTTTCTATTGTAGTTTGACGTAATGAAGTTTTCAGGAGGCTGTTTATACTTCTTTCAATACTAATAGTCTCAGACGAAGATTCACCTTCTAGCTTACGTTACACGGTTTGATAACGTGCTGAATCTACTAATGTCACGTTTGCCTAAGTGATAGTGGACACTTCGCCGAAGATGTGTTTCAGGGTCCAGGAAGCCGCAACCAGGATGTGGGAAAAAAGAGTCCCTATTTCTATTTGTCAGTGGAGAAAAGTGAAATCGGACCCTGACGGGTAAAGATGCCCCGGGTCAAGCTAATAGGACAGTGTTGTGCTAAAGCGTTTAAGGGGAAACTATTGTTATGTCGAACAAAGAAAGGGATGAATTTTATGACTATATTCCATCCCATCTTATCAATCTTTCTTTAAACAAAAAAAAAAGGAAAGAACTTCGTGCCTTTTGAGGGTTTAAGTGGCTTTTTTTGAAAAATGAAAGGAAAGCGAAGAGTGTAATCTGATTCTTAAAACCGGTGGACTGATTCCTTAAAGCGAAAATTTTAACATGAAAATAATACATTTGTTTTTGCGATATTGATTCTTATAACCACTGATCACTATAAGCGGTGGTTACTGTACATGCTTTTGAATTTTGCTATTATTATGATTATTATAGTTCCACATGAAGTTTAGATCAGGTATGTCCAACCGTTTGACCACACTGAGTGCGGAGGAATAGCCTTGGGCCGCATATGAAATATATAATAATTAATAGATGGAGCACTCGAATAGTAAAATTAGATTGAAAATTTCTCATGAGAACCTTTTAAAGGGCTTACGAAGAAATACAACCATTTCAGGGTCCGAGGTAGCCTATCGTTAGAGCGTCGGCTTTTGGTACTGGGGGTGCTCGAATCAAATCCCGACAAGTGCCGTTAAATACATTCGTGTCTAGGCCGGATACGGGCAAGTTAAATCCGTAGACCAGAAAAACCTTCTACGAGATCAGCAAGTAGGGAGAATACCATCTCCCAAGATGTCGCCCCTGGAGGTGCTCGATCAAGATTGTGGTGGCACCTAGTCAAGTCAGACCCCGACCCTTGTGGTGCTATTATAAACCGGAGCCGCATTATTCAGCCCGAAGCCTGTATGGACCTGATCTGGAACTTCCAGGGGGAATAAGAAACAACAACAACACAATGTAAAAAGTAAACAATAGAAATAAACAAAATTAAAATTCAAGCATAGACTGCTAAATCACTATAACATAAAACATATCCTGCAAAGAAAATATTTTCAATAAAGGATAGCGCAGAAGCTTCATATCCCCATAATGAAAAAACAAATAAATAATCCAACAGATATAGATAAAAAAATTATACTAAAATAGACAAAAGACAAACAGAAATCAAGCACTCTGGGCATCCACGCACCAACGGCAAGATTCTGTATAAGTGCCGGAACTGAACCATAAAACAACAGAGGTAACCGACAGGTCTCGTCATCAGGGAGCCTAACCATGTCAATTACCTCAAGGGGAACTTTCTGAATAGGATGCAGGTAAGCCCAAAAGACATCCCAAGGCCCCGAGTCCCCCAAAGAAGCAATTAGTCAAGAAGAAAATGAAAAGACAAACACAACTTACAGTATGGGCTCAACGCACCTTACAAGCAAGCACACAAAAATCCTAATGCAAAGTAATCGGTGCCTACACACCCCAATTCCGTAAGTGACGGTTATGGCGAAACAGCAGCCAGTTCTATCCTAAAGGTTACGTCATTGTAACATTACTATAGCTCCACCCCCCCATTACAACTTAACCAAATGAAAACACAAATACTATTCTAAACATCTTTAAAAATTCCTGAGTCTAAATGCCATTTTTTTAAAACTTTTAAATTACCGAAATTTTTAGGGAAATCGTTTTTTCTTAAGTTTTCCTCGAAAATGATACATGCCTCCAAAAAAATCCCCAGCGTTGTTACATATGTATTTTATTCTGTAAAGTTGTGAGTAAAAAATATTATAATAAATTTTATAGTTTAAGTTGCTATGGAAATTGGTAAACGTAATAACCTCAAAGTTAAAATCTAACCTTTTATCATAAACCCTATTTTTATTTCCCTATTTTGAATTTTAATTTTTAAATCCAGATAAGTCGCACAAAGATTATTATCGTTAGTCCGGTTTAAAGTAAGTTTCTTTGGGTAGATTTGATTAAGAAACTCCAAATCGTTGCAGTTAAAAATTATGAGGTTCAACAACACAACCATTTCTATCGAACCAGACACTGAAGCATTAATTTCAGGAAAACAAAATCAAATATCGCACAAGTTTTGAGTTCATGTTGCTTCTCTCTTTTTTACAGTATGACAAAAAATAAAGGAAGCTTTGTTTTTTTCATATAAATTAACTTTTATATATTTCATATGCGACCCGACGCACTCAGTGCGGTGAAACGGTTTGACAACCAAACGCAAGTCAAAAGGTTGGGCACTCCTGATCTAAATTTTACCATCATATGAAACTATAATGTTGTTCCTAATGCCCCCTGGCCGGAAGTTCCAGACCAGGTCCATATAGGCTTTGCCGGATGAGTAGTGCAGCTCCGGTTTATAATAGCACCACAAGAGTCGGAGTCTGACTTGGCTAGGTGCCACCACAATTTTGACCGAGCACCCCCAGGGGCTACATCTGAGGGGATCCCACCTTCCCCATCCACTGACCTCATAGGACTTTCCGGTCTATGGATTTAACGTGCCCATATCCGGCCTAGACACGAGGTAGTTAATGGCTCTTGTCGGGATTCGATCCGAGCACCCTCAGTACCGAAAGCCGACGCGCTACCGATAGGCTACCTCGGGCCCTGAAACTCTAATAATTATAATAGTAGAATTCAAAAACATGTATCTGATAACCCGTGATTAGAAAAATATTGAGAAATTTTCCATAGCCTAACACTGGTGTTAAAGATGAGCAACGCCAACTGATGCACTCGCCTTAAGTCGATAGCAGGAGTAAGGAAATTAACCAGCATAGAATTAAAGTACTGAATTTTATGAATTTAAGAAAGGCGAAACCATGACAGTAAGTTGTCGTGTCGTCAGTATTTCTGCCAAGGCAAATTCACGGTCACCAGGAGTCTGTCAACTCAAAGCTTACTCACTTTCAACGGCTTTTTAATTCTAGCGACATGATTTTGATAGACAAAAGAAACCATAATGATAAACAAAATGCGAAAACTCCGGCGATGCATTCATCGTAATATTAGAATTTTATTTCGCGAAAATAATATTTGCAGACATATTTAATGCTAAAATCTGGAGTACGTACCTAGTTTCGTACTTTTTTAAACTGAACTGGTATAAACGATCAGGTAAAAAAATTTAAATATCGAGCTAAGAAAATGCTTTTCATTTACTTAGTATTGCGAACATGTAAATAAGAATGCTTCAACTGTAATACTTACCCCGGCTTCATCTACTGTGGAGAAAATTAACAATTTCATCTTTCATCACCTTCTAAATTAAAGAATTCATTAATATCCTATCACTTTAACTAATCATCTTTTCACTAACGAGTTAAGTATTTCAGATAGTATATTTCTGTGTATTTAGTGTATTATAATATTCTTTGCTGTTCCCGCATATTTCGCAATGAAATCGGAAATTAAAACTTGTTTTCTTTGCAGTACTAGCACACTAGCAGGAAAAACAGTTTTACAGTCTGACCAAATGCGTTTCGGCGTGGAATGAACGCCTAAAACCTAATTCTGCCATAATAGTCCAGTCATCGTCACAGGAGGTGCCTGTTTCAGAAAAAAAATTTAGAAGTTTTTTTTCACTCGTTCTAGATGTTTTTTGGGGTGCTGATTCCGAATTTCAACTTTGCCCCATCCCACGGATATGGCTTCACAACAAAAATCGCAAAAAAACTCAAAATTTTCGACCTTTTTTCAGTTTTTTGCCAAAGAGTCATAAATAGATAACTATGCACTTATTGGAGGTAGACTTCCCTATACAAAATAAAGTACATTAAATTTACAAAATAAAGTACATTAAATTTCCTACAAACAGCACCCCTCAATTTTATTTTTTGGTTGAACGGTTTGGCCGCTAGAGCGCGCTGAAAAAAGGCCAAAATTTCCTACTTTGTGGAAAGTCCAGTTTTCTCGTTAATTTTTCACTTGTAACTCAAAAACTATGCTTGTAATTACAAAAATCTCGGATTCTGCTAAAACTACATTAAATTCTCTACAAATTTCCTACCTTAATGACTTATTTTGGCCAAACCGTGTAGCCACTAGAGCGCGTTGAAATTTATGTCATATTACGCAAAACCACTAAGTCAAGAGCCCTTCAAGCCAAATTCCGGAGAGACCTATATTATCACTATTTACTTATAAAAAAACTATTTATTTGGCTATTATAATAAATAATTAATATAATTACTTATTAATTATACATCAATTTAATTAAGTACTAATTATTAATTATATATCAACTTAACCGTTGTTGTAGAGGTTGGTCTGTGGTTTTCAAGGGGAATGTCTTCCTTTGAATTTGGTATGTAATTAAGACTTATTTCTGGACCGGATAAGTCCCCTACAGCAGGGGTGTCAAACTCAAAGGCTAACTTGGGCCAAACAAACAAGGTTTAACTATAGGCGGGCCGCAAAAAAAACAATATTAATAGGAAAGTAGTTTTTTTTACAGTATATTACCTAATTACAGTATATTCAACATAAATATACACATTTTGTTTAATAATAGCAAAAAAAGAGTATAATTAAAAAAAACTTAGCGAATTCTTCCTATCTAATTATAATTCTGCGTCGGTTATTTTATTATATATTATTGTGTGCCAATATATTGACCGGGCCGTAAAAGTGTTCGTCGCGGGTCGCATGCGGCCCGCGGGTTTGACACCCCTGCCCTACAGTCATTCCCTATTCATAATAATATCACTTCTGGTTCATACAGTGCATGCAGTCAACAGTACTGAAAAAATAATGACAGGCATGCCTATGCAAGGACTGTATGAGCTCATTTCTTAGCTCATACAACTCTGGCTAAAATTATCCTTGAATCAACCTCCATCTCCCCTGAAGTTCACCTTAAATTAGATTTTGTTCTGTGGAGATCGATCAGAGGTTCTGACAGCGCATGAAAGTGAATTATTGAGAGAACTTGAAAAGGAGTTTACAGCTCGGGTTCAACAATTTGTTCTTTATGGTCCTACAGCTAAGTTGTAGATTCAATACTTTGAGATGATAACTTGGTGAAGAATTTCATTAGATCTGAAAGAATGGGTAATTGGAAACACCATCTTGAAATCATTCACAAGATGCTGCCATATTTCCAAGCGAGTGGCCATTTCCTATATGCGAAATGTGCTCAACTTTATCTCCAAGACATGGACAAATTGAAGAATACGATGCCACTGGAAGAATTCAACGCTTTCACTTCACATGGGGCTTTAACTGTCCGACGAACTGATAAGTTGTGGAGTGGCACGTGGAGTGACATGACTATTGAACAGAATCTCATGAAGTACATGAAAAGTGATGGTGGATTAACTTGACAACGAGGTGCAACTCCGAGTATTTTAGCTAGATGGACGCAGGGCATGTCTTCACTCCTACAAGTGTGTGAAGAAATGGAAGGCTACTGAGGAATTAATTTCAGTACCTCAGAACAACATGTTGATAGCCGAGACTCAAGGATTAAAAGAGACAGTCACGATATGAAGAAACTGTTGGATTGGTTTGAGCAGCACCCGCCTTTCCCAGAAACACCAGAACCCATATCCATCAGTACAGGGATTGTTGGAGATGATAGGATCAACTGTCACTTGGCCAGGGAAGTGGGTACTCAGGGCATGGACCGCATTGTTGGGGATGATTTCAGATCTGTTAAATTCAAACGAAACAATCGAGTGAACCCCCTCACTATGATGAAGTGCGCAGTAAATATTCACGGTCAAACAGTTCCCATCAACTCAACCACTCTGTTTCAAAGAATGACCATTGCCAAAGAGTCAGAAGAAGAATTGGAAGAATTCCTGAAGTACGAGCTGAGTCCTTACCCATTATCTTTGTTTGATGAGAGAGGCATGAGGAAGGGAACTATGTCATCTCTCTACAAAGCCTTCAAACCTATAGAAAACACAGTTCTGGAAAAGTGCACATTTGTCATTGATGGTGGGTTTTTATTGCACCGTATAGTGTGGCCAACTGGCGTGATCTTTTCAGGCATTTGTGACATATGTTTCATACGCTTTGTCCAAATAGTTTTTGATGGTTACTTTGACTGTGAGAAAAGCACGAAATACGTGGAGCGCTTGAGAAGGTCAAACAAAAAGCACGCCGCAGAAATTATATTCACTGACACAATGGCTCTCACTGTATCACAGGAGAAATTTCTCTCCAATTCAAAAAAAGAGTTGATTTATAGACATGATCATCTTAAAATTTGATGAAGCGAACATTGTCTGCAATCAAGCACATGAAGATGCAGACAGACTGATAGTAGTCACAGCTATAAGCCTGGCATCTGAGTGTGACATAGTGGATGTAGTGGGAGAGGATATCGACCTTCTTGTCATAATGGTTGGGCTCTGTACTCCTTCCAATGTATACTTCCTGAAGCCAGGAAAAGGAAGTACATGCAATACCATTTACCACCCACCAAGTGTGATCGACAAATTCACAGCTGCCCATATCCTTTTTTTACACGCCATGAGCTGTTGTGATACGACGTCAGCTCTATATAACCAGGGCAAAATAAAGTGTGTGAAAACGTTGAAGAAGAACCTAGACATTGAACCTCTCATCAACATATTTAAAGACCCTCAGGCTGATCTAGGGGCAGTTGTGAGTGGAAGGGAAAAATTTATCCTTGCTGTCTATGGGTCCGGCAAACAAATGACCTCCTTAAACAAATTGCGACATAGACAGTACATAACATCTGCGTTCAAGGTGACATCTAACATCGCCATTCTCCCCCCAACAGAGGCTGCAGCACGGCAGCACTCACTGAGGGTCTATCTCCAAGTTCAGGCGTGGCTGGGTTTCGTGAAAAATCCTACACATTTGGGGTGAATGAAGAACAGATATGGTCTTCAACCGCTAAGCGTCGTAGACTGTAGCTGCCCATCTCTTTTTTTATTTACCTACCTATATTAATGACAATTAATATGAAAATTTATTATAAATTGTTTTTGTGAAACTTTTTATATAAGTATTTTGTGTCTGAATACCCAAATACTTTGGACAAAAAGTTGATATAATTAATAAATATTAATTAAATTGATACATAATCAATAAGAAATTACATTAATTAATTATAAAGACCAAATAAATAGTTTTTAATAAGTAAATAGTGATAATATAGGTATCTGCTGAATTTAGGGTGAAGGGCTTTTGACTTTGCGGTTTCGCGTAATATGACATAAATTTCAACGCGCTCTAGTGGCTACACGGTTTGGCCAAAATAAGTGATTAAGGTGTGCAATTTGTAGAGAATTTAATGTAGTTTTAGCGGAATCAGAGATTTTTGTAATTACAAGTATAGTTTTTGAGTTACAAGCGAAAAATTAACGAGAAAACTGGACTTTCCACAAAGTAGGAAATTTTGGCCTTTTTTCAGCACGCTCTAGTGGCCAAACCGTTCAACCAAAAAATAAAATTTGAGGGGTGCTGCTTGTAGGAAATTTAATGTACTTTATTTTGTATATTGGAATCTACCTCGAAATCTGCATATTTTGACTTTTTGGCAAAAAACTGAAAAAAGGTCGATAATTTTGAAGTTTTTTGCGATTTTCGTTGTGAAGCCATATCCGTGGGATGGGGGCAAAGTTGAAATTCGGATTCAGCACCCCAAAATACAGCTAGAACGAGTAAGAAAAAAATTTCTATATTTTTTTTTTCCTGGCCAAACCACCGTTTGACTGGACTACAATGAAAGTTCGATTATAAACTGCACCATTAAGATTCTACAAGTCATACATTTTCTTACTTCGTTTTTTTTCTCCTCTCTTCCCCTACATTAAAGTGCACGAGTATGGCTTGGTGCACATTTAAAATCTCGAAGTTTCTTTTTATGAATTATTTAATTGAATACTATTATTATCATTAAAAAGTGAGTAATTCATTGATGAAGATGACAGCATTATGAAATTACGTGCAGTTCTTTTGCGAATATTTTACCCTCTGGATCGTTTCTTTTAAAGTTCAAGCAATAGGATCTATTAGTAGAGGTAAAATGTTGATATTTGACATCACATGATAAAAGATATCGCATCATCTCCTGTACAGAAGGTCGTCCGCACTTTATGGAAACGATTTTGATAGTTATGTATAAATGCCGTATTTTTTGCGGCGATTTGCTTCTATCTGATAGCCATGGTTCTTGACAATAGCTCTAGCTCGAATTTTTTCATAAAAGTTAACTTTTACTTCGTACAGTCATGTCAATTTTACCCCATTTCTCTTGGACCGTTTTCCAAAATCCGTTCAGTGTTCTTGGATGCCGTTGTCCTAAAGCTCGTTTTAATAAACCGAAAGCGCAAAAGTCCATTGGAGAAGCGTCAGCTCATTTTACAGGTATATCATTAAATGGGATACACTTTATTCCTGTTTCTAATTCTTTCTTTGCTAAATAAGCGGCAGTTGATTTAGGCGTGTGACTAGAGGCTTTGTTCGTATGAAGCTCAACTTTATCAATGTCCTTTCCATATAAGGCTGGAATTTCTTCAAAAATTTGTTCTAAAATATTCTGCTGATAGTGAGTGAGTGAGTGAATTAATTTTGGCTTTACTTGAGACTTTTTTTATGTTTAATTTGCCGTTGTAACAAAATCCTGCAATTATCATGAATCCATTTGGGAACTTTTCTGTACACTGACGAAGCCGTTTCGTATGGTCATTCTCGTCAGTTGAGTAATAGAAAATTGATCTTTTTTTTATTACAGTCAATTAAATACACCCATGCCCCTTCGAATGTTATCACAAATTTTCATTTTTCAGCAGCTAGGTGTTTTTCATATAATTTTTTTTTCTTTCAGCAATAAGCTTTGGCAAAAGCAGATAAACCTTTGGTTTAAACATCTTTTTTAATATGAAATCTTTATGAATGATTTTACAGTGCCAGAAGACATTCCTAGTTTCGATGCAATGGATCTTTGAGTTGGCGGATTTTCTTTTAGGATCAGAGACTTCACTTTCTTGATATTTACCTGCGTTCGAACAGTCTTAGGATGAGGTTTCACGGTAATGTTTTTTTTACTTTCAGTTCGACGATTTTTTCCTTTCAAATTTAATATATTATAAATACCTTTTTTTTTTAAATGTCATAACCGCGATTTTTACACCGCTTTATAATTTGTTGATACGAATACTTCTCCTCGGAAAGTGCAGTTACGTAACCTTCGAGCCATTTATAAATTTTAGGACCATTTTCAAAATAAATCTCTTTTTAAAAAACATTCCAATCGAAACAAAACAGTAGCAGACGATTATTCTGAAGTTGCCAAATTTTTATCTCACAATGCAAACAAAAATAAATTACAAAATCGTTTCCATACAGTGCGAACTACCTTCTGTAGACTTGTTAATGCTTCTCCTGTACTTGCTCACTCTTTCATGTTTACACGCAGGCAATTTTTTCCTGCAGCTATATACGTGATGATAAAAAAGAAGAGTATTGTAGCATTGAATACGGTATGAATCTTTATTTAAAAAAAAAAAAGTGTCATGTCTTACGTGAATATGGCTTTACTCATAGATTGAAGGTAAACAACTTTGATTTCTCAATGATTCAGGGTAGCGAATCATGGGAATGAGCTTCCGAAAAGTACTTGATTTTTTAAAACGATACCCAAAAAAGAAAATAGACAACAGAAAATACTTTTTAAATAAGTTTTTATTCAAGTATTTTAACATGAATTATTCTCATTCTCTTTACAAATTCATATTCAGTTTTCGTGCATATATTATGATAATACCGCACTTTAAACGTTAAACTGGATTTCTGATATCTATTTATAGTATAAAAAAAACTTATTCAAAATTCAGAGACAATTTGCAACAACATTTCCTACTTTAAATTTAAAGAACTCACTTAATATATGAATTTTAGGCAACTCTCTACATTCGAAAAGATATGATCCAACCCACTACTTACATAAAAACGCTTTACAAAGAAAAGTCGATTTTGCACCTCAACGCCCCCTAGCGAATTAATTTATAAGCATTTAATTACATTAAACAAATAAATTAAATTTAAAGAAATGTGAAAGCATTTCAGGGCAAAAAAGTGTTTGTCTGTAGTTTAAATCCATATTCAACGCGTAAGCACTGGAAGTTAAAAGTGAATTTCTGAGTATTATCCAACCATGTGCAATATTTTTGGTACATTGATTATAGGAAATCGGGCAAAAAATTTTAGTTATCGCTTCTCGGCCTTTTGGCTAAGATCAAAGTGTAGTAACAGCTTCTCCGTGGTCTTTCCGGGTATAAGTCTGTTGCGGCATTGGGCATGGTGGACCCTTAGCGGGTCCACGTCGCTGATTGTGACCTGCCATGCAGCTGCGGTTCCCGTGGGGTCAGCTTTGGGTAACTCTACCATGTAAGTCTCTCCTTTTCGGCCCGCGCCAATGTTTTTCAGGTAGGACACAGGCCTCCAGCTCGCCCCCCCACTCGGTGGACCCTTCGGGTCCACGTCGCTTTGTGTGACCTGCCTTGTGGGATCGGACGTGCCTGGGTTGGGGTCCGGAGGTAATTGCGCCCCTGGATTGTGGTGATGTCCTGGCCTTTCGGTTAGGATATGATCCACCGTCACCATTGTCATCTAAGGATGACGCTTGCCTGAGCACTTAATCTTAGCTCACCTGTCGAATCGGCGTGTCCATTTACGTTAAATGCCCCAACATTTTCCGTAAAAATCTGTTCTTATCAGCTTAATATCTGATACGACGTCCATAGGGCGTCATGATATTAAACTAATTTTTGAACAGAGGCTTGTGGTCTGGAATTTATTCCGCCCTCGCCACGGGTCGGCCTGCTATTGCACTACTTGCAGGATCGGCCCACATAATTCAAAGAATAGAAATCACTTTTAACTCTTCAACACATTTCGGTAAAAAAGTTAATGGAAACTTACTGACAAATCTTAGTATCAAAGACTAAGTTTCCAGACACGTTTACAAGAAAGGCAAGAAATCGTTCTCAACTTTACGATATATTTGTAGTAGACATTACCAGAGAACTACAAAGAAACTTCTTATAAATCAATGAAATTCAACTAAGGACAATCTGAAACCGCTGTATATGCCAGTAGCTCAGAACACCAAAGAAATTGTCAAAAGAACGCCAGAGAAACTTAACTTCATCTCCGTTCTCAATGTAAATGCATCCCAGAAACAACCGGATATGTCAACAGCACAGAACACCAAAGAAACTGCCAAAAGAACTCCAAACTTTCCAACTGTCAAAAGAAACTTCATCTCTAATCAAAATGTAAACGCATCCTGGAAGCAAAGAAGTTGATTTGCAATAAAGTAATTCATTTAGCCTGTATAAAAAATTTTAAATTTATAAATATCAAAAATAGCAAATTAAACTGTTTATTTGTCTTTTTTTATCATTACTAAAATTACCTACAAATCATTACCCGACTCGAGCAGTAATGCATTTCAGTCATTATTAGATATTACACCAAGATCGTCAAACGAAACATGGGCTTTTACGAAGAAATGTCGCAATTCAAAGGATACTAAAAATATTAAGATCGGAATTGATTTAAATATCTCTAAATTACACTAAAAATGAAATTGGGCGAATACAAGTTCAGTGTGATATATGTACCTTGTATTTTCAAACTACATATACTAAAAATAAAATCACGACGTAGCAAATACGACAATAAATGCTATAATGTCATCCTCGGTTCGTCGGAGCGTTATCCTGCAAAAAAGTTGACAAAAATATTTACTATTCTAAACTTACTAACCCCCACCTCCTCCCTTTGAAAGACTAAGACAGAAATATTGCGAGTTTGAAATGTTGAAAGTTTACAAAGAAACATGGCAAGCGTTTCGCGACACTGACTGACACACACACACACACACACACACACACGAAATTACGGCACATGCATTATGTTCCCGTAATTTCATAACTTTATCTACCGACATATAAAAAAGGATTTCTCAGACAGGGAAAAAGTATATGTACGTTCAGATTGTAAAAATTGGCGAATTGGCACAAGATCTGTCCCCAAGTAACGGCTAATCATTTACTGTAGTATTGAACAGAAAACAGATGAGCAGAGTTTTGTTCAGTAAATCAAGTTATTAATAACTTTTTTAAAGAATTGTATCAACATAATCAACTCTATTTTAAAACTAGTCACGTATTCAACAATATATGACTCTGTCTTCAGCGATGGGTTCATCAATCTTACCTTTCCTAACTTTGAAAACCACAAACACATTAATTCATTAAATATACTCTTTAATTTCTATAGGATAAACGAAACATATTGCAACAAATTAAGAGTAATTTATAAGAAATTCTCCATCACATGTAAGTACGAAGATATTCATGGTGATGTGTGTGTGTGTGTGTGTGTGTGTGGGGGGGGGGGGGTTACGTGAAATTTCTCTTATATTCCGACTCCATAAATAGACTTATAGACTCCATAATTTTTTCCCCTTTAGAATAAAATTAAACATTCAATTATTATTATCCTTATTAATTTCCTTTTCAAAAACGTGAGAGATTTCGACTTTTCAAATATTTCTTCATTCAGGGTGATGTATGTTAATTCAGGCATTGATAATGAAGTACAGTCGACACATCTTTTTGGAGCACGATTTATAACGTACTACTTTGTTATTCAATTTCACCAATAGTAAAATCTAAAATCTAATAACATATATACATTGTACATCGATATAAACTTTTTGGGAAATATTATTTTGTGAGTTTATATCTCAAGATCCTGAGAGATCTCCCTGCGTAATATTTAAGAAAATGTGATGGGCGTTACTTTACTGAGGTATTAATTTTAAATGTATTTTAACTGGAAGATGCCGACAAACTTCTCTTAAATTTCCTACAGTCTGAATTAAAGAAAACACAGAATATAAACATTCGTATATCTATGAAAGGTATAAAAGTGGTCTAAGGGGTATCTGAATTCGGCGAGTTTAATGACATCTGCATAATTTATTTAATGTTATAGAAGTTTGAATTTCAAACTGTTTTGCAAGAGACTAATATCTAACTCAAACAGTTCATCAATTAAAAGTTTTTTCAAGATGAAAATATTTTATAGAGAGTAAACATATTATAATCAACAATGGTGGATTTTAACCCATAGATCAATTTATCTGTGGTGGGCGTGGATGCATATATTTAAAGAAATCCGCCAAGTAATTTTAGCACTGCAACGCCATAAAAGTTCATCCTCGTTATTTCAATTCTTAAAATTCCTATACTTTAAAAAGATCATGGATGATTTTTTTTTTTTTTTTTTAAATGCATCCATCTTCTCTTTGGAGAATTCAAGATAGATGGATAGAACTAGATAATTATTTAGGCCGGTCTTAAATTTTCATGCTCACTTAAATATTAGCATATGTTTATAAGTTTTACCAAAAGAGAATCAAGCAAGAAAGCATTTTTCGCTTATAAAACTGCAAAATGAAACTAAATACGAAAAGAGAACTAATTTTTCATCAAGGTTATAGTAACTAAGAATGATAAAATTTTAAGAATAATTTTGGATGATATAAACATGACGCTTAGAATGTTTTGACTGCAATGTACCCAATGTCGCGGCAGATTTCTTGCTGATTTTTGCAGTACACGCCAAACAGTAGGTGTATTTTTTCTTCGCCAAAATCAAGCAAATCTATTTCATAATTTGAAGGAAATCCTAATCAAAAGAAAGAACTAATTTTTTTAAATATTCCTGAGAAGAATTATGTCATTATTTTTAAATAACATCACAAAAAAAATTAAACAGGTGTTATAAATAATATCAAACTAAGTCAAGCTTCTTATTTTAGTTTCAGAAGAAAAAGAAGAAAAATAAGAGTGAAAAAATTTAAATTTCGAACATCTAAATTGAAAAATAATCCTAAAAAAAACTTTTATAAAAAGTGTATTAATATGAATACAAAAAATTCCTTTGAATACTTAACAATTTACTTTCATTGTTCTTATTTTAAATATGGGATATAACATACACAACAAGGATTAAATTTTGCATTTATTTTTACTGAAAAACTCTTGAAAAAAATTAATTCAAACATCGATAAATACAGTTTAACAGCGTCCTTTCAGAATTTTCATACTATCTTTAAAACAAAATTAATGATGAATCAAAAAAGTCCCCAGAAAGAAGCAGATGCAGACATATACATAGAGAGTCAGAGAAAAGCCATTTTGTAAGTAAAATATTACGAAGTTTGTTTGACATAATAATTTAATTTACGAGGTTCAAGAGGTTATTATTTTTAAAAAATCGGGACCGAATTACGACTTTGTAGGCCCTTGAGCTAGGGTACTATCAAGTCGATATTATTGTACGGACCCTTGTATTATTAGATTGGGGATAAGTCGCTTGACAAATATTCATCTTAATATATCTACTACGTCCTTATATTATCTCATTTTTATAGATATAAAGTTATGTCCAATGCGACTATGTCACCGATAGTTGTTGCTTTTGTTGTTGTCCTCGTTGTTGACTCCACTCGTAATGCTACTTCGCTGCTCATCGAAGAAACGAATAACTGCTAGTGTCAAGTGACTTTTGCATCACTGTATTTTCAAAGAACAAAAAAGAAGTTACTCCATTTTCAAAGAGCAAAAAAGAAGTTAAAGACAAAGTTAAATTTTTTCTTACGAGGATTAAAACAATTATATTTTAACCATTTGCTTTGCGTAATTTCTTGGAAACAAATTTCTTTTAAACATTAGCAAATTGTAAGTCCTTTAGAATATTGTTTTCAATTGCCATTAGAACAAGTCTGTTGAATCTCTCTCGTGCCACTGGTCAGTGACGTAGCGAGCGTAACTGGCGCCCGGGGCACGATACATTTTTAGCGCACTTAAGGGTGAAGACCCGGGTTCGGGCTCAACACTCGCTAGTGTGAAAATATGATTAAACAAGGCTACTTAAAATAGAGGATAGGTTAACGTAGAGTCAGAGTTATCACTGAGTTGTATAATAAAATTATATTTTATAGATATAATAATAAAAAATATAAAATAATATAAAATAAATAAATTGATTTAAGTACTTTTTGTTTAGAAATGGTATTGAATTGCATGTAATAATATTGAATGAAATCAGTTGCACAGATTTCATTGTAATAAGAATTGTGCAACGTATTTAAATATGAATTTGCATAAATGTGTTATATTCTATGTTGGGTTCACATAAAAAGTAAGAACTGTAAAGCGATTAATTACGGGTCAAAAACTGCAAATTTTGTATTATATACAATGGATGTAATAACATTTAAGTACATATAGATTAAATATAAAGTGATTATTTAAAATAAGCAGAAATAAAATGAATGGTATATTATTATAGCTTATGTGATTGTAAAAAGTACTGTGTCCTTGCAAAATAAGAAATGATAAGCGTTTATCTAAGAACAAGCACTTGAAAAGTGCTATTTAAATGTATTTATTAAATGTATTTATTAAGTCTGACTGATAGCAATTGGTTATTTATACTTGTTTTTAATTAGTAATTTTAATTGTTAGCAATTGCAAAAGTGTTTATATAAATTTATGTAAATGTAATCGTGTATATTGGGTAGTTATACTAAAGCATGTGTACATACAATCTAATGTATAATGAATTGTTTTAAGTGTTAAAGCCATAGTATATGTATGTAGTATATTATTTAATTTCAATGTACAAAAGCAATGTGATTATAAAAAGTGTTGCAAATGTAATGTTTCTACTAAAGTAACAAACATTGAATATATTGTAATTACCTAAAGCTAGGGAACAGTAATTAGTACTGGTATGAAGCTGATTAATTCGCTGATTGCATATATAAATAATCAGTTAATGCATTGTGATTGTTGGTAAAGTAAAAAGATTAAAAGTATAGTCACACTATTAAACTTTTAGCTAATATATTAAACGGTTTATCAGTCTTAGTTGGTAAATAATATGACAAATAATTCCCGTATTCTAAATCTGAGTAAGGGCTTTCGTCCTGATAGGAATAAATAACAACAATGGTAGAGCAACTGGACTACTGGTTACAATAAAATGATTACAAGAATAAATAAGTACTTACTGCAGTCTCCGGTGGTTCAGGTTGTGAATTACCAAGTTGTTGAACCATATGATATACAACGACCTGGAGTATCTTAAATTTGAATTTTGATGCATTGGTGTGTACTTGCCCAATGGGCTTGCTTATTTAGAATTGATGCGGTCTAGTAATTGAATCGCATTAATTTAGTAGTTTCAGATTTTAAGTATCATAGTGCAATTTAAATTGAGGGTCATTTACTCAAAGTTTATCATCATTTTACTTTGTTTAGGATTGTGTAGCAACAGCAGAGACACTTAATTTAAAAAGTTTATAATTAGCTAAATGAGGTAGTGAACTGGTCTGGGGTTGCATTTTTAGTTTGTTAGAATAGCTTTAATGCAGAAAAGTTGGAGCTTGGCTTGGGCTTTCGGTCCGGATGGTGCTGGCAGTGGGTTCGATCCCAACTTTGTCTAACGGAAATTTAAAATATTCATTTGCATATTTAGAGTTGGACACAAAGTAGGATATTAAGCCACTAATAAAAATGTTAAAATAAAGTAATTATTTAAAATTTATAAATAATAATCAGGTAATAAATTCTTAAGTTTATTGAAAATTTAACAGTGTTTCATTGTTAAAAAAATATTGTCTCTAATTCACTATTAATGTTGTTTATGTACTTAAAAAAAAGGGGGGGGGGACCATTCCAGTTGGAACTATCAACAGGTGCCTTGCTCTTATTCAAACTTTTTGTTCTTTTTTGACGTTGCCACTAATTTGTTTTTGTTAGTAATGGTATGGTTTCATTGACTCGATGGTGCGTGGTCGTCCTGTGTGTTCCAATGGGAACGCGCGGGTTGCTATCGCGACGACATGTCTTCAAAATATTGGCCTTATAGCCGAAAGGCGAGAGAGGCGGTATGTTTCGAATTAGCGCCCTTTTGGGATACCTTTTTGGAAAATCTTGTTTGTCTTGGGGACCATTTGGCGCCCCTCTGCGAGAAGCGCCTGGGGCATGATAAACCCCCTTGCCCCCCCCCCCTCCCCACGCCACTGCCACTGGCGATCTGAATATATTCTTCAAATGTTTCATCTTGGAGAAACTCTTTTCTCTGGTCGCATCACTTATGATCGGGCACGCGTAAATCCGCAAACCTATTTCAATATTAGGGAGTAAAGAAGTTAATCCATTGTTCGCTACACGGGTTTAGATATCAAAAACCATTAGAGATACGTGTTTTAGCATGAATTCAATTTTGGCTTTTCCTCTATCTTCTAGAAGCCCCCAGCTGGCCAAGGCCCCTAGAGCCTATTACTTCATCCGGCCTTTATTATATGAAAAATATCTAATATACAGAGGCTGTTCGCACATTTTTTAGACGATTTTGGTAAGCGGTAATAAAAAATCGTTTGCTGCAAAAGAAATAATTGCAATTGTACTATGTTTTTAAAAGTCAAAATTATCGTCTGCGGCTTGAAAGTTTTGTTTTTATTCAAAATGGCGTTTTTAACAAAGCAGTGGTTCGAAGGCTACATTTCTGCTCTTTCCGAAGAGAAATATGCATACTCCGTTATCCAAAAACGATGTGAGAGTCATGGTTTTGTGATATCTAAAGCGTCGATAGGTAATATCGTCAACAAGAAAGGAATAAAAACGTCAAATTGGAGCCTCAAGTGGGACAAAAATTCCAAACAAGTATCCAAGGAAAAAACGGACATATTCGACTATTGCAAAGGTACGTTGTTTAATGTTAAAAGAAAATCCCCCTAGTCAAAGGACAGTTGCAAAATCATTAAAATGCTCGGTGTCCACTGTAAACAAAATGATAAACGTTGATTTAAATCTTAAGAAAGCGAAAAAACGCAATGTGCATCGTCTTCTTCCAAATCATATCGCTGAACGCAGGACACGCTGCAGAATTCTATATGAGAAACACTTATCCAAAGAAAAATGGAAAACAATTGTCACAATAGATGAATCATGGGTGTATTTAAATGATTGCAACAAAAAAAGAGCCATTTATTACCATAAAAGGGGAGAAAAAAATTTAAGTACATGGTTCAAAGAATCGAAAGAAAGTTTTTCTAACGGATTCATGATTGTTGCTGGTTTTTCTTATAATGGCAAGTTAAAAATAAAGAGTGGAAAAAATGTCAAGATGAACTCCAAATACTATCAGGAACATATTTTATCGCCAATTTTTCTGAATGAAATACCATCGCTTTAAACACAGTGCCATCAATCTGTGAGACTCCATCAGGACAAAGCTAGCAGTCACACATCAAAATCCACTGTAAATTTCCTAAAAGAAATGGAACAAACAACTGGTATCAAGGCCATACCCTTCACTGATATCCCTACTAAATCTCCCGATGTATCACCTATGGATTTTTGTGCTTTCGGACTTTTAAAATCTGCACTATCCAAACGTCGTCCCAAAACCCTTACAGGACTCTGGAAAGCTGTTCAGGAGGAATGGGATAGAATACCTCTTCTGACACTTCAAAAGGCATTATTATCCTGGAAATTGCGGTGTCGAAAGATAGTTCAGAATAAGGGATGTCAAATAGAACATTTAAAACACAAGAATTTTATGTAATTTAGTTTTGTGAATACAATATACATTGTCTAAAAAATGTGTGAACAGCCTCTGTATTATACCAAATGTATGGTTTTAAAATACAGATATTTTGTTTGACTGAAGCAAACAGACAACAAAAGCAGCATCAAATAAAAATGAATTTTTTCATTATATACAAGTAACATATTATGTACCATTAATATGGTAGCTATGAGCAAACAAGAGAAGTTAAAACACTGGCAATTTATGATAATTTTATTTCATTATTGCATACACAATCTTAGCTCTCTCAAATGGACATTTATAATTTTTTGTATCAAGGAATGTTATCACTACAATTACTAATCCAGTACTTTTAAAGCTCTAAACCTCTTCAAACATGCAAAGAATTTCACCTCAATCAATGTATTAAAATTATTGTTTTAACGACTATATCGGCACTTGCGATTAACTTACTTGTGCAAACTTGTAGCTTATTTTAAGGATTACCTTCTTAGTCTTCTGTAAAATGACTCCTATCATTCTATGAAATTCAAATAATGATTTGAGTACAACACACTAACACATAGCAATGGAAAGGCAGTAGCACTTACACAAATATCATATGACAACTACAAAACTATGTAAAGTAAACTAAAGAATTTACACAGGAATGTAAAATTTCAAATACCTGTAGTATCTAAACTATGGTTATTTAGAAGTCATTCAGTTTTGAGAGATTTTATTTTAAAAGTTAAACTTTATTTTGTCAATAGGAAATTTCTGAAACTGACCCATAAAACTTAACATGCCAATGTGATTTATGCCAAACACTATGAAACTGTAATTTCCTTCAACTTATCACTTATCTAAATAATTTAAAACAATCACAATATATTAGATAATCTTTGCTTGTATATAGCTTTCTTAATTTTTCTAAAAAAATCCTATAAAAAATTAATAACGAAAACAATATACACCTTTGCCTTTGCATGTATATACATACACACACACACACACACACACACACACACACACACACACACACACACACACACACACACACACACACACACACACACACACACACACACACACATATATATATATATATATATATATATATAGAGAGAGAGAGAGAGAGAGTCTGTCTGTCTGATTTTTTAAAACAAAACAATATAGTGTGTAGGGTTTTTTAAAACAAGACAAACTTTGACTGAGTAGGTTTTAAGAGAAATGATTTAATAGAAATGAAATTCTTAAGAGTGTAAAAATCGATTTACATTTCTGCCATTTGTCGTCTTTTTTAATACTTTTGTGTCTGCTGATTCTAAAAATTTTTTAAATTTTCTAATAAACAGGTACGCAAGCATAAAATGTCTTTCATTTAACTGTGAATTTAAAATGAAAATAATACTTTAAATTAAAAATTTTTACTATTACAATGATAGAGGAGTAGAGCGAAACTTAAAATGTCAGCAATAAAGAAAATTTTGTTTAAAAGCTTGAAATCATACACACATACATACCTCTATAACTCAAAAATATAAAAAGTAAAGATACAGTTTTCTGAGCATGCAATAAGTTTTATGTTAACAATAACAGAATGAAATGAGTATTCTGGAAATGTTTAAATGTAGCTCTAAATATAAGATACAATTACTTTTGTCTTTTTTTTTTTTCACTTTCATCACAAGTCAGAAAAATGGATGCAATACTACATTGAAAATGAGCTATTCATTCAATAAAAACAACTGGATCCAAAACTCACTATGAGGCATATTCCTCTCCCTATTTTACTAATTGCATATAACCAAATGCATAGCGCATGAAAGTATAAAAAAAAGTGTTTTTTTTTTAATTTTCAAATTTCTGATGTTTAACAGAACAGTAAGCTATTTATGCTTATTACTAAAATACTGAAATCATTTTTTGATAAAGTTAATCTTTTAAAAAGGGAAATATCATGTTACCCTACATAAAGACCTACTTTTAGATGCCAAAAACAGAATTGAAAGTATGCACTCGTTCATGTGTACCCAGATAAACACCAACAGGAAAATTCCATAGCTTAACATAGGAATGAAGATCTGCAAGTTCAACTGATTTGCTACCATATTTACAAACTCTATCGACCTATTTCTATTTATTTATAACTCTAATCATATAATTAGAGTAATTAACAAATCTACCATCAGATATTGGTGTAAATGGAAATAGCTTCCAAAATAAAGTTATATAACTCAATTTTATATAAGTGAATCTAAACCCAAAGAAAATCATGATCAGAAAAATGGTTATTTTTAAGAATTTAAAATTATACGACACAGGTCACTAACAAGGGGAAATAACAAATGCTTAGCTGATAATACGAAAATTAAATTTTAGGCCGTTTGGACTAAATCCAACATAAACTATCTAAAGATTCTATTTTGGATTAGTTAGCTCATTTCATAAAATAAGTATATATTCTTATGTCTGGAGGCAGAATTTCTGTCTTCTGGGGGTTTAGATTAAAATTGTAATGGGCCATTTTTATTTTTCAATTTTTAGGACCCTGGATCGGTTGACCTCCTATATATAGTTATACGTTTTTCAAATTTTGCTAATTTACTCACCACTAATAATGCATCATAGAAGCAAAGCATAGGAACTCTTTTATAATCAAATAGACTTATATACAAAAGAAAGTTATATGAAAAGATGTGTTCAATGAACATTATCTAACCCAAAATAGCAACATATATATCACTGCTTTGGAAGAAAAATGAGAACTCAAAAAACCTGTATATTGGATTATTGCATCATAAATTGTAATATTGGATGTTCTTTATAGTTGAAAATTGTCAAAGTCTAGTTCATGTCCTCACCACCAGAGAACCTTAGTGTCATTTTTCTGTTGGAGCTAGTTACCATTCAACTGCCAATTCAAATGCCACTCCTAAAAACCTTTTATTTTGAGTTGCATTGTTTTTCTTCCGGAGCAGCTATATATTTCTCATCTTACACAGTTATTGGATTTTATGTTCTTAAATTCACTACAATTTAAAATGTGTAACATTTTGTTATGTATTACACATGATTTGTTGCAACAAACCTTCTGAGGAAAAAACATAGTTATAGCAATGACAAGATTATAGCAATGACAAGGTTTAAATAGCCTTAATAATGAGTTTTAAAATTTTTTTTAATAAATCGTTTAAGGTGCACTCGTAAACAAGTACACTATCTTAACTTTAAGCACAAAAAAAATGCCATCTTAGACTTAACCAACTAACTAACTTGTAGTAAGCCACAAACAGAAAGATAGATGTTGTGAAATTTCAAAATAAGAAGATTATCACCATGGAAATAAAACAAAATTATACACTCACATAAAAATACATAATAAACCAAACTATGGGTTAAAAAAATTATCTCAGCAATTACCCTTTATTTTAATGATTTTAACATTTAAATAACAAACTCATTACCATTTGAGAACATTCTTGCAAAGCAAATATATAACTTACTTCATGTCGTAACTAGTCAGAGGTAGTCATGCTCTTTGGACCCAAAACACTATATAGTTGATTTTTACTTCAGTCATTACTGTCTGTTTTAGTTTTATTCAATCTATCATTAATTGCTCTCTATTCTTTCTTCTTCTCAAATACAGAAAAAGACATACAATAACCAAGTCAAATATCTATAGTATAACAAGAAAAATGAAATGAGAAAAAATAAAAGTGGAAAACCCATCAGAAGTTGAAACAAACAAAAAAAAACTTATTTTCTTGGTTTATACACTATAAGCTATTTCAACATGAAAAAATGATAACAAAGGAGTATCAAATAATTTATATATCTTTATCATGAATATAATTATATGCAATTCATGAATAATTTTAGGCAGTTTATGTAGATATAGTAAAAATTAATAGGAACATAAGTAATAATAGGAATTTTAAGATAGAATTATAATGAGAAAATATTAATCTGTCAAACTTAATACTTATTTATGAGATGACCATTTTTTTTTTATTTTTTTTTTAAAGGAATGTTGAAAGTCTGTATTTTTCATACATATATGAATATAACTCTGAATTACAACCAATTTTTTTAATTACTTTAGTCTGGAATAATTAATTAAGTTTGAAGTATTTGAAAATATAAAAAATGCAATTGTTAAACTGCTTACTTCAACCTTACAAGCCATTCTAATTCTCAAATAAATTCTACTGGGTGATGGTGCTATTTAGGTGGTTTGTAACGCTCAAATAAATTTCAATTAAGCTATATATTAGTATCAGTATTTCTGTAAAATACATGAAAAGTGGCAAATACTTTTACAAGTTTAATTATCATAAAATAAAAAAAACCATTAAAAATTTTATGGAGTGGTGTGTTTTGTGTTACTTAAATGAAGTTCTTATAAAAATCATTAAAAAATGTACATGAAATTATGAGAAGAGTCTGAATACTTTCACCTAAAACCTATGAAACAAAGTTAATATTCCTATGTTACAATGGACAAGTGTTGTGTTTTCATATTGTACTTTGAAGCAGAGCTCAGGCTAGGGTTTCTAGTTTGGTAGTTATTTCTAAAAGAAGGATAAAAAGTAAATATATACAAAATAACATTCACGTGGCAATGACATACAAAGTTATATTTGCAACCAGGGATAGATCACAAAGGATTCCTAAGTATTGGTCCCCCATGAATAATCCCCAACAAACCTCTCCAGGCCACACACAGCTTAATTGCAGCAATGCTTGGCAGAATACATCATAAATTGTGCAACATCAATACATTGTGTGAGAAACATCATGTTGCTTGTACTTAAAAACAAGCCAATCTGATTTTCCCCTCTCCAGTCAAAGTTCCAGCTCTTAAAGTGAAATATTAACCAAAAGGATTCATGCTATAGAACCCAATGAAGAAGTAAATGTCCTGATGAAACTATTTAGATATGAACAAAGTCATTTTTCTTCAATTACTCATAATATTCCATTATGATTACTACATAGTCTTACTAAAGCTTCATTTCACAAAACATAGTCCTTTGAAAATAAATAAATAACTTGAAATTGAACAAATGGTAAAACTAATCACATTTTTTTAAACATTCCTTCTTACATATTATAAGGCAAGTTTTTTTCCTCTCCTCAGTCTTTATCTATGTGGGATTTATTAGGTTATCAAAATGTTTGCAGAAGTATAGACTAACCCTCTTCTTTTTCCCCAAATGACAGGCACTTTTGTCTACAAATATTTGTGCATTCTACACCGCAAAATTGTTGGTTGCTTGTAATGGGAGCACCATACAGATGAACCAACACCTCCTGGTACTACCTTGATTTATATCAAGACCCCCAGAGGATGACATCTGAGGGGCTTGCACCCTTGCCTCATCCCTACTAACCCCACAGAGGTACTTTGAACTTACAGATTTAACGTGTCCTTATTTGTTGTAGACATAAGAGCATTCAGTAGCACTTGTCAGGACTTGAACCAAGCACCCCTAGTACCGAATCCCTAATGCACTAACAAATCAGGCTGCCCTGGGCCCAGTAAGACTAACTTAAAAAAGTTCTTAAGGTACAAAAAAAGTCAAGAACTTAACCATCCTTTCAGAGGATATAGATATGTTTGAAAAATTAAAATTAGTTGAAACATTTGGTAAACAAATGATACTCATTAGGTAAACACAGACCTAGTACAACATATAAGTTGAATAATCCTAATAGAGGCTAATATAAAAAAGTTTAATTTTAGCCTACATTTAAATAATAATAATTAACAGCATGTTTGCTAAAATGCTCAAACACTTTCAAATGGTTTATGGCAAAGAAAAATGCTGAAAAGTTGAATCCTAACAATATATATAGTTATAAAAACAAACATCCTTCGGTTCAAGTTCAAGAAATAATATAATTGTTAAATGCCTTGGACAAGCTAGCATGTGCACTTTTGGAGTCTTAAATAAATCACAATACTCAGCTAACTTCCCATAAAATTAGATTAAGTAATATGGATGCTTTTCATAACATGCATCTTATGTTTTTTTGCAATAAAAGCTAACAATACAAAATTTGAAAACATTCAAAGGATAAATAAAATCTAATACTTATTTAAAAGGTAAGAAGTTATACAGATAGAAAAAGAAGATATTTGGCAACATTGAAAAAAATTCATATTAAGATCATTCTGCTTAAGAAATGCATTAGTAAGTAAAGAATAATATATTATTGTTTTAAATAAAATTATCTCATACAATAACACTGTAATTCATATCACAAAATGAAAACTGTTTACAAAACAATAAAATAAAATAAAATCCATTTAAAAAGTTTGAGTCAATCTGTTTCAGATTGGTTATAAACAAAAGAAACAATATACTACAGAATAATATAAATTAAATTTAATAGGTTTTCTGTACTATAAATTATCACAAATTCTGAACATTTGGCAGCAAATATGAATAAGTAATAGCTATGCATAATACACTTAATGTCTCTAAGTATCTACTATCAGATGATTTCATAGTGATCATTGGTATTTGAAATGAACAGTCACACCCATTTCAAGATATAATAGTTTTAAAAAATTAGAGGTACAGTAAGTACACGAGTCAGTAAGTACAAGTACATGAATAATACAGAATTCTGAAAGATTTTTTTAAAAATATGTATTCATTGGCCAACAGAAACAAAGATCAGTTCATACAAACTCTTAGACATTTTTTGACTTTAGACATTTTTTAAACAATTAAAATGAAAAATCCCTATTTATCAAAATACCCTGAATGAATTCTTATACATATATACAGCCCAAGGAGTATAATCTCTGAAATTATTTTTATATACCTGTTTCATAACAGCCATATAACATTCTGTGTATATAAGATTAAACATCCTTAAACCTTAAGGAAAGTATATTTCTGAATTTTTTTTTATTTAAACTTAATTTTAAGGGTCTATTTAAGTGTTCAAAAAATTATATTAATTATTATGTTTATTAAACCGAACATATAAACAGTCTTCTTTTTCTGAAGCATTACAATGTTCTGCATTTTAAACAGTAAAACATGAAAGTTTGTATCCTCATTTAACCTTCCTTCTTTAGGCCCTGAAAGCATTAGGATTTTCATTCTATAGAATTATTATAAAATTTAAGTTCTAGTTTAGAAAAATAAAATTCATTTTTCTTTACATATTAATCAAAAACCAAAGTTACACAATCTTTCAGTTCCTTGTCGAATTACATGCAGTTTCATCAAATTACAAATATTAATTGAATGATATTGTTAAGTTACATTTTAATAAAGCTTATTAATTTTAATAATAAATGATGATTATACAAGATTACATATAAAGAAGTAGCCCAACCAATATGATTTGGAGGGGGGAGGGGGAGGGGAAGATAAATATTAACTCTCCACATCTTGGGTTTACAGATATCCTAGCAAGGTAAATAAATACCACTAACCAAACTTTAGATTTTGCACCATAGAATTACAGTCATCCCCCAGTTGTTGATATTAATCAATCATAAATAAAATATATTGCAATGCAATAACTCTAAGCTAACATTGAAACTAAGTTTTGGAGGTAAAACATGATTATCTCTTTCTATAAAAGTTTTCTAAACAGTTAATTTTCCAATTATTTTTTTCAAAACAGCATAAAAACATTATAAGCATTTCTATTTTAACTTAAAGTATAATATAAATGCTTGATTACAATCTGCTAAAACCAGAAAATAATAGTTGCAACTTCACATAGTTCCTTAAAAACCAAAGTAATAAAAGTCTTATGAAATCATACCAAGAAAAAGTGAGTATTTAGCAATATGATTCTCAGCGAAAAAATTCTAGTAAACTAGCACAACACTTCTATAATAGTCAACTAGGTGACTCAATGAAAATACAGAGTTAGCAAATGTAATGCATCATTGCAGAAACTGTGTCAAACAACGGAAAAGAAAAAGTTATTAAGAATTTTAGTGTTCCATACAGGTAAGTTACATATATACGCATCTAAAATTGAATTTAGACATTTAGTATAAAAGTTTATTTTAAAAATAATTTTTAAAAAAGGTACTTTTGAAATATTGAGATAACCGAAATTTCTAAAATTACAATCATTCAATTGAAAAAAAAAATGAAATTTTTTAAAAAGGGATAAAAGTTTTAGTTTTAAAAATTATCATTTCCACTAAGAAGATGAAAGAAGTTGGATTTATATACGTAGCATATAGATCTAAGAATCTTAACAATTTTTTAAAATACTTTTTTTAAAATATTGATTTAGTATATTAAAAAACATTTTACGCATAACACGCGCAAATTACTGCTAATACAACTTTAAGTAGAATAAATCATAACATAAATTATAAAATTTTTACACTTAATCAACGTGATATGAATGCAGGCAAAAACAAAAGGGGCTATGTAAAGTGTTTTGTATTATTTAATTAACTAATGCACAACAAAAAAACACTGAATATGACCTTTATACAGATAACATAATAATTCAATTTTTAATTGAAAATTAGAAAGTACTAAAGTATTTCAAGCAATTTCTTACAAAATAAAAAACAATTCCTAATAGGCTTACATCTATTCTAAAATGTTTTACATTGCTTTCTATCAATAGATTTTACAAGCAATTATTTTATACTGTTATACTATTTTATTATTTTTTCCTTTGATCAATTATTACTGATACAAGTTATCGATTCTAAATGACAACAGTTAATAAAAGAGATAATGTCAAGAAGAAATCTCTATTACTTACATAATCACGTGCAAACATACCACAGCCGAAAATTGGAACACACCAAATTTTCCAACAGTCCATTTGTCGGAAATCAAATTTCGCTCTTACAAAGAACCAGTGCAGCTATCCAGATTTGGCCTTTTATCACTCGTATAATAACATTCTGAATTAAAAATTATCAGCAGTCAAGCCTGTTTTCTTCCACAAAATTTTATTTTATATAATTTCGCCGTAAAAATATGGGTAGTTACATTAAAATGAGTTCTTGTTCTTGGATGCAATTAATAACTTGGGACAAATCCGCGAGTTAAGGTTTCGAAGAGAAAGCCAAGACAGACAAAGCTCGCCAATCAGAATCGAAACTAAAAAATCGGTACTTACGTATTATAGCTGAAACTTGGCAGCTTTTACCCTTGGCGCAATATCCGCCCGCCAACACCTAATTTCACACTGGCAACCTATTTTCTAACCGGAATTTATAAACAACATTTCCAGCAACAGCAAGTTTAAAAATTACAAATGTGTGGAAAACGTGTCAGATGAACAAGATTTCGATTATAAATAATTTTAGCTTTAATTAAAAATTGTGTACTAATGACAAACCAGAAATGCACGAAAAATATTCAAAATGAGTATGTTAAAACAAACGCAAACTTTCGAAGCTTAAGTCTTAGGATGCTAAAATTTTGCATGGTGGTTACTCTTAAGTCCTACGTGCCCACTAGAAATATTTTTGAAAAATTACAAATTTTAAGGGTGTTAAAAGGGGCTTAAACCCCCTCCCCCTTTAAAATACACCCAATGTATCTCTTGAACAAAAGGGTCCGGGAAGTTGAAATTTTGTATGGTGGTTCTTCTTAATCCCTAGGTGCACACCAATAAATCTTTTTTTTTTTAAGTTCAAATTTGAAGAGGTTTATCCCCCCCCCCAACAAACACACACTCACACACACACAAAAAAAAAAAAACTGTATCTCTGGAACCATAAGGCCTGGGAAGCTGAAATTTTGTTGATTGGTTTCCCTTTAAGCCCTATGTGCACACCAATAAATCCTTTCTTTCTTTTTTTTTTGTTGTTCAAATTTTAAAGGGTTTTGCACCCCCCCCCCCCCAAAAAAAAAAGAGAATTAAACCCACTGTATCCCTGGAACCATAAGGCCTGGGAAGCTGAAATTTTGCTGGTTGGTTTCCCTTAAGCCCTATGTGCACACCAATAAATCTTTTTATTTTTTTTGTTAGTTCAAATTTTAAGGGCTTTGCCCCCCCCCCAATAAAAAAAAGAAATAAACCCACTGTATCTCTGGTACCATAAGGCCTGGGAAGCTGAAATTTTGCTGGTTGGTTTCCCTTAAGCCCTATGTGCACACCAATAAATCTTTTTATTTTTTTTGTTAGTTCAAATTTTAAGGGGTTTTGCCCCCCCCCCCAATAAAAAAAAGAAATAAACCCACTGTATCTCTGGTACCATAAGGCCTGGGAAGCTGAAATTTTGCTGGTTGGTTTCCCTTAAGACCTAAGTTCAAATTTTAAGGGGTTTAGCGGTTTAGCCACCACACCCCAAAAAAAGAAAGAAACCTGTTGTATCTCTGGAACCATAAGACCTGGGAAGCTGAAATTTTGCTGGTTGGTTTCCCTTAAGCCCTATGTGCACACCAATAAATCTTTTTATTTTTTTTTTGTTAGTTCAAATTTTAAGGGGTTTTGCCCCCCCCCCCCCCAATAAAAAAAAGAAATAAACCCACTGTATCTCTGGTACCATAAGGCCTGGGAAGCTGAAATTTTGCTGGTTGGTTTCCCTTAAGCCCTATGTGCACACCAAAAAATTTTTTTTTTTTTTTTTTTTTGTTCAAATTTTAAGGGGTTTTGCCCCCCCCCCCCCAATAAAAAAAAGAAATAAACCCACTGTATCTCTGGTACCATAAGGCCTGGGAAGCTGAAATTTTGCTGGTTGGTTTTTAAGGGGTTTAGCGGTTTAGCCACCACACCCCAAAAAAAGAAAGAAACCTGTTGTATCTCTGGAACCATAAGACCTGGGAAGCTGAAATTTTGCTGGTTGGTTTCCCTTAAGCCCTATAGGTGCACACCAATAAATCTTTTTTTAAGTTCAAATTTTAAGGGGTTTATCTCCCCCCCCCCCCTAAAAAAAAAACCACCTCTGTATCTCTGGAACAATAAGGCCTAAGAAGATGAAATTTTGCATGACGGTTCCTCTTAGGCTCGAGGTGCTGACCAAGAAAGATTTTTAAAAGGCAACTTTTAAGGAGGTTGTAAAGTGGTTTTAAATCCCCAAAATAAAACTGAAATATACAAAACTCGTATTTAAAGTCGGATCACTGTCGTTAAATTATGCGATGAACTCCTTCAGAGAAATGAACCCACCTTACTGCTAAAATTAACTGAAATTAAATTAACCAAATGACATAATTCATGGCACTCATGTAATCTGTGGCGAAGAACATGTATTCAGCTAGTATGAAATATACGAAAGCAGTTATTAAACATGCATCAATATTTTGAGCAGCAGCATGTTTAAAAAAGTATGTGGAAAACACATGGAAAAGTAAAAAAAAAAAAAATCTGCAGCTGAAGAACAAGATTTCGCTATAAATAATTTCAGATCTAATTAAAAATTTCATATTAAAGACAAAATAGAAATACACTCCAATACAAGACACTACATACAAAACAAACAAAAAAAAAGCGACGCGCCAAGAAGGGGTAATGTAAATTGGACACCAATTGATATGCATACAGGTTTCAACGGAAAATGCAAATATTTAAAGTTTGGCGGCCAATGAATGAGCATGTGACGCTGCAGAGCATCTTAACTGCGCAACTGGCAGGATATTAAAGAGGAGAAATTTCGATTCCAGGTCATAAATTCTTTACGAATTTCCTTCCGTGTACTAAGGTAGTCAGTAACTATGCCTCGCATACAGGGGCGCGAACAATATGTGCAGATGTCAGCATTTGAGATACGATGTATAGTTGGGCTCAAAGAAGCCGGTTGGTCTAATCGGCGAATCAGTCGACATTTTGATAGGAGCGATGCCACTACAGACGCTGCTCACACATTTTTTAGATGATGTATATTGTATTCACAAAACTAAATTACATAAAATTCTTGTGTTTTAAATGTTCTATTTGACATCCCTTATTCTGAACTATCTTTCGACACCGCAATTTCCAGGATAATAATGCCTTTTGAAGTGTCAGAAGAGGTATTCTATCCCATTCCTCCTGAACAGCTTTCCAGAGTCCTGTAAGGGTTTTGGGACGACGTTTGGATAATGCAGATTTTAAAAGTCCGAAAGCACAAAAATCCATAGGTGATACATCGGGAGATTTAATAGGGATATCAGTGAAGGGTATGGCCTTGATACCAGTTTTGAGTTCCATTTCTTTTAGGAAATTTACAGTGGATTTTGATGTGTGACTGCTAGCTTTGTCCTGATGGAGTCTCACAGATTGATGGTACTGTGGGTAAAGCGATGGTATTTCATTCAGAAAAATTGGCGATAAAATATGTTCCTGATAGTATATGGAGTTAATTTTGACATTTTTTTCCACTCTCTTTATTTTTAACTTGCCATTATAAGAAAAACCAGCAACAATCATGAATCCGTTAGAAAAACTTTCTTTCGATTCTTTGAACCATGTACTTAAATTTTTTTCTCCCCTTTTATGATAATAAATGGCTCTTTTTTTGTTGCAATAATTTAAATGCACCCATGATTCATCTATTGTGACAATTGTTTTCCATTTTTCTTTGGATAAGTGTTTCTCGTATAGAATTCTGCAGCGTGTCCTGCGTTCAGTGATATGATTTGGAAGAAGACGATTGCACATTGCGTTTTTTCGCTTTCTTAAGATTTAAATCAACGTTTATCATTTTGCTTACAGTGGACACTGAGCATTTTAAGGATTTTGCAACTGTCCTTTGACTAGGGGGATTTTCTTTTAACATTAAACAACGTACCTTTGCAATAGTCGAATATGTCCGTTTTTTCCTTGGATACTTGTTTGGAATTTTTGTCCCACTTGAGGCTCCAATTTGACGTTTTTTTTTCCTTTCTTGTTGACGATATTACCTATCGACGCTTTAGATATCACAAAACCATGACTCTCACATCGTTTTTGGATAACGGAGTATGCACATTTCTCTTCGGAAAGAGCAGAAATGTAGCCTTCGAACCACTGCTTTGTTAAAAACGCCATTTTGAATAAAAACAAAACTTTCAAGCCGCAGAGGATAATTTTGATTTTTAAAAACATAGTACAATTGCAATTATTTCTTTTGCAGCAAACGATTTTTTATTACCGCTTACCAAAACTGTCTAAAAAATGTGCGAACAGCCTCTGTATTATACGATGTTGGCAGGAATGGGTGAACCATGGCCAAACACAGCGTCAAGAAGGAAGCGGTTGGCCTAGAGACACGACAGAAAGTGAAGACCGAGCAATCGTCAGAGCAGCACTCGCAGCCCCAGATTCATCATTATCATCGATCGTACATGCAACTGGTGCTTCGGTCACCGCAAGCACCCTTCATAAGCGGCTCAGAGAAAGGGGGCTGAGCTCACGGCGCCCCTTGAGCCGACTACCATTGACCTCTGTACACCGACAAGCCCGTTTGCCGTGGTGTCGGGCACATTCGACCTGAAATCAGGGGGGGACAAAGGGGGCAAATGCCCAGGGGCCCGGTTAAATAAGAGTTGACTAAAAAAAGTATACAATGTTCAAATATTGAGTGGAGAGGGGGCCCCGCTGTATTATTTTGCCCCGGGCCCTGGCTCAGTTGACGACGGCCCTGCCTGAAATGCCAATGACTGGAGTAGAATTGTCTTCAGTGATAGAGTCCCGCTTCGAATTGAGCCCCGATAACCAGCCAATATGTGTCTGGAGACACCCGGACAGCGGTGGGATACCATCCTGTCTTCCGCCATACGAGCTGACAACCAGAAGTGATGGTCTGGGGTGCCACTGCATTTTATAGCAGGACCCCTTTGGTTGTCATCCGCGGCACCCTTACAGCAAAGCGGTACGTCGACGATATTCTACGCCCCGTTGTGTTGCTCTTCCTATCACGGCATCCTGGGCTTACATTTCAGCAAGATAATGTCCGCCCGCACACGGCGAGAGTTTCTACTGCTTGTCTTCGTACTTGCCCAACGCTACCTTGGCCAGCAAGGTCGTCGAATCTCTCCTCCATTGAGCACGATTGGAGCATTATCGGCAGGTCTCTCCAACCAGCTCGGGATTCTGACGATCTGACGCAGCAATCGGACAGAATTTGGCATATCCCGCTGGAGGACATCCGTCACCTCTATCAATGAATACTAAGCCAAATAACTCCTTGCATAAGGGCCAGAGGTATGTGGACTAACGCGTTATTGACTTTTTCACTTTGTGGAGCTCTTTCTCTAGAATAAATCATCCAATTTTTCTCAAATTGTAATCATTTGTTTTTCTGTACATGTTCATCACATCTACCGATTTCCGTCCCAATCGGATAACTCCTCCTTGGTGAGTCTTTTTTTTTTTTTTTTTTTTTTTTTTTTTGGGGGGGGGGGGTCTAAGAGTGTACACAAAAATATTCTAAATGAGGATGTAAAAAGAAAAAAAATATGAAATATGAATAAAAAGCTGTCATTAAGCATGCATAACACTTTCCGGAGGCCGCAATTCTGCAATGGCAGATAAAATACTGGAAAATTTGTCTACTCCCGCTACGTGTTCACGCCACAGGAATTCGGAGAAGTAAGTATCTAGATCAGTGGTTCTCAAACTTTATACAGTCTGAGCGCACTTACAATACTACAGATACTTGCTGGCGCACTGTATACAAAACAGGACTAATATGTTATAATTTGGTGCAAATCTGTTCAAATAGGCGGGATTTGACTGGTCTTGGTTGAATAAAGTTCACCATTTTAACAACTTGATCTAAGACCTATCTTAAATCGTCTCCTAATGTTCTTGACATGAAGGCCTCTCTATGAAGGAAGCAATGAGTTACAATAACATTTTCGTTTTGTTCCTTTATAAAAGATACAAGACCCTTGTTGCAGCCTATCATAGAAGGAGCTCCACCTGTGCAAAAGCCTACACACGATTTCCACGATAACTGCCATTTATCAAGGTAGTTATTCAGGATGTTAAAAATGTCCTCACCTTTTCTAGTCAGGCTTAATTCTTTGCAAAAAAGAAACTGATTTGTTATTTGATTTTCGTTAATGAAACGAATGAATGCTATGTGATGCGCCTTGATGGTAATGTCGGTTGACTCGTCAACTTGCAGTGCAAAATCAGAACACTGGAGTTTATTACCACATACATTTTTCTCAATATCAGAAGACATTTCCAAAATACGCCTGTTCACAGTATCATTGGACAGAGGTATGTAGATTATTTTCATAGCTGCTTCATTTCCTAACACCGTACTGACAATATTTTGGCAAGCAGGCAAAATAAGTGACTCACCCAAAGTATGAGCTTTCAAATTTTGTGCGATCAGTTCTGAGACTTGGTAAAAAGCAATTGGTTAAGAAACTTATCCATTTTCATGGGTGAATTATTTTTAACAAAGACAATTATATCAACGGTAGTTATTCTGAAAGTTGTAAAACGCACAATACGATTACTCTTGACGGCACTTCACAATACACGACACGCTCACTCACCAACGCCTGTTATGCAACACTGCCAGTTGCCAGTGACGAAAGCTAGTGCCGGTGTTAACGTGCCGTTCCAGCCACGTTTGTTACGTGTTTTAAACGCGTAAAAAATTTGCGGATCAGAAGCTAGTTGCAAGAAAAGTAACTTATAACTATCATAATAATGTCGCAACGAAACAAACCGAGTGTTCGAAAGAAATGGTATAATATAGTAACTTAGTATACATTTGCTTTTCATATCTGGATAGATTTTTTAGGACTACTACGGAGCGCACCTGGAAAATCTCTGGGGCGCACAGTTTGAGAACCACTGATCTAGATGGTGGAGGGCAGTCCCCCTATGTTGTTTGTTTCGCCACTTGGCAGTTCTCCAAAATCTTTCTATTGTTTGAGTATGCGCACCGGTCATCAGGTCGACGAAGTTGTATCTATGGTTCACAGTAAAAAGTGCCTAAAGCCAGCCTTCTCCAGTTCTTGCGTTTTATAGGCTCTCCAGCAGTCTGTATATATTGTGTTGCTCTCCTCGACATGGTCGCGAATAGTCGACATAAGCATTGCAGTTTAAGCACTTATACAAAAAAAACCTCTCCCGGCTGCATATTAACTACCTATACTCGAGTTTGAACAACAGGGAAATTTCAAGCCCGCTGATTCGTTGGTTTCTCCTCGTCATCTATGACATCACTTAGCGCAATTTCCAAACACTTCCCGTGGCGCCATCTTTTCACCTGAAACTGAATTAATCGTGAAATAATTCGAATATGAAATTCTAAGTCGCTAAGTCGAGTTCCAAGAGTATACTTTTATTATGAAAAATACACTTATTATTTAAAAGAAAATTTCTAAGATTGAACATTTTATAACAAGTTAAAGAAACCTTTGAAGAAAAAAAAACCTTAAAAAAATTAAAAAGAATATAATGGTAGCTTTGAAATTTTTATGAAATATGTAACATTTTTGGAGGGAGTGGATTTATTTTACAAGAACTTGCATTGAAAGATATAAATTTATATGGGTATATGTGTGTATTATTTTGCAAGAATACATTTTTAACCTCTATTATTTTTAATATATAAACTTAACCATACACTGCACGATTATTTCTTTTACAAATATATTTTTTGTCACACATATTTGGCCCTAGACAATATTTAAAAAATCCTTTATGATTTTTTTA
>OU015498.1:122447226-122599726 GCA_907164885.2 Dolomedes plantarius | reverse complement strand
AATTACAATATATAAAATTTCACGTTTATTCGCAATATATATATATATATATATATATATATATATATATATATATATATATATATAAATCCAAATTTTCGCATTTATTTAAAAAAATCACAATTTTACCAACTAGGTTAGTAATATCGTTGTAGTACTCTCCGCGTCCTCTCCCAACATTCACGGTCTTTAGCAATAAGTATTAAGCAAATTTCGAGAGTGAGATCTCTCAGTTAAAGACCGTGGATGGTCTTAATTATGCTGATAAATTATTACGATTATTACCTAATTTCGATTAAAAAGCCGTTTATCACCGAGCTTTCGCCAAAAAGTAGTAAAAAATAATTTTTGCATTTCTTCATGTTGGAACAAAAAGGGCCAAAGTCCATTTTAATCAAATGTCAGAGAATATCAGTTTCAGTTTACAAATCTTACTAACGGTTTGTGTATAAATATTTTTCCAAGTTTTATCTTTTAATTTTAGTCATAGTTTTTGCCTACAATCTAGAAATATATTTATTTCGATTTCTTTTTCATTTGTCACTCAATTTTCAAAGTTTTGGACATTGGTCCTTTTTGATCCAAGGTACAGATTTATTCGCTCCTATCGACAAATTTCGCATTTATTCGCATCTATTTCGTAAATATAAAAATTACGTATCCTTAATAATGGTTCCCTAGTAATGGGCCGTGGAATAGAGATTTCTTCCATAACATTGGCTCTATGGAGCCTTTACTCGGTTCTGAACAAGATACGGCCGCTTAGAGGGGTGGCCGGCTAGAGAAGTTTCACTGTATATATATATATATATATATATATATATATATATATATATATATATAATCTTATAATCTTATTGTCGTTATCTTTAGTAATCCTCACAGTGACTATTAAAATGGTGCAAACGTGATAAAACTAAAATAGCACAATAGAATAACTTCTGTATCTGGAAAAAAAACATGAATTAGAGCTCTACGTTTGTGAAGCTGGAAATTGCCAACGGAAACGGAGAAAAACTAAGTTTTGTACTTGAATCTGTTTTAAGATCAGGAAGTGTTTACCATATATATCTATTAATAATGTGATTTTTAAAAGTTGTTAGGATAATTTAAAGTTTAATGAAACTATTGCAAAAAATGGTACTTACCTTAGGCGTTTATGTTTCGATACCTATAATTTTTTGCCAACACATTCCATAATGATGGAAGATGGAACAGGGAGCCAAACGAAATTACGGAAATTATGCTTTCTAAAAATAAAAAAGGCGATAATGTATTTTTGTATATCATACAGGATCTGAGAAAGGCTCTTATAGCGTGTTTCAGTGAGTGACAGGAAAATAATTGCAGTTCTGATTTAGAAAGTTCTAAAACAGAAGTGTATTCAATTAACTATACCAGTGGCTCCGGAAAGGGGGGGGGGGCTTCTACCTAGCTAGCGCTCGTAAAATATTAGAATTTTCATAAATTGACTGACATTAAACTAACACTTCATTAAACTGACAGTAATTACAAATCAAAGCCTTTTGAACCATTAGAAGTAGAACCTAGTACATCTACTAATATAGTTACTAGCTTAGCAGTAGTGAGTGAAGGTTTTGGGTCATTACATTCTGATGTTGATCATGAATCTAATACAACGTCATTATCTGGTGTTGGTGATTGGTGAAAATCGTACTGTTCATATTCATCCTTTAGATATAGGAGATTTTATTGAAAAGCATGCTTCTATTTCCGATGAAACAAGATATGCGTTATTCACTCGACATTTTGTTCCCGATTCAAGTTACAATTTTAAAAGGGACTCAGATGGAAAAAGAGTTTTTCATTACGAATGGTTACAAAATTACGATTGATTAGCTTATTCCAGTAAACTTTAGGGTGGACTTTGTAAAGCTTGTGTTACATTTCGACCGAATTTAAGAAGAGGGGTTTTGGGATCTTTCATTGTAAAACCTTTTAAGAATTACAAAGACATCCATGAAAATGCAGAAAAAATATATATATATGTGTTTGGAGTGGCATCGTTCATCGACAACTTTCGACATGTTATGGAGGGTAAAAGTACTTGTGTCACTGAACAGCTCAGTAGCTATGAACGGGAACAAGAGGATAGAGATTCCCTCTAATAGAGAAAAACTTATGTCAATCATTTCCACTATAATTTTTTGTGGTAGCCACAATTTACCTCTCCGTGGTAAAACCACTGAAAATTTTGATTATCTCCTAAATTTTGGAGTCGAGAGCGGAGATTTAGTATTAAAAGATCATTTGGAAAATTGTGCAAAAAATGCTAAATATACTTCTCACCAGACTCAGAATGAATGAATTAAGATTTGTGGTGATATTATTCGAGAAGAAATTATTACAGAAGTGAACGCCAGTGAAGGTTTTTCATTGTTAGCTGATGAATCTGCTGATATTTCTGGTGTTGAACAGCTCTAGATAGGAGTAAGATTCGTAGATAAAAATAATTCAGTACGCCAGGAATTCTTGGGATTTACTGAACTTAGTTCCATGAATGCAGAAGGTATATCATCAGCAATATTACAAACTTGCGAAAATTATGGCTTAAATATGCAAAAGTTAGTAGGATTAGGATTTGATGGTTGTGCAACAATGGCAGCGAAAATGGAGTGCAGAAAATAATTCGTGAGAAATATAACAAAGCTCTCGTTTTTCGTTATGCTTCACACAGACTTAACTTGGTGGTCAACGACTTAAATAAATCCAGGATGTACAAAATTCAGTAGCTACTATCAAAAAAAGTCATTAACTTTTTCCGCGAAAGTCCATATCGGAGAAAATATGTACCTAAAATTCCCTTATTTTGTGAAACTAGATGGTCTGCCAAGTATCTAAGTCTACTAGAATATTTTTGGAACATTTTGAGGAAATAAGAAATGGCCTAGAACATTTATCATATACGATGGAAATAAATGGAGATACACGATCGAAATCCAACCAGTTGTTATGCACAATTTCCACTCCTAAATTTAATGTGTGTTTGCATATTATTTCACACTATAGTGCCAAACTGGAGCCTGTTTGTAATATTTTATAAGCAAAAACAATAAACCTTTTATCGACGAAGAAACATATTCAATTACTTTTATCTATTCTGAAAGATCACAGGGCTGATGCAGAGAATTACTTTAAAGATATATTTCAAAAATGTGTATTGGACGGAAGAAAATTTGACATTGATATTAAAACACCTAGATTAGCTGCAACGCAAACACAAAGGGCTAACTACTCTACTGATAGTGCTGAAAATTATTTTCGAATTTCTTTATTTACTCCATATCTGGATTCAATTATACAGTCCATTGAAGTCCTATTTTCCCAAGAGACGGATAGTGCGTTTGCTCTGTCTATTTTTCACCCGCAATTAATCATACAGGCAGAAACATTTAGTTTGCTAAAATAAAACATTCATAACATCTCAAAACTGTATGAAATTGAAAATTTGTATTGTGAAGCCGAAACTTGGAAAGAAATGTGGGCTTCAAAAGTCAAAAGTAACGAGTTTGAGACTGAGCTCCAGGTTGTTGAATTAATAGATAAACATTGCCAGCTCTTTCCTTGCATCAAAAAAGCGTTAAAATTTTTTTTCGCCTTACCTCCCACCACAACAACAATTGAAAGATCTTTTAATACGCTCCGACGGGTAAAAACCTGGTTGAGATCAACCATGTCTCAAGAGAGACTTTCTGATCTCTGTATGCTTAGCGTTCACAGAGAATCTGTGAATAAAAATAAAGACACATTTATTGAAAAAGTAATTAATAGATTTTCTCAAAACAGAAGAAATCTCTTATTACTTTTCTCCGATTAGACAAATTACATAAAAGTTTATTTTTTATAACCGTATATATGTTTTTTTTAAAATAAAGGTGTAAAAGTTTTAATCTATTTTACTTTGCCCCCCTCTATATTTGACTCTTCCGGCGCCACTGAACTATACCACGGGGATCGAGAATCGTGTCCGGACCCAGGCAAAATGTTCTTGCCTTGCATCTGGATTATTCATCATCCGCGTATTGTGTTGAAAGTAGCTAATTATCATTTCTGTTGAGGTCATAAATTTTATTTCTCATCATTACTTTTCTTTAATTTTGTGATGGCAACACGAAGTTGATATTAATGTCGCGAAAAGAATTTTACTTCGGTTTTCCTCTTGCGATGTTCTGTAAGATGATGTTTATGTGAGCTATATAGAGTCAGACAAATTAAAAGTTTTTAAAGGAGAACGAAAAAATTTTTATATTCTGAGAGAGTCTCACTTACTTCCTCTTCTCTTCTGTCTAGCCCAGTGGTGCCTAACCTGTGGATTGCGACCCCCCCCCCCCCTTGTGAAGTGTTTTCTGGGGATTCCTCACATCGCCGAGGTAGTTTCAATTGGTAGAAAACTAGTATCACGGAGTTTAGACACCCCTGTTCATTACAGACCGTCGTAACAGTTAAACAGTTTTATGTTGCCGTATGAAGTCTTTGAAATCCTTTTAAGGACAGTTATTCATATACGTAGTTTATCTTTCTTATTCACTTATTCGAATCAGTTCTCATACCAATTGCTGTGTAACCTAACGCTGAAGTTAAGATTTCCCGGCAAGATTTTATGAAAAGTGTCTCTCCATTTCGGAAAAATAAAATATTTTAAAATATATTATATGAAAATGGGTAAATTGTAAATTAATTTCTGTAAAAAACTACATCACTCTGTTTAACCCTAGAGGTTACGAATTATTCTCAATCCAGTGTTGCATATTTACTTTTCTCAATACATTATTTACAAAATTTCATTAACATACAGTGTTATCTTTAGTACAAAATTATGCAGTTTTATAACTGCATAATTTTGCCACTTCAAACGATAAACAATAAACGATTTTTACCACTACAAACGATAAACAATAAACGATTTTTACCACTACAAACGATAAACAAGCTTACTAAATATTTATGGTTTGTTTAATAATTTGCAAAAATGTTCAAAATGAAAACAATATTATGGAACGGAATAACTTAATATTTTTCAAAGAAATAATTTCGCCACATTTCACTTAAAAATCATGATGATAGTGTTAAAATAGAAAAGAGGTAAAATCTAGTTATAATTAAAAATACTTAAGTCGTCCACTAATTTGCAATAGCACACACACTTGAACGTCGAACTTAGCAGCGTCTCAAAGCATATTTTGGTATATAACGTAATATTTTAACGAATTCAAGGTCTCTCAGAATAATGCAACAAAAGTATTTTGGCTATTTTATGTATAAACTTTTATAATTACAACTGAAACAGTGATCTCAATTTACACATGTATTCCCAAGGATTTGTTAATAAGATAAGAATAATAAAAGCATCCAACTCCTCTTTAAGTTATGAAAGCAAATAATATCACACATGATAAATGATCGCCTGGAGTGGCCCGAGGTTTAAAAGAAAAGAAAAAACCTGAACCAAAAAATCAGTACGGTAAATTTTATGATTCACAATGTAATGAAAAATCGGAAGGTGTATATACAGTGGCTCCCAAAAGTGTTCGTACACTTACGAATTTCAATGAAATAGGGGTCTATCCATTAATTAAAATGAATATTTCAGAATGGTTATTTAATAATAAGATCTATAATCTATTCTTAACAAAACTACATGAAATATTTTGAAAACACAGCAAAACTTTATTTTTAAGAAACCAATAATCAAAAAGTAACAAAAACTTTATCTCACAAAAGTCATCGTACACTGAAATATTTTCGGATAAATTCATAATTAAAATTATCGTCTGGCGCTTTATTTTTATTTTTGAATTGTGGTGGCATTTAAAATATCGTTTGGCTTTAATTTTTGCTTGCCTACTCCGTAATATTCTATTTATTATTTAAAAATGGCTCGTAGTCGTAAAGAAACAACAAACAGCATTCGAAAATTGATTATTTTTCATCATAGTAGTGGTAAATCAGTTCGGAATATTGCTAAATTACTTAATTTATCCCATTCTACTGTGCAGTATGTGAAAAAACGCTTTAAAGAAGAAAATTGGATCGAAAACAAGGTAAGAAAAGGCCGTCCGGCAAAGTTAACAAAACGAAAATTGATTATTTTTCATCATAGTAGTGGTAAATCAGTTCGGAATATTGCTAAATTACTTAATTTATCCCATTCTACTGTGCAGTATGTGAAAAAACGCTTTAAAGAAGAAAATTGGATCGAAAACAAGGTAAGAAAAGGCCGTCCGGCAAAGTTAACAAAACGTGATCAGAGATTTATAATTAGAAAATTTGTGAAAAATTCACGTTTGAGTGCTGTAAAAGTTTCTGCAGAATTTAATAAAACATTTTCTACTTCAATTTCACCTGAAATTTTTTGACGAGTTCTCAGAACAGCTGGATTACATGGGCGTTCTGCTCATAGAAAATTTTTTGTGAGTGACAAAAACAGAAAGTTTAGGCTTCCCTTCGCACTATCAATGATAAATAAGCCCCAAACCTATTGGAATAATGTCTTATTTGCCGATGAACATTTTTGGTGCTGATGGGCGTATAATTGTATGGAGAAGAAAAAAATGAGGAACTTAATCCCAAGAACTTAGTAGGAACAGTTAAGCATGCCGGTGGAGGTATCCTTGTGTCGGGGTGCATGTCAGCATCAGGACTAGGAAATTTGGTAATTATTGATGGCATAATGAATCATGCTGTTTTTATAAATATTTTAAGAGACAATTTAAAATTATCAGCTCAAAATTTGGGTATTGGAAACAACTTTGTTTTTTATCAAGATAACGATCCTCAGCCCACGGCTATCAACGTTCGCATCTGGTGTCTCTATAATTGTCCACAAGTTTTTAAATGACCACCTCAATCGCCAGATTTAAACCTACTAGAACATATTTGGAGAGAACTGGAGGTTCGAGTACGAAAACACGACATTCACACGAAAAGCGAACTAAAAACAATTATGATGGAAGAATGGATGAACATTGATTCAAAAATTACAAAAGAACTAAAGCAATCTATTCCCAGACGTTTAAAAGCTTTTTGTGGATGCTAAAGGATATCCTACTAAATATTAATTTAACGAAAAATTAGAATATTTACTAAAAAGTAGAGATTTTTTACAAGTGTACGATGACTTTTGTGAGACAAAGTTTTTGTTACTTTTGGATTATTGGTTTCTTAAAAATACAGTTTTACTATGTTTTCAAAATATTTCATGTAGTTGTGTTAAGAATAGATTATAGATCTTATTATTAAAAACCCATTCGGAAATATTCATTTTAATCAATGGATAGACTCCTATTTCATTGAAAATCGTAAGTGTACGAACACTTTTGGGAGCCACTGTATTTCCAAAAAATCAATTTAAAATTTGGAGAAATACACTTTAAAGTATAAAATGCATCCATGTTGAAAAAAAAAAAAATTGTATATGAAGAAAAACTCCTCTACAGCTTTCTGAACAGAAATTTATTTAAAAATTACTTATCTACCTATCATTATTTGATGAAAAAATTTGCACGTTTTCAACAGATAATGCTCTATAGCCTAATAACTTAAAGTTATCATTGTAAATTTAGGAATTATTTGATTCTACGGTAACTACGACAGAAAAAAAAATTGTATAACTGTTGACAAATGCCGCGATAAAATAGTCGTAGCATTTTTATTCATGATTGTAAACTGATAGAAAAAAAAACATTATTACACTCACCAAGTTTTGAGCCATACTATAACTGCCTCTCTTGCGATCACTTAGCCCGTCCACAGCTCGAAGCTATTAAAATGTTCATGTGGACCAAAAATACGGTAAAAAGTCACGGGGGATTCTTGTCTCCCCCCCCCCCCTCGTGTCACAATACATGACTCAGTGTTTCCAAGACTGTGGCTGTATCCCCAGTAGAAACTGTTTTGCCGTAGTTTTCAAGTGTAACCTCGGGTGTCCGGTGTCCACAAGGGTCAGTCGAATGATAAAATAGCTACAGTCGACCTCTGGAGAGAAGAGACCTGGGACCGGTTTTAAGGTTGCTGCCTCCGGGAGGTCGATTCTCAAAATGAGGGGTCGGGGATAATCAACACCCCAGTACCATTTCCAGCGGAAAGTATTTATCGCTCTTTAGACATTAAGAAAATTATGAAGGTTTTAATTATTTAGGCTTTAAGAAAACCATCGCATGTTTTGATTTCCATTTTCATGTAATCAACGTATTTTGGGACTTTTTACCCTGCATCGTATTACTTACTATTTCTCGAAGTAATGTAAGGGAGTTTCAGAAAACCTCAATAAACTTTAGAGTCATGTTTATTTTTATAAATACTGGATCATACAAAAATTTATTATTATAGATATAGATTTCAAGTATTTTGGGTTTGCAACTGTTATTTTTTCTTTCGCCAAAGGAGACGCGATCTTTTTCGGTAATTTTGTTTTCATTTAAGGGGTCTCGGGAGTCTTACTATTTTACTGAAGGTGCAATTTAGCATCATGTCACATTTAGTTTTATTCCTCATTCCCTACAAAACATAAATACATGAAATTTTTACCACTGAAAGCTTAATATATGTTCTATGTAGAATAATTATTTCAATGTTCTACAACTGGTATTTTAATTAATTTTCCATTTTTAATTTTGATGAAAATTTTAAAATTGTGTTTTGGCTTGCATCCATTGCGCGCAAGACTGTAGCAAAACTATTGGTTCTAGATTCCCAAAAAATATTGATAAAGTTGTAAAACTAATGTATATTTAACGTATACTCCATTTTTAAGCAATTAAAAACTTAAATTTTTTAAATTAAAATTAAAATTACAAAACTTTGAAAAAATACATTTTTTTATTGAAAACATGTTAATTTTAAATAATTAATGCAATTAAAAATACTAAATTTAAAGTATACATTATTCCTTGCATCAAAATAAACGTATTCACCAAGTTTTATAGAAATTGCTTTGTCAGTTTCTTTATCAGTCAAAAAATGACTGCAAAAAAGACACAACTCTAGTATAATTTTACCCCAATTTCCCCCTCCAAATTTCGGAATAGAACTTCACTTTAAAAGCCCCGGCCTTAGTTATTGCTGGGCCCAACTGCAGAAATTGCGATAAAAATATAATGTACAGATATTTTGATAAAAATATAGTTACACACTGGCCTGTGGCGTCCTTGTGGTACAACGCGCTGGCTTTCGGTGCTGAGGGTGCTCGGATCGAATCCCGGCCTTGCGCCACTGAAAATGCCTCTGTTTATGTAGTCCATTTATAGGGGGTAGTGAGGGTCCGCTTATATGGCACCCCCATAATAAAATATTTGAAAGTGGTGTATGTCCACTTTAAAAAAATGAGTTAACGGTGATTTTAGTAAGATATACACACCTTTTTTTCGTACGATTTTTTTCATAAAGTAAACAAAAGAATTTTGGCTATAAAAATGTTATCGCAAAAATTTTTTTTAAAAAGTGGAATAAGTCCATTCCTAATAATTATAATAAAAGCAACTTGCTTATTGCAATTATTATTGATTATTACGACTTCACTGTACACTACGCTTTAGCATATATTACTTAGCTAGTGTCTTAAAAACAACATCGTTAACAAAATAACGGTATTATTGTTCTGATTAAGTGGTCAGAAGTAATTTCACTGATTTTGTTTGGTTTTCTTTCGCAATTCCTACTGTTTGGTTTGTGTTTCTTATACTAATAGATTGCAGCGTGAGTATTATTTAAATATTTTTATTAAAGCAGGAAATCAAAGTTTTAGATAAATAACATTTAATACAGTTGTTACAATGAGTTCACATACCAATAAAAAAGACGATAATATGTCAATTTGGTCTGATAGTGATGTTGGTAAGTAAGAGTTTACATTAAAATATCCATTTCACTGAAACTAATGTATATAACAATATGGACTTAATTTCCACTTGTTTTTATTTTTTATAATATGTTATTTTTGAAAGTGGTATAAGTCCATTTGGAGCTAAAAAAATCGTTTATTTTTTAAATAATTTTAATAATTATTATTTCATAGTAAAATTTAAAAGGTGTATAGTGTTAAAAACATCACTCGAATTGATTAACGTTTGCCAATATTTTTAAATTCATTCAAATACAAACCTTTAAATATCTCGATACGTGAAAAATGGACTTATGCCACTTTCAAAAATAACAGCTCATATGTTAAAGCCATTTCAGTTTAGACATATTTTTAATTTTCCAGATCAAATAGGTTCAACTGGCAAGGTCGGCCCTGCCCTTTAAAGTGTGCTACCCTAATGACCTCTCCTAATCAAAATTCGCAATTAACTTTATCAACACTATAAAATTTCCCCATTTTCCGCAATTTGAATAAGGAAAATTTTCTTCAAACTTTAATTTCCCCCTCTTTGAAATATTTTCTCATAACTTGGTTTTTGTTAACTTTTAAACTGGCCAAAATTATGGCTAATTAAAACGGGAAAGATGTTTTGCTTGGTTGCAAATTTATACCTTGGAAAATAGACTTCAGAAATGAGCATTTAAACATTTCAGATTATACAGCACATCACGGCAGTTAATATTCCAAAAGGTATAATAGTTCCAATAGTGTTTAAAATTTCCTTTCAATTGTAACTGCAGATGTGTATTTCTCCCCATCTGTTTCTTGTAAACACTGCGTTTTCTTTAATCTAAACCATTGTCAATCGGCAGAAAACACCTGTTCGACTCTTCCTTGGGACAAATGTCGATATTTGGCTAAAAGTGGGGGATGTTTGGTGACAATCTCTTGACCTTCGCTTTAACGTTCCACCCCTCATCGAAAAAGAACTCTCCCCGAGTGACGGGTTTCTCAGGGATCTTCTCTTCAGAGGTTACCAGTACTAGCACGTGTGTGTGGCCTTCTCCAGATGTGACGAAACCTGATCTTTCTTTCATTCATTTATGGGTTGCAGTGCTGTTGGTTACGGTTCACCCCCCCCCCCCCGTTTCGCCGACACTGAAATTTCCTTCCCCCTCTCGTTGACAAATTCCCCAAAGAGAGGAAAATCATCACCCCCGTTTCCCCGACACAAAATTTCCTTCCCCCTTCTCGTTGATAAATAACACGGTGAAAGGCAAAGTGGTTTAGGTCAGTAAGTGAAGTGATGCAAGTCCAAAGCGTTTTACTGCAAAAAATACAAAAAATTCCACTATAAATTGGACAAATTATAATTCATAATAATTATTATAATATTGCAAGTAATAATTATTTGCAATTCCACTGTAAATTGAACATGGAGATTACATGTTTGCCCTCAAATAAAAAAAGTTGAAAATGTGACTTACATCACTTTGTCTTTCACCGCCTCAAATGTTTATTTACAAACTATACTATGAACACTCATACCAAAAATTGCACAGCAAAATTGGTTGAAGCGCCATCCATTTGGGAAACTGTTACAAAATACTTTATTTCAGATTTTTTTACTGAATGTTTTCTAATAGATTTACAGTTAATAAGAATACATAGTCATACGTATACAATTGTCTATTGAAAATCTATTTTCCTAAAACGAGAGGTTTTTGTAAATGAAAAAAAAGTGAAAGATTAAGGAGCCAAAGTCCTTCGGTAAATGAATGGTTATTGATCAAACATATTTTTAAACCCTCGCCGACTTGAAATCCCTAAATATAAAAGGGAAGCTTGAACGGGAAAAACAGGGCGGAAGGAAATTTCATGCCGGTGAAATAGTGAAAAAAAAAAGGGGGGGGGGAAGGAAATTTGGTGTCGGCGACACCGAACATTTTTGTACAGAGTTTTGTATTTTTCAGGTACTCATTTCCAAAATTGCGTTTAGAAAAGCACCTGCCGTATAATGAGTGTGTGACTCTCGGGCCACACATTCAAGCTTGGTGTGCCGCAGTTTGAGTATCGCTGCTCCAAATGAACACGGGGCGCAGGTTACGAGTTTCGAGGGATTGCAGTGACGTCATACTATTAAAGTTACCGACCGATCTGAAAATAATTGAGCAATCGAGACGATTCCACGTCCCTCTTGCTTCCTCGGCCCACGCATAGTCGAGTTTCCTCCATGATTGATTATAATCTCTTACTTAAGGTAAATTAATACCATAAACTTAAAGCATTGTGACGTGAGAAAAAGTAAACTCTTATGGAGTTGTTCAGAGAAGCGGTGATGATAATCTCTTACATACTTTTCGCTGCAAAGATAACAGCCAATCAATTTCTGTGAGCATGAAGCGTGTAAAGTTCCTTTCGGAGATACTCCAGACTGTAAAATTTAGCTTTTAGAATCGTACAGGCTATAAATACAAAACACGTATAACCTATTATCAGACCTTAAAGAAGAGGTAAGGAGAGGGGTGAGGGCCTGTTCACATAGAATCCGTAAGCGTGAGTGTTACTGGTATTGAAATATATTTAACCAATTAGAAACCTCCAAACGATTAGTCACGAAATTGTTAAGGTTTATGATTGGCTTAAAATATGTCAATACGTGTGACGCTGACGGATTCAATGTAAACAGGCCCTTATAAGAGTCCGATAGCGGAAGCGTAAAAGGAAAGATGGCGCTGAGACGGAAATAAACCAATCATAGGCGTTAAAAATTTCGTTGCTAATCGTTTGGAGGTTTGTCATTGATTAAATATATTTCAATACTTTAATGCTTCCCTACCGGATTCCTATGTGAACAGGCCCTTAATGTCCTACATTAGTTTTATGGGACCAATAACAATTTTTATTTTAATTTAATTAAGGGTTGACAGTTGGCACCGGCCTTCAAAGTTACTGCATGTATGATAAAAACTAAAGAGAATGGAGTTGGATTGATATATCTCAGAATGGTACGCGTTAATCACAATTTGATTTTATGAAATTTCTACATTTTCCATCACTTACATGAATCAAGTAAGACATACTCTTAAATTAAGTTGAAAAACTAAGAAAAGGCAAAAATTATATGACAAAAATTCTTTTTTTATTCCTTCATCACATAAATTTTACAAAAATTAAGTATAAAAATATCAATTTTAAGATCACCACTTAAATATACTGCTCTTATTTTACTCTGTTTATTAACATAAGTACTTTATGATTCTTGAGAAGCAAAATCTTTATTATTATAGACAATATGCAATACATAGAAATTAATTTATTTTTATTTAAGAAAAAAGGCTAAAAATAATGAAAATTTTCAAGAAATGCTTAAAATTGTCATATTCAACAGTTTTAAAGCCTGTTTCTATCCAACAGATACAATTCAGAACAGAAAATCTTGATGACTTTTAATACGGAGGTTCACACTCACGTACCTGAGATAAAAAGATCTAATAAATAACTGGTTGCACAATGTTTTCAATGTTACTTAAACATGTATCGTAAGATTTCTGGAGAGCTTTAACAAGTAAACATACACTGACATCACAAAACAAATGCACCTCAAACTCACTAGACATATGCACAATGCATTCATAACAAAACACTATATACACAACAGACAGAAATATCACCATAATTTCATTACTATAAATCTAGATATTAAGAATGGCAAGAGACTTTTACATGTAATATTTTCAATACAGAAATGATGACTGTGTTATGTAAACTCTCTAAAAATGAATACTGAATATTCCTTAATACAAATAAATTGTCAAATATCACATCTAAAAAATACAATAAATAACAGGAAATTTCTTTCCTTTTGCTGCTCTCAACTTCCTAAAATAAATTTAAGATAGCTGAAAGATACAATACTATTGAAATAACAATATTTTTGACTTCAATGATGGTTCTGAATTAAAAACATTTTTTTTTCAAAGAATATCAATCAAAGAAAAATGAAGAAAAATATATTATTTGAGGATCCACATAATTGAGGATCACATCACACAGTTAATGATATATTAATTTAAGAATAACCAAAATAAAAATCTTGAAATTAAAATAAAAGTTTTTAGATGTAAGGCCTGTTCACATAGAATCCGTCAGCGTCAATGTTGGGATACTCCCCACTTTCCGTCTTTCCAATTTGGAAATTAAACGTTATGTTGTTTTTCCCGTACAGTGTATGAGGTACCAACTTCAGGGATGACATAATTGTAACCATTTCATTACGACCGCAAATTGTGATGTTCAGTTGCTATTGCTAATTGCGATGTTTGAATTTAATATTTCTTATTTCCGATGTTTATATATTTTTGTAATATTTGTTATTTATTGTAAGTGTATCTTTATGTGACAATTATATTGACGTTTATTTCGCATAAACTTGTTCTGTTTTCTGCATCTGTAATTACGTTTATGCAAATCAGCCAGAAGCACACGTGGTTTTTTTTTAATGTATATAACGTGCTGGCTTCACTTAGCTCCGGGGTCAGTCGGAGCATTGTGTTGGGCAGTAAGCTATTGTCGATGCTCGATGTTATTTCGAGTTTATTTTTGTAGTGGTTTATCTTTTAAAGAGAAAATAAATCTACGTTTTTTATCTTTAAGAAAGACTGCTTCTTTTACATGTTGCTGCTTCAGCCCACTGCTAAATTCTGTGATAATGCTTTTAAATATCTACCATACCTTATTTATTGTTTTAATCAGGCCAACAGTCAGTGTTAAAGATTCCGTTTGCACTGAGAATACAACCTGTTTACACTGAGTGCAAAACAACGACTGTCAGCTAATCAGATGCACTCGGCACTTTCAATGTGAACAGATACTCTTCTCAGTGCATCTTTAACACTGACGCTGACCATAGGCGTAGCGTGTCCAAACTTAACATGAAATGAATTAAAACGTTAATAGAAGTTCAGTTAAAATAGGAAAATTATAAACTTTTAAGAAAGTTGGTTTCCCCCCCCGCTTTTTTAAACTGTGAAACTGAAGATTCCGATTATGTCTTTAGCCTTAACATAGTTTTTAACGATATGATCCATAAGAAATAGTCGATGTCTATATCTTTTTTCTCATTTTATTTACATCATATTTATTTTTCTCATTGTATAACTTTTGAATGTTACTCAAACATCAATTCTATTGTTTTTCAATTGAAAAAAAAAATCTTAATATTTCATATTTCCAGGGCCATCCGGCAGTCAGTGCTCTGAGGAGCTGAATTCAATTTGTGCCCCCCCCCCCAAAAAAAAAAAGTTAGAAGCATGCTACGCCTATGACGCTAACGGACTCTGTGACCAAGCTGTTATTGGACAAAAACACATTTTTTAAAAAAGTGATATAATAGACTGCTATAAAAGATGCATTCATTTGGTAGGGTTTAGTTTAGAGCGCTATGGTCATTTTTTGCTACATGAGGGTTAATTAAATTAGATCAGAACCTACTACGGCTACAAACGTCGATGCCAACAGCAGGACTCGAACCCACAGACTATGGTACCAAATGCCAGCACCCTATCCATTTGGCAATCACCCGGCCAAAGATGAATTCATACATAGGAATAAAAGAGTAAGAAATTCAGAAAAAAGAGCACCAACAAGCAAAACTGAAGTATAACAAATATACTTTAAAAAATTCACTATAAAATTGTACAAAATTCAAATTTTTAATGCATTAGAACAGCCTTCTCCTTAGGAAGTTACAATACAACAAACGTACAACAAATAAAAGATACACTGTATGCCATTAGGCAAACCCAGAGAAAAAAATATGCACAAAAACTTGAATGTATACAACTGAAAGTTCCAATACAGATTTAGACATATTTAATGAAGGGATACCTATGCTAGAATTATTAATATGATGAAATGTTATGATAAAAATTAATATAATTAAGTTAAATAAAATGATATATTTATCATCATTTAACTTCAGAAAACAATAAAAAATATGAAATAAATCTGAAGGAAACTCAACAAAATTTACAGAGTGTGTGCCTTTGTCAGCTTTTTATTCTTAAGAGATATTAAAGTAAATAATGTTTAAAAGAGTATGAAGCTCCTTTCTATCACATTTTGTTAGGTTTCTAAAAATTAAAACAGATAGCACTAACCAAAGAAGTGAATCCATTAGTTAATATATTTAATGTTTGTAAACCTCAGACAGATGCACGCATAGTCTGATACAAGCTTTCAGTTGATGACCCTACTCAGCAGAAAATTTAAAAATTGTTTCAGTTACATGTAATTCAGAGCCAAATGCAATTAAATATGCATTTATATATACATATATATATACAGGGTGTTTCATATTGAATGGGACAAAAATAATAGCATAGTACAAATTCTGTAATTGATTTATATATCCGAAACAAATTAATTCTGAAACTACAATTATATAAGTTTTATCTGGCAACAGCGAAAAATCTTCCAGTTACGAAATCGCTGCTAGAGGCAATGTTAATCAAAATGGTGCCATCCATGCAGGAGAAAGTGTACTGTGTTTTGGAATATGCCAAAACATCTTTGATTATCGTTCCCTCAGTTGGAGGAAGCGGTTTCCAGCTTCATTCTGCAGCAAGACAGGTACCACATTGGCATAAAAACGTATGTCATAACCTGAACAATAGTCTACCTCATTCCTAGATTGACCGTGCTGGGTTAGACGATATGCCATTGTTTTGTTGGCCACTGAGATCACCAGATCTAATCCCTTGTGATTTTTTCCTATGGGGTTTTGTTAAAAACAAAGTGTTCATGAAGGACTTACAGAAACTGAAGCAGCGGATAACTGAAGTGCTCGAATCATTAGCAAAGAATATTCTATCACGAGTGTGGCAGGAACTGGAATACCTCATATATATTTGTCGTGTCACCGGAGGGGCACACATAGAACACCAATAGAAACTTGGATAACTATAGTTTCACTGCAAATTTGATTTATCAAAATAAAGCAATTACAGCATTCACAGGTATGCTTTCTTTTTGTCCCATTCAATATGAAACACCCTGTATATATATATATATATATATATATATGTAGGGTGGTTATAATTAAACTTCCCCTATAAACAGTCTCCTACAGCTCAAATGGGTGAACGGAATGTAACTACATTGGGTATATAGACTATACACGAGATGTGCTCACTGAATTTTGGAAAAAAAAAGAAGTTCAAAAATGTCTACCAGATGGCACTTTTCATGGAAAAACATTAAATTTAGCAAAATAAAAGACTAAAACGGAATACATAAACAATATTAACAATTCAGAATAAGATTTATAAGTCATAATCTGTACCTGTTTCTGCAAACTCAACAGGTTTTTTTATCAAACAGCAAAGGCATACTGTTATTTATTTCATTACCTTTATTTAACGTACCTCTATTTAATGTTTCAATGACAAGGGGATCAAAAACTAGCCAATAAATGTTCAAATTGTTTATGTATTCCGTTTTGGTAATTTATTTTGTTAAATTTAATGTTTTTCCATGAAAAGCACCATCTGGTGGATATTTTTGAACTGAATTTTTTTTTTCGAAATTCCGTGAGCACATCTCGTGTATAGTCTATATACGCAATCTGGTTACATTCCGTTCACACGTTTTAGCTGTAGGATGCTGTTTAGTGGGGCAGTTTAATTATAACCATGCTGTATGTATATATATATATATATATATATATATATATATATATATATATATATATATATATATATATATATATATATATATATATCATTTATGTAAGTACTTCCAAATCCTTTCAGAAAAGTCATGAACAGGGAATGTTTGAGGTAAAAGTATTGATGCAAGGTATTTTTGAAAGCTGGGTTTGGAAATTAAAATAATTATCTTTATGTTTGTTACCAAATGGGTTAAACAAATTTCACCTTTTCATTTTCAATTATTCCGAAAATACTAAATATTTCTGAAAGTTGTGCAGATAGCACAAAGGAAATTGTGTTCTGGGTTGTTTTACAGTGAGCCGGGGTATACAGAAAAAAAGAAGGGGGTGGGGGGTGGGGTGAAAAATGTTTCTGAACTACCAGTTATGATTGATTTGGCTGACAATGAATTGAATTTTTATTATATGTGATACCTTCCTCTCTCTTGAACGTTTATTTCACTGTGCTTTACCCCTGCCTTATCCCAAACCCCCAATCAATCAATTTAACACACCATAGATGCAATCACCACCACCACGTCTCAACCTGCCAGGGAGTTTGCTGTCTTCCCAGTTCATATAAATGAAACAAAACTGTGAATACATTATTTCTATTTTGCACATATGTGTATAATAGTACACTTTCAAATCACTCAAGCTTTTAACCTTTAGCATATGGGACACATTTTTCCCATTCCCTCTTTAGAACAGGAAATTTCATACCCCCTTTTTGTAAGAGCAGCCATTAAGGGTTATATATATATATATATATATATATATATATATATATATATATATATATATATATATTCTTGGGTCCGTATTCTAGGGATATATGCTATCCCACCTTGTAAGGAAAAGGTTAATATATGTTAGATTTGGAGTCTGGAGCAAATTTTTCTTGTAAATTAATGGTAACCACTTTTCCACTTTACATAATTCCAGCCTATAAAAGATTTCATGAGTATGTTCTTTTTACAGATAGTGGGGTTAAACCAGTAAAATTTACTAGAACATGTTTAAATCCCCAAAATATATCTTTATATGAGTATCACAAACACAACATTTTCCCTCTGCCAAAGAGGAAGAAAAGGATTTAGCCTTAACTCAAAAAACAACTGCAAATAAATTGCATTTCTGTCTCTGTTCAGAATCATGTAGTTGTAGTAACGTTCTAGTTCAAGAAATTAATCTTTCAGACTGATTGAAAACCAAATCTTCAACCTCATTTCCTCCTTTAAAACTTCAATAAAAATTAGAAAAAAAGTTACAGATGTGATTAAAAACTCATTTAAAAATCAAATGAATTAAAAAGGAGGAATTTTTGGTTATTATTTCTTAATAAATTACTAGTTCATACAACATAATTACACATGTGTAAATACAGTTTGAAAATTTATACAACTTTGTCAAATTCTGAAAGAAATTTTAAAATTTCCTGTTAAGTACAGAAGCTCAACATGTCTTACTTCCTTCACGGAAAATTTAGAAAATAAAATAACCAACTTAGAGTAATTCCAAACTTTCTTGAAAGTTTCAAAGTGGGAAAAATAAAATTCTTCTTATTTCAAACAGACTTATTTTCAATCTTTTGTCTGTCATCATACTCTAAGATGTCCTTGTGATAAAACAGCAAGAAGCTGTAAAAGAAAAAAGAAATTAAAAGAATTACAATCTAACCAAAGCATGCAGGTTTTTAAAAATGTTGATAAGAAAACATTATCTTTGTGAACATGGTTAAATAACACTAGAATATTTTGCAAATAAAAAATTTTTGTGCAATGATACTTTACAAAAAGTTAAAATTTGTACAACAACTACAAACTAAGTAATCAACATTCTTTAATTTAATGTAGAATATGCCTTATTAAATTTACATACATACTTCTCTTTTAACATTAAAACTTATTCATTTTGCCACTGCAATTTTAGCAAAATAAATAATTGATAACATAATTAAAATATAATTATATTAACGTTAATGATAAAAATAAACTAATAAGATTAATAATAATGTATGGTCAGTTAGTACATAATTAGCCATAATTATAAGACAATTTTTATAGTTATAAACTATACAGGATTTTAAATCTTTTTTCACCTAAATAACAAGGTGAAAAAAAAATAAATAAACTGAGAACAGCAAAGAATGTAGATTGATTTTGACACTTCACAACCCAAATTTAATTTTTCACTTGATGAGTTTATATGGTATTTCTTTATACAGTACGAAATAGTATATAATATACATTCATTTAGCGATTTGACACTATTTATCCAAAGGTCTTATTCTTAAATTAATTATTTTTTTAAATATCTCAAACTCTAGTCACATAAAGTATGTGACTCAACATACATGCAAAATGACATCATCCATACATCAACATACATGCAAAACAAGAATGCTGTGAGAAATAGAAAAGTTTTAAAACTATGAAACATCCAAAATAAATTAAAATTGTAATATAATTTATTCAATCAGAAGTTCTTTACATCAAAGAAATTTCATGAACAATTTATTAACTAATTTAAACTTACGCTTTAGTGTTAAGAACTTTTTCAATATTAACTTGTTTTACATCATCATTATCCATGTGAAACCATTCAGTTTTGTGTCGCCTTACGAAGGAAGTGAAATGACCACCACTCTGATCTTTACTTACAGTATGTACTACAACAGCAAATAAATAGAACCTAAAATAACATAAAAACAACTATTAAATACAATAATTGTAATAATATGCATGGATTAACATTTTAAAATTTTGTGGTTATTTTGCAATGCTTGCTTGACTTTTAACTGTTTGCACAACTAAATTACATTCCACAAGGTTGTAATAGCTGTTTGGAGCTTGATAATTGCTTAAAGTCCTTAACTCTCTAAATTATCTTTACAAGCTTAAATTACAGAAAGTGTGATTTTTCAGTTATGAGCAAACAAGACAATTCATGTTACAAGCCAAAATAAATTTCATGGTAGTTTTTATTAAAATTTAAGTAAATAATTATACTTTGAATATTAATGTGCTTGGTATTTATTCTAAAGCCTAGAGAAACAAAGCAATCAAAGATAGAAGTTAAGAAACTTTTTCTAGGTTTTCACTAAAATTTGAAAGATATCAAAAGTAAAACTTTCAATCAGTGTCAGCCAGATGGGTGTCATCAACACAGGCCCTCAGAAAATAAATAATTCTCCCAATTACAATAAATAAACAACAGAATTAATGAGTTCCATTGATACCTGCAATTATATGCAGCTCTATTACAAAATGAAAATCAAACTCCACTACACAAATTAGGGCCTGTTCACATAGGAGTCTGGTAGCGGAAGCGTAAAAGGAAAGATGGCACTGAGACAGAAATAAACCAATCATAGGTGTTAAAAATTTTGTTGCTAATAATTTGGAGGTTTGTCATTGGTTAAATATATTTCAATACTTTAACGCTTCTGCAACCGGACTCCTATGTGAACAGGCCCTTACTCCATAACTCCATTGATGCTTTAATGTGAACTCGTTATCATAGGCAAGTGGAGATCTAAAACACTTGTCTAAATGTTTAAGGCACATGCATGTCTAAGAGCAATAAAACCAGTTAAACATATTAACAAGTTTGAAATAATCAGAATGAAAACCAATAGAAGAAATAAAGATAAGTGATGAGAGATTTCAATGTTATGCACATAGCTGAAGATATATATTCAAGAAAATAGAATAGATATTGAGCATCTAGGGACAATTTCTAGGTTGTGCGTTCCTCTCTCAATTTGCAGCACAGAATGATGCAGTTCCAGGCCTTGCTTCACAACTAGTCTCTGGCTCCCTTTTAGACATGCCTGTGATCAAAAATCTCCATTTGGAGTTATACCACTTTTATCAAGCAGGGCGGTCGACCTGCAATGCCAAGCTAAAAAAAAAAAAAAAAATAGACGCCAAATGAATAAACGCACCAAGTGCAAAAATTCGTCAGACCGCCGTACTGCATATATACTCTGAACCGCTTGGTCCTATTCTCACAATGTTAAAGCAGTTTGCATGTATAAATATTTAAAACTTAAATTTTCTGAAACAGGTTATGATGAGTTTGGTCTATGGAAGAAGGGTTTCTATCAACAAGTCATACTTAAGCCCTTCACTTAGATGTGAAAAATTTGTGATTAGGAAATTAAGTACCAGAACTTAATAAGCTTGGATAATTGATATCACACCATTTTTTAGTCATAACTTTTGTTTTGAAGCTTGGCGTTTTTTACTTTTTAAAAGTTTTTTTAGTGGATACATTAGTACACTTGTCTTATACATTATAGGATTTGATGGATTTCATGGGATGGCATACTTGAGAAACACTTCTTATTAAAACAACATTTTAAAACTAAACAGCCATACAATATTTAATACCTAAAACTTAAGAAATGGCATGCACATGGCTGCTCTTTCACTTGAATTTAAAACTAGAGTAGTATATATATTCTGACGCCTAGTGGCGTAGTGGTAAAAGAGTCAAGCTGCCATCTCACAAGTCCAGGGTTCGACCCTGCGACTGGGCAAGGTTGACTCAGCCTTTCATCCCTTGAGTGGGTCGATAAAATGACGACCAAGCATGCTTGGGAACTAAACTCTGGGGGTCCCACACCAGGTTGACCACCTGACTGAGACATATGCTGTATGGCACCCCAAGTCCATGGTCGAGAAAGTGGAGATGGGTACTGCCGAACTTGGTCCACAGCGGACTGTTCAATTTCTTGTGCCATGAGTTTAATTTTATATATATATTCTACTTTCGCCTGCATCCAGCATGCAGGTGTCCCCTGCATAAACTCAATTCAAAGAAGAAAAATGCCAACATTATCAACTACCTATTGACAATATGAAAAATATACATTTATTAGAACAAGGCTTTTGAATATTACATATCTTTAACTTGTAAGTTTCTAGCAATCAAAAACTTCTGTAAGTAAATTTTTTTTGAGGGTATTTCATAACATGAACTAGTCAGAGTAATTATCAAAGTGTTTTCATTATTTCACTTAAATTGTAGCATTTAGGAATCTTGTACTCAATGTTTTACAAGACATATCACTGATACAGTTAGAATAAACTATGCCCATATAACTCACAATTTAATTTTAGTCACATTTTTTACATACATAGACACACGTACACCCACACATACCCAGATATAATTATATACATTTTTTTTTCAAATACAACTAGAACTAGATTCATGTTATCTATAATTACTTAGCTATAGTCATACTTTTATGCATAAATTTACACACATGATTTATATATGTACAGAGGCTCCCAAAAGTGTTCGTACACTTACGAATTTCAATGAAATAGGGGTCTATCCATTAATTAAAATGAATATTTCAGAATGGATATTTAATAATAAGATCTATAATCTATTCTTAACAAAACTACATGAAATGTTTTGAAAACATATTAAAAGTTTATTTTTAAGAAACCAGTAATCAAAAAGTAACAAAAACTTGATTTCACAAAAGTCATCGTACACTGAAATATTTTAGGATAAATTCATAATTAAAATTATCGTCTGGCACTTTATTTTTATTTTTGAATTGTGGTGGCATTTAAAATATCGTTTGGCTTTAATTTTTGCTTGCCTACTCCGTAATATTCTATTTATTATTTAAAATGGCTCGTAGTCATAAAGAAACAACAAACAGCGTTCGAAAATTGATTATTTTTCATCATAGTAGTGGTAAATCAGTTCGGAATATTGCTAAATTACTTAATTTATCCCAATCTACTGTGCAGTAGTGAAAAAACGCTTTAAAGAAGAAAATTGGATCGAAAACAAGGTAAGAAAAGGCCGTCCAGCAAAGTTAACAAAACGTCAGAGATTTATAATTAGAAAAATTGTGAAAAATTCACGTTTGAGTGCTGCAAAAGTTTCTGCAGAATTTAATAAAACATTTTCTACTTCAATTTCACCTGAAATTTTTTGACGAGTTCTCAGAACAGCTGGATTACATGGGTGTTCTGCTCATAGAAAATTTTTTGTGAGTGAGAAAAACAGAAAGTTTAGGCTTCCCTTCGCACTATCAATGATAAATAAGCCCCAAACCAATTGGAATAATGTCTTATTTGCCGATGGACATTTTTGGTGCTGATGGGCGTATAATTGTATGGAGAAGAAAAAAATGAGGAACTTAATCCCAAGAACTTAGTAGGAACAGTTAAGCACGCCGGTGGAGTTATCCTTGTGTGGGGGTGCATGTCAGCATCAGGACTAGGAAATTCGGTATTTATTGATGGCATAATGAATCATGCTGTTTTTATAAATATTTTAAGAGACAATTTAAAATTATCAGCTCAAAATTTGGGTATTGGAAACAACTTTGTTTTTTATCAAGATAACGATCCTAAGCCCACGGCTATCAACGTTCGCATCTGGTGTCTCTATAATTGTCCACAAGTTTTGAAAACACCACCTCAATCGCCAGATTTAAACCCAATAGAACATATATGGAGAGAACTGGAGGTTTGAGTACGAAAACACGACATTCACACGAAAAGCAAACTAAAAACAATTATGGTGGAAGAATGTATGAACATTGATGCAAAAATTACAAAAGAACTAAAGCTATCTATTCCCAGATGTTTAAAAGCTGTTGTGGATGCTAAAGGATATCCTACTAAATATTTATTTAACGAAAAATTAGAATATTTACTAATATGTAGAGATTTTTTACAAGTGTACGATGACTTTTGTGAGATAAAGTTTTTGTTACTTTTGGATTATTGGTTTCTTAAAAATAAAGTTTTACTATGTTTTCAAAATATTTCATGTAGTTTTGTTAAGAATAGATTATAGATCTTATTATTAAATACCCATTCTGAAATATTCATTTTAATCAATGGATAGACCCCTATTTCATTGAAAATCATAAGTGTACGAACACTTTTGGGAGCCACTGTATACATATACCGTATTTTTTGGACTATAAGACACACCTCAAATTTATGGGATAATTTTTAGAAAAGAATATTTTGTATTTTGTTCAGTATATAAAGGTATTTTCAATTTCTTACTCAATAAAGATAAAAAAATATGATAAATATAATAAATAATATACACAAAATATATAAAATACCTATATATTTAAGTTGCTAAGCCAATTCTTTGGGCAGTCCATGAGAGAAAACTATTGCATCAATTTACTTCATTTTGGTTTTAAATGAAATATTTTAATCTTTAGATGTATCAAATTTAGTTTTTGTAACCACAATTTCTATTTATTGGCGATAATTTACAATTAAAAATTGCTTTCTATGCATGCTCAGTGACATGTTTAAATATGACTTTAGATACTCACTAAGCATGAGGCCGCATAAAACACATTAATTTGTTTATTCCGAGGAATCTCTCTAGCTCTCTCTCTGCCATTTTTATTTTCAATTAAGTTTGTGAGACATTGAATGAAACCTGACAAAAATAATTTATTTCATGCTGTTAAGTAAACACATTTCTTTTTATTGGGTTCAATAGTAATTTTTAAAAATATATTTCTCTATCCTAAATATTATGATTTAAAACATTTGCCAATGATGTGTTGAGTATAATTTATGTATTAGTACATTTATTTACTATCCAGCCATCATGTTTTGATGGGTACCAACTAGTATATAATAAAATATTCATTATGTTTTAATGTTGCCTTTGGACCATAAGACGTACCCCAAGTTTAAGTCCATTTTTTTATGAACAAAAGGTGCATCTTATGGTTTGCAAAATATGATATATTATTTAAATGAAATACTAACATATTATTTGGTGAACTATTGAGGCCATTTTCAGGTTTATCTTGTTCATTTGATGATGAAGTCATAAAGGGGGTCATATCAAGAAATTCTGGAAAACTCACAAATTGCTTCTCAGATTCCTTACCATATTGCTGAAATAAAATTAAAAAAATACATTTATATTACTCAAAAAAGTGGGAGGAAATTCTAGAACATTACACGCATTTAATATTTAAACATTTTATTGCACTTTTAGGATAAATCTATAAAAATACAGAAACACAGAACAAAATCTGTCATATATATATGGTAAGTATTTTATTCAAATATACTGATTTTATAACATTTATATTTGCTGTCCTCAAAAGAGGTCATTGGGATTTTGCTATAACTTTGACTTATATTGTGGCAAATCTCTTGATATGTCAACAAGTGATTAAAACCTGAAAACAAAAGTTGTATTGAATATGACTGATGCAATGGTTACACCTAGGAATACGTAATTTTTGTATTTACAAAATAGATGTGAATAAATGTGAAATTTGCTGATATGAGCGAATAAATGCGAAAATTATTTTTTTACTACTTTTTGGCAAAAACTCAGTGATAAATGGCTTTTTAAGTGAAATTAGGTAATAATAGTAATAATTTATTAACATAATTGTTTATCTAAGACCTCCACAGTCTTTAAATGAGAGATCTCACTCTCGAAATTTGCTGATTACTTATTGCTAAAGACTTAAGGAAGAGAATGTGCAGACTACTACAACATTAGCTTTTAACTAAGAATTTTGATACTTACCTAACCAAATAAGAAAACTGTGATTTTTTTTAAATAAATGTGAAATTTTATATATATATATTGATTGGGCAAATAAATGCAAAATTTATATATTGTAATTTTTTTTTTGCGAAATTTCAATATTTTTTATGTGAAATTTACATACCCCTAGCTATCCCACATGCAACTGGAATATACTTTGACAACCTTTGTATAAGTAGGGATTTGCTGCTTTATTAACAAACAAATGGAATGCTAGCTACTGGAACAGTGAGAGAAAATAGATGTTGCAGTTGTCCTTTATAATCTTGAAAAGAATGATGAAAACCTTGAGAGATACATTTCAATTTTTTTTTATATACACAAGGGGAAATGCTGTTCAGTAAATGGCATAATAAATGCATCATAGTTGCAACAAACTTTCATACTGTTGAAACAATTTACAAAGTATCAACATGAAATAAAGAAGTAAAAGCCAAGACTCTTATTTCCCAACCAAATGTTTTAAATAATTATATTTAAGATATAGGTGGAGTGGATCATCACAATAGACTAATTGGAAAAAAATAGTATTAGCCTTTTGGAATATAGCTATTGACAGGACAATAATAAATCCATGGCTTATTCATAAGGCTTTGTCTGAAAATAATCATATGAATCTTTTATCATATAGACGATATGTTGCAACAAATGACATCCGGTGGCGTAGTGGTTAAAAGCATCAATCTGCCATCCCACAGGTCCAGGGTTCGACTCTGCGACTGGGCAAGGTCGACTCAGCCTTTCATGCCTTGAGTGGGTCAATAAAATGAGGACCAAGCCTGCTTGGGAACTAAATTCTGGGGGTCCCACATCAGGTTGACCACCTGACTGAGACATGCTGTATGGCACCCCAAGCCCACGGTCAAAAAAGCAGAGATGGGCACCGCCGGCCTAGGTCCACAGCAGACTGTTGTACCATGAGTTAGTTTAGTTTAGTTGCAACAAATTTTTTGAAAAACAATACTGACAGAAAAGTTGTTGGTGACCCATGTTCTTCAAATGCCAAAGAAGAAAGCAGATATGATAGAATAAATAACATTCTTGATAAAAGAAGTGACCAACAGAAATGCCTCAACAAACCTTCCATCAGAAAACCAGGTAAAAAATACAAATTATCTTATTTCAAACATAGGTAATAAAAGTATCTTATTTCATACATAGGTAATAGAAGTTGAAATTTTGAAAGGTAAAGCAAATTATGCTTATTTTTATTGTTTATTTAATTTTTACTTTGAAAATGCAAATAAAAGGGTTTATTTAGCCCAATACATGATTAAACTGTCATTAAAATGAAACTTGAAAATTTTAGAATTTTGTATACTTAAGATCCCAATGTCCTATTTTGAGAATGGCCAAAATTTTATCAGGGTTTTGATAATTTCTATTATTTTTGTGTCAGAAATTTTAAAATTAGTGTTCTGCTTCACAATAAGTAATAATTTTTGCATTAACATGTTCACTGCCACTAAAATTGACATATCCATCCTCAGATGCTGACGTTTTTATGGTGTCCACCGCAACATCACTATCCCCTTCCGATTTGCTCGTAGAATCCCAACCGAAATCTTCATTGTCTGTGCTGTCATAATCAGAAAGATCACTCTTTTCTAATAATTCTAATATTTCAGCTTCAGTCAATTTTTTTATTTACTTTCCTTTTCTTGGGTTGTGAAGGTCCTGCCATACTTGTACTGTCTGCCATTTTTAAAAATGCACATAAAAAAATTTAAACACAAAATTTGAAAACCCTGCATGTAAAATATAAAAATAATGCTTCACTAACATGCCTCAAAATCCTCTTCATTCAACCTCCAAGGCTACTTTAAAAATAAAGCATATAACTTATCTTAGTCGACCGTTGTCCCAGAGCATCGCCGGCATATAAGGTAGCACCATGCTGTTGAGCTGGCGCATCAGTAGCAGCGAACGTGTTAATATATATATATATTTTTAATTTTGGAAGTAATGGGTTAAGTCAAAAGCTGTATGTCAACCTCACATCAGCTCCTTCAGGGATTGTGGGCTATCCCGTTGCAATAAACATTTGACATTTTGGCTATGTGGTACTTGGCTTAATAAACCAAGTGATGTCATTATAAAATGTAATGCCTATGGGATTAAACCACTCAGTTAAGTATTGGTGGAATAGTCTTATAAACATAGGTGTAATAAGTGATGAAGAAAGTGATTAAAAATAATTACATGCCCTGAGCAGCTAATCTTTGCACTGACATTCCAAATATCTTGAAATACAGGCTATAATAACAAAAAAAGGAAGTCAACAATGCATTAATTTTGTTTTAATTTCAGATAGGCATATTACAATAATTTTAAGATTTTTTTTACCACTTACGGTAATTATCTATAGATGCCAATTCTTTAATAATACAATACCTAGTACCTGCAAATGACAGGTCAGTAAGAGCGGAAGTTTCTTTAAAATCATCATTTTATAATATTCTTTAACTTTATTACAATTTACATAATATGTTCCAATACTAGTTATCACTTAATGTGATTATTTTAAAACACTAAATTTTGAATAATACAATATATAGTACCTGTACATGGAAGCTCAGTATAAGAGGAAGTTTTTTTACAGTCATAATTTGACGAAATTCTTTATCTTCATTACAAATGTCACATTGCTTTACCAAATATCCTGATTGTATTCTGGAAAAAAATTCCATAATAAATTATACTAAGATTTAATACATGCAGAAAAAAATTGATCTGATATTAAAAGATATTACAAATACATCTCATATTAAAGAGATTAGGTTATATTATATTATTGGAATCTTATAATATAAGATTCCAAGAAAAAAACAGGCAATAGAATAATTATCATCATAAAAAATACTCTAAATACAAAATAAAAAATTTTTTAGAAATTTTTGTTTAAGACAATTATAATAATATTCATACTAATAATAACTAACCCTTTTAAATTATCAGTGAGCGATGATTGTGGCACTGAAGAAACACCAATTGTAACTAGAATAGAAAAGAATTAGCACATTAAAAAAAAGTTTTTAAAAAGGCCAACAAAAACCAAGCTCTAATGGAAGAAAAATGACAACACTATATGAACAAAATATTACCTTACACATCACTTATAGAGCTTGCTATATGATTAATGTCACTACTGAAAAAACTTCAGAAGTCTACAATTTAGAAAATGCTGTAAAAAGTAAACTTCTATGCTTCTTTTCTAGACACAATTATTGTACTTATTTACACAATTATTTACTTACTGCAGTATTTATACAAGTATTTGAAATTAACTTCAAACATACTTCTTTTCAACTATAATCAAAGAAATTTACTTATTGGTAGTTTTGTGCAGACTGATACTATAAGTACAATTTCTTCCTAATTTAATTATTTTTTAATTATATACATGATTGGAAAAATTGGAGGTGATAGAACTTTAAAAAAATATTATAAACAAGAAAAAAATAGGACCACTGTTCTTTAATTATATACTTAAAGAAAAAAGAAAAAAAAGAGATGGAAATCACCATTATTTGATGATACATGAGACAGTGGCTTCAAAGTTATATCTTTAAACCTCTCAACTTTTATTGATATGTGCCTGAAAAACAAAAACAAAATAAATCAGATACACAAATATGAAAACCATAATTTGAACATTAATTTTCTTTGTGGAGCATAAAATTTAAAGAGATAATACAGTAGATTTGGCTTATTGCACTGTCAATTTAGCTACTGACTGCAGTATAATGACCAGTTGATAAAGCCTAAACAGTTCTCTCACAGGCATAATGTCATTTTATTATCAATATAATGATCACAAAATAAATCAACGCAATCAACCTTATCAAAGCAACCAACCTTATAGAACCTGAACAGCAGAACAGTGGCAGCTCCAGTCCAGAGACTTGGAGGGGGCAACGTTTTAGGTTTATATATATATATATATGTATATACAGTGGAATCTCGATTGATTGTTCTCCGAATCATTGTTTTCCCGTATGTGTTGTTTATTTCACCCAGTCTCGACGATCATACTGCTTTGTTATGCTCCCGCATCTATTGTTTTCCCGCATTTATCGTTCAGTTCAGTAGGTCCCTTGTAAAACGATAGATCAAGATTCTACTGTATATATAGCTGTATACTAGGATATATAAACATCCACTCATTTTAAATTTAAACTCATTTAGTATTAGGTCTACGATTATATAATTTTAGGCCATGAAAAAAAAATTTTTTTTTCACCTTTTTTTTGGTGTGTGTGTGTGTGGGGGGGGGCAATTGCCTCTACTACCCCTCCCTTGGAATTAAAGACCCAAGAAATTAAAGTGGATTCTTATCTTTGAAATTTTTAATAAAGATAAGTTATAGCAGCTTTGTTTGTAATCATTCTATCATCCTCAGGGAATAGATACACTTGCAGACAGTTAAATACCCTCTCTTTCTTGCCCCTAAACTAAAGGTCAGGAATTCCAACTTATTTATTGGACTGCCACCCTGTTTTCTATTCCTATGTCAGGTTAGAGTAAACAAAAACTAGAACTATCTTGTACAAGAATACTAAACAAGTCATTTACTAGATAGCAGTGTGGACAGGAATGTAATTTCAAAAGATGACTAACAACTGTGTCTAGCATTTGCAACTTAGTTTAAGATCCTTTACCCATGACAAAGCACTCTAGACTGTTCCAAGCAGGGTTGCAAAATAAAAACACCGAAAATAAGGGACAGGTTTTGATAACTATACTACTGGGGAGTCTGGAATATCCCCCAGGGAAAGGGGGTCCTGGGGTACTCCCCCGGAAATTTTTCAAATTTTAACCTTTCAAATAGCCATTTTCAATGCATTTTTCATTCAGTTTTGCAACTTACATAGAGTTTAGATTAAGTAAACAATAATGTAATTACATAGAAAATTTGCAAATCAAAAACAATTTAAAGTTTGTTAAGGCATATAGTACAAAACTACTTTTTATTTTATTAATTAGTTTACTACAACTAAGTAAGTGCCCTTATAAAGTGTTAGGGACGTGTATGTAAAATTTGTAATTTTATTATTGTACAATGTACATAATATAATGTGCGCAGGAAATCTTTCGGGTGACTTTTCAGTCATAAAAAAGTTTTCAAATGAGCATGTTCCCACAGTCTATTGAATTGTATGATATATTGTGCTTTACTGTGTTAAATACAGTGGCTAACTCTACTAGAGCGATTTTGTCATTTTTAGAGGAAATTTTAGTGGTGAAAAACTTTGACAGATTGCTGCTAGATGAAACAGTTATTTTGTTTTTCTTGTGCTTGGCACCCTGAGCATGTTGAGTTACGCCACTCTGACCTCCATGGGCAACCGAAAAATCCTTATTACAATAGCTACAACATGCCATATTAGCATTGTTGGGACTAGGCCTGAGCGAATCTTCGTTCTTCATCCATTCATCCCTAAAAACACATAACCTTTTTTTTGGCCTATCACTATTGGATTTTGAACGCTTATTATTAACACTGTTCATATTCAGGGATTAGTTTTATAACAAACACTTAATTCAAATGCCACTATCTATCAACATGATCACACACTAATCTGCATTCCTATTTAGCACTAGACTGAGACTGTTGTCGTTGTGACGTTTGGATCCTGGCACATACAGACAACTTTCTCATCAAGGGCCTGTTCACATAGGAGTCCGGTAGCGAAAGCGTTAAAGTATTGAAATATATTTAACCAATGACAAACCTCCAAACGATTAGCAACGAAATTTTTAATGCCTATGATTGGTTTATGTCCATCTCAGTGCCATCTTTCTTTTTACGCTTCCTGACCGGATGTGAACAGGCCTTTATATGTGCTCAACTCGTATACAATAAATTTCTCATTTTGGCGAAAAACGGGACTTTTGCCGTTCCGTATCAAAGTTCCCTGAGACACGGGACAAAATTTACAAATAAGGGACTGTCCCTTAAAATCTGGGACATTTGGCAACCCTGGTTCGAAGAGACAAAAGGATCTCAGGGTTGGTTGGTTAGTTTGAAGATCAATGATTATCTTTAGCTACTTAACAGCCTAAGACCAGAATCTACAATTTAAAGCTAATTCTAAATGGCTACATGCAATCAGGCTATTACAGGACTCAGTTATGGATAGTCATAAGATATTAGAAAAAGTCAATAAAAAATATATTTAAAAATGATGATTACCAAAGTATCATTCCTAAATGCACTCCCTTTTTAAGATACCAGAAGTAAAGGACAAGGATGCCATATCATGAACTGCAGATTAAGGCATACTGCCAAACAGGATGCAATGCAGAGCAGTTACATTCCCACCTCCAGAAAATGCACTTTTAGAGTGGTTAAGGAATATATCATAGAAAAACATGCCTATCAATGGAAGCATGTTGAAGGTGAAAGCAAAAATTTTTTCTCAAATCTGTACCTTGAGGAGCCTTTCAATGTATCAGAAACTTGGTAGCAAAATTTTGAATTTGGGAATGGAATCAAATTAAGAAAGCTGTATGCAGAGTTTTCTTTATTTAATCCAAAGGCAGTCAGCTTAAATTGTCATACCCTTTCCTTGACATTCCCAAATAAATCTGAAGAGAAATTTTTATTCAATAAAATCCCAGTTTGATATAATGTCCAAGCAGGGTCAAAGTCACTATTATGTAAGTCTAATGTACATGGCAACAAGAAATATTCTTTTGATAAACATGTATAAATGATAGAGTCAAATGTATTTATAGAATTTTAACTTAAATCACAATTAATTATACAATAAAAAATAATTAAAACTTCATAAAATTTCATGCAATACACCCAAGTAACAAATTTATGTCACGATAGGCACCTTCATATCCAACAACCATGACCAAAGTTTTGCCCTTATTATGGGCTGTAAAAGTGGAAATTCTCAAAATTTTTGCTTATGACTGATTAACTGCCATTATTCCAGGCTACTAACTAACTTATCACACAACAGTCTGAATTGCTTTTCAGCACTGTGGACCAAAGCCTGTGGTGCCCATGTCCGCTTTCATGACAGTGGGCTTGGGATGCCATATAGCATATGTCTTGGTCAGGTGGTCAACCTGATGCGGGACCCCTAGAAATAGTTTCAAAGCATGCTTGGTCCTCATTTTATCGACCCACTCATGGGATGAAAGGCATGAGTCGACCTTGCCCAGTCGCAGGGTCGAACTCTGGACCTATGGAGTGGCAGCTTGATGCTTTTAACCACTTCACCACTGGGCATCTATTCCAGGCTACAGTGAAAAGAAAAAAGCATATGTCCTAATTTGTTGTGCTAAATATAGGTGATTTGAAGATGATTAAAATCATGACCCTAGTAAAAGAGGTCCCTTATGCAAAAAGATAGCAAACCCAGCAGCTGTTTATCTAGGTTTTGCCTTCATTATAGGTTCCAAAGCATTACACAGTCTACAAGTGTGATAGAGTGAAAAAAAAAATCTAAAAGCAGAAATTTTCAACATTTTTCTGGTTATTGGCTAATGGTTGTCAGTCAACTCTGTCCACAATGGAAAGAACAAAATATTCACAGTTTGTGGTGCAATACTTAGATAGTTTTATGATGATAATTACAAGGAATTATTAAGTATAAAAGGGCAGCAATAGGTCAGGTATGACATGCTGAGGAGCACGTAATAAGGGCAAATTCTACGTCCATTGCTGCTGGGTAAGAGAAGAAGCCTATCTTTTTATGATGGACTTAGTTTACCTTACCCTTAACATTCAGACTATCAAAATTTTGTACTACCAATCGATGACACTTAGTTCTTTCCATAGTGAGCTGGACTGACTGCAACATGTCATCAACAGTAAAAATTTAGAAAAATTCTACTCTTGGAAATTTTTCTACCTTTCAGAACACTTGCTGGATATGTCATATTAAAGAGCACATAATATGAGCAAAACTTGGTCCATGGCTGATAGGTATGCAGAAAAGACAGTTATCTTTAAAATTTTAATTAAACAACAACAATTATCAGGGCAAGAAATGAGAAGCCACAGTCACTTTATTTTGATTAAATACTAACCAAGTACACAGCTAAATAATATTACATTAAATCTCTAATTTGTTTTCCTTACAGCAATTCTTTTTTCTTTTGTGCTAGGTCAAAAGATAGGAAGATAGAGAATTGCAAGAATACATGCAACTAAAAAGTTATAGCTAATGATGGAGGCAAAAGGTCGAGAAAAAAAATTACAGGCAGACAGATCAAAGCCTCAAAATTTTTTTTGTGTTTCTTTGTTTTTTAATATCTTTTATAAGAGACTAAAAGAACAATTTTTTACTATTAATAAAAAGTAATTAAAAAAACTAAAGTAGTTCTTGCTGTTTGATTCTAAATGGTTGTTATAAGCGGGAAAAAAAATACATAAAGGGGGGGGGGGGAGGAGGGAACACAATTTTGGTTCCAATATCTGGGGTCAAATGAAAATCAATATCATGTAGGAATACAATAATTAATAACAGAAACAGTTATTAAATAAGTATCAATATAACAAATTAATATCAACATATCAATATATCAAAATAACCTTACTTGCAATCTTGACAAGTATCTTCATAATGTAAAGAGCCAGTAAATATAGCATCAATTATACAATTGCAAGGATGATCATTAGATGAAATATTTTCATTTAACTCTGCAAACAGGCAAAATATCAAATAACAGCACATAATCAAGAAATCAACAAATTAAAATGATAAAAATATAAGAAAATAGAAATAAATTTACCATGATAATGTAAATGCAAACATTCTAACAATTTTAAATAAAACTCATGTGCATCATGTTGATCAGTGTTCTTAAAATCCTTTGCTTGAAGCCATACTAAATATAATAAGCGATCAGGAATGAATGGTTCCAATTTACCACAGAAAAACTGAAGACAGAATAGAAAAGAATACAAAAATTAATGCATGTACTAAACTAAGAAAAAAAAAAATAAATAAACAGAACTATACATATCAAAGTAAAATTCAAGTTTCTGTATGTGATTGATTGAGTTCTTTAATTTTTATTTTTTCATATAAATCATTTATATGACTATAGTCAGATCTAGAATTTTAAATGAATTTTTAAGGTTTACTTTTTATATCCTTATATCCAAAGCTATTTTTTAACAAAAAAAGAAAAAATTCAAAGAACATATATACATCAAATTTAAATTCTATTCAGTCAACTACATAAATCAGTCTAGAAAGAAATGGACTAATGGAATTTAAATGCTTACTCTCTGTGTTCCACACACCCATAAATAATCTCATATAATTTGTCAAATTATTGAAGAATTGTCAAAAATTATCAAATTCAGAGCCAGAGAAATAAACATGAGTATTCTACATGTAAACCTTACAAGATTTCATATAAGCATTTATACTTTTCACAAACATTTTTACTTTTAAGACAATTTTTCGGCTTCTATTATAGAAAAATAAAAAGAGAAATGAGATTTATTTGTATACCTCTTGGATAATTTCAGACATCTCACAAACAAAGCAAACAGGTTTTGGCCTTTCCAAGGCTGAGACTTGATCTGATATCTGAACTTGGGATTCTGAAGGTATATTCTGAATACTACATATGTGTTTTAACGAAAGGAAATAATCTCGAAATACTGGAGCATGTACTAAAGAAAGTATTATAACACTAATGTAACAAGTATTTCCCAAATTTTTTATACCTCTCAGACCTAAAATAGAAGTTAAAACATAAATTAATTTTTGTTTTACAATACTTCACAAAAATACATAATTATTCAATAAATCAAAATCATTCACAATATTAATCAAGAACAAATATTTGAAAACTGAAATGTTGCAAAGACTAGAATTGAAAATACTATAATACAAACTTACACATACATTATATAATGTTCAACAATTTGTGACTCAGATAACATTTTTCAAAAAAGTTTTCCTTTCATTTAAAATAATACACATAAATATAATTTTGATAATAGATGATTTGAAACAAAATAACTCTATTCAGAACAAATTATATGAAAGACTAAGATATCCACATAATCTACACATGGAATTTGGTTAGACAATTATTATTTATACTTTAACTATTAAGAAGTAAACTAGAACATGTGGATAACCACAACAATTCTCTCAGCTCAGATGAAGCCTTAGTTATTTAATATAGCTATAGAATGCTCCAGGACTACCACAATTTCTATCTGTAGCACAGCAGAAGCAGTAATACAAGAGTTAATCAGATGATTAACATGTGGGTTGCATGTGTTTTATATTAAGGTTACAACTGGTTCATAAATAAAAAAAGCTGATTAACTTTTCAGAATAAAAATTTGAAAGATTTCAGTAAAATATCAAATATTTGCCAAGCTTGTAATTGCAGAGCAGTATAACTTTTTGTATTAAAACATAATAATGTGCTTGAAACAAGAAATAGGAAAGAAATCAGTTTTACACATTTTGCAAACCAATAGTATCCTCAAGAACATCTAGGACATAAAAACAAGAATCCTTTAAAATTAACAATTAAAAAACTAAATAGTAATAACAAATATACACTCAAATTATAATATTTACTATTTTTTTACCACAAAAAGACAATCTAATATGCTCCTACTTATTTGATACATTTTATTTCCTTCATTTTGGCAACACTAGAAAAGATCATGTGTATGCCTTGTTAATACTAGCAAATTATTAAAAACATATGAAAGTTTCTATCAGTTTTAAAGAACATTAAGTACAATTAAAATAGTCACTGAAAATCAGGAATTTTAAAGAACATTTAAGGATCATACAAACCCTTGATATTATCTACATTAATAATTACATGCTTCCGCAAGAGTTCAGCTTCTTTTGCACTTGGTCCCCACTCAAAAATTTTATCTTCATTTACAACTTCACCTGCAGCAAAATACAAAAAAAGATCGAATAAAGAAATTGAATATAAAGCTTATTTTTTTTTTAAATCCTAGTTCTAACAAGATAATAACTCACTATAATCTCCGAAAATTTTATATTATTCCTAACAATATGTAAATGGATTTTTTTTCATAATTTTACAATAATTTTTAAACTTACAATTTAAAGGAGATTGTACCTTATAATATATATATATATATATATATGTAATATACCCATTACATTACGTAAACAAACGCACACAACTAGCCATTCAAACTGGGTTGCCACAAAATAACAAAATCTCGCCAAAATTGCATGGTTACCAGGCCATACACAAAATCGCCAAGCTTGGCAGGGCAGTGCGTCTGAAAAAGCTGTACCAGGGAATTTAAATACTAGAATGGAGGGCATAATATTTAAGATATATTATATATATATATATATATATATATATACACAGTGGAATCTATCGATCATTTTTCAAGGGACCGACTGAACTGAACGATAAATGCAGAAAAATGATAGATGCGGGAACATTACAAAGCAATATGATCATCGGGACTGGTTGAAATAAACGATACATACGGGAAAACGATATATATATATATATATATATATATATATATATATATATATATATATATATATATATATATATATATATATATATATATATAGTGCATTACAAAAAAGATCAGACAGTTTAAATTCACATATATGCATTCAAAAATAAAACATGCATTGGAAAAACTGTTTCTTTTTTATTGTTCTTAAGTTAATTTTACATTTACTTAGTCATTTTTTATGAACTACTATTTTTTTTCGGTACTTACGTATTATAGCTGAAGTTTTGCGGTTTGGCGAAAAAGCGGCAATAAAGCGCCAATTATTCGCCCCATCCTTGTTGATAGTATTGTTTTCGCCATTCATTGCTTTTCGCTCCCGTTCTAAGTTTCGTTTTGAAGATTTTCTTTATTTTTTTAGGTTATGAAAGTTATTTAACAAAGATCTTTTATAAAAGAAGTTTGACGAGAAATATGACAGTGTAATATCTCAACTTTGATAAAAGATAACTTTTATAATAGTTGGGTTCTTTGTCAAAGTTTTATAAAAGATTTCGGTGCCCCGATGTTATAAACAACATTTCGAGCAACAGCATGTTAAAAAAATACAAAACGTGGCAGATAAAGAACAAGATTTCGATTTGAAATAGTTTTAGCTCTAATTAAAAATTGCGCACTAATGACAAAAAAAAAATACACGAAAAATATTCAAAATGATTATGTTAAAAATGCAAATCTTTCAAAGGAAAAGTCTTAGGATGCTGAAACTTTGCATGGTGGTTACTCCTAAGCTCTAGATGCCCACTAAGAAATATTTTTAAAAAGTACAAATATTAAGGGGTTTAAAAGGGGCTTAACCCCCTCCCCACTGAAAAAAAAAACCATTGTATCTCTGAAACCATAGACCCAGGAAGTTGAAATTTCGTATGGTGGTTCCCCTTAAGCCCTAGGTGCCCACTAAAAAATCTTTTTGAAAAATGCAAATTTTAAGGGGGTTCAAAGTGGCTTAACCCCCCTCTAAAAAAACCCCCATAGTATCTCTGGAACCATAAGGCCTAGAAAGCTGAAATTTTGCATGGTGGTTCCCCTTAAGCCCTAGGTACATACCAATAAATATTTTTTAAGAGCTCGAATTTTAAGGGGTTTAACCCCCTCCCACCTAAAAAATCCCACTGTATCTCTGGAACCATAGGGTCTAGGAAGCTGAAATTTTGTATGGTACTTCCCCTTAAGCCCTAGGTACACACCAATAAATCTTTTTTAAGAGCTCGAATTTTAAGGGATTTAGCCAGCATGTATGCCCTAACTTTCACAACATGCGTGCCTATTTTAATCGACCAGTAGCTGGAGATGTAATATGAAAGATTGCGGCAAAACAGTCAGAATTTAGAAGAAAAACTGGTTCTACGGTTCCCGATTGCCATTACTTTAAAATCCCGATTGCCAAACTTTAAATATTTGCATTTTCCGTCGAAACCTGTATGCATATCAATTTGTGTCTAATTTGCATTACCCCTTCTTGGCGCGTTGCTTCTTTTTGTCTAAGAGTGTATTCCTATTTTGTCTTTAATATGAAATTTTTAATTAGATCTAAAATTATCTATAGCGAAATCATGTTCTTCAGCTGCTTATTTTTTTTAAACTTTTCCATGTGTTTTCCAAATACTTTTTTAAACATGCTGCTGCTCAAAATGTTGATGCATGTTTAATAACTGCTTTCGTATATTTCATACACGTGCTTCGCCATAGATTACACGAGTGCCATGAATTATGTCATTTGGTTCATTTAATTTAAATTAACTTTAGCAGTAAGGTGGGGTCATTTCTCATAAGGAGTTCATCGCAGAATTTAACGACAGTGATCCGAATTTAAATACGAGTTTTGGATATTTCATTTTTATTTTGGGGATTTAAAACCACTTTACAACCTCCTAAAAAGTTGCCTTTTAAACATCTTTCTTGGCCAGCACCTAGAGCCTAAGAGGAAACGCCATGCAAAATTTCAACTTCTTCGGCCTTATTGTTCCAGAGATACAGTGAGATTTTTTTTTTTTTTTTTTTTTTTTTTTTTTTTGGGGGGGGGGGGGGGACTAAACCCCTTAAAATTTGAATGTAAAAAAAGATTTATTGGTGTGCACCTAGGGCTCAAGGAAAACCAACCAACAAAAATTTCAGCTTCCAGGCCTTATGGTTCCAGAGATACAGTGGGTTTATTTCTTTTTTTTTTGGGGGGGGGGGGCTAAACCCCTTAAAATTTGAACTAAAAAAGGGAAAAATTATTGGTGTGCACCTAGGACTTAAGGAAAATGAACCAACCAACCAAATTTCAGCATCCCAGGCCTTATGGTTCCAGAGATACCGTGGGTCTATTTTTTTTTTGGGGGGGGGGGCTAAACCCCTTAAAATTTGAACTGAAAAAATTATTAGTGTGCACCTAGGGCTTAAAGGAAACCAAATAAACAAATTTCAGCTTCTCAGGCCTTATGGTTCCAGAGATACAGTGGTTTTTTTTAGAGAGAAGGGAGGCTAAACCTCTTAAAATCCGAACTTTAAAAAGATATTTATAGGTGTGCCTCTAGGGCTTAAGAGGAACCACCATACAAAATTTCAGCTTCCTAGGCCTTATGGTTCCAGAGATACAATGGGTGTTTTTAGAGGGGGGGCAGGGGGTTAAGCTCTTTTTAACCCCTTAAAATTTACAGTTTCCAAAAAAAGATTTCTTAGAAGGCACCTAGGGATTATGGGGAAGCACCATACGAAATTTCATTTTCCTAGGCCCTATGGTTCCAAAGATATAATGGGTGTTTTTAGAGGGGGGCAGGGGGTTAAGCTCTTTTTAACCCCCTTAAAATTTACAGTTTCCAAAAAAAGATTTCTTAGAAGGCACCTAGGGATTATGGGGAACCACTATACGAAATTTCAACTTCCTAGGCCCTATGGTTACAAAGATACAGTGGGTGTTTTTAGAGGGGAGCAGGGGGTTATGCTCTTTTTAACCCCCTTAAAATTTGTATTTAATAAAAAAAAATCTTATTGGGCACGTAGAGCTTGGGAATAACCACGTTTTCCACACATTTGTATTATTTTAACATGCTTCTGCTCGAAATGTTGTTTATAATTTCCGGGCAGGAAATAGGTTGCCACTGTTAAGTTAGGTGTTGGCGAGCATATATTATGCCAAGCTTCAGCTATAATACGTAAGTACCTTTTTTTCCCTAAAAAGAAAATATTGAATTTAAATAAATATATTCTGTTGAAAGAGCAAAAAATATCTTACAAAAGTCTTTAAATCTTACTAAGACTATAATTTGATTCATCTGCATTAAATACCAAGTGTCATACATTACTTTGGGTCACAAACAGGGCAACACTTTAAAAACAGCTTTTTTAATTATTTAATAATGTTTTCTTAGATTTTTTGTTATTTTAACATCCTGTAGTCACGGTTGATTCAAGAATTGAAAAAAATGTTAGAAATGTGTGTGTTAGTTCTTAATTTGCATTACAATAAAGGAAAATCTACTACAAAAATTGTTAAAATGGTTAATTTTAACCAATTAACAGCATTCAATGAAGTAAAATATCATATAAATCATCATAAAATTCAAAACAAAGGAAAGACCCATGTGATCATCAATGTTGCCCCATGGAATCAGATGCATTATTATTTTTTTTTAAGTGAAAAAAATCCTAATATGAAGCCTCCAAAGTTAGGCAAATAGTACATGAATTATACAGAGCATCTGTAGCTCCAGACCCTGCTAGAAGAGTGATCAGATATCCTAAATATAACCAAGTGCTATGGAAAAAGTTCTAAGTTGAGAAAATAACCAAAGTTGGAGACTTTCTTTTTCAAAATCTATGAAAAATAAGAATTCTGGATAGTGGGATAAAGATGGCACTAATAATGATACAAAATAGCTCCAAGAATAATTTCGTAAACAGAACACAGAAATACATGATGCAGTAAAATATTGCAGAGGTAGAATCATGACATAAGAATGTTGTTTGCTAGAGCAAATAAGATCTTAGAATTACTATTTATGAAATGAAGTTAACAAATATCTTAAATGTTATTCAAAATCCTCCTTCCAAATTTTCTAAGATAAGACAATGATACAAAACATACAGATTTGAATGTGCAGCTTTGTCTACTTTTAGTTGCACCAGAGTATTATAAATATCCCTCAGTCTCCAGAAATAAATCCCATAGAACATATTTTACAACTGGATTTATTTTAAAAAAAAAAAAAATCTTGTGAGCAACAGCAGAAGTTAGTCATTTAAAATGAATGGCACCAAATCTGATTAGAAATATCAAACGAAAAAATTATTTGAATCTTTGCCAAACTGTCTAAAGCATCCTAAAAGCTGATAGTAATTTGACTAGTTATTGGAAAAATCCTAACAGTAAACAACCCATCAACTTTTGTGACTACCTTTTTACCCTTATGTGTAATAGACTATTTTTATTGAATGTATATTGTATTTTTTAATGAAATGTACATAAAAGTCCCAAGAACAATATTAAGGTCAGATTATAAAATACTTTCTGTGTTAAAATCTATTAATTTCAGAAATGTTAATAAAGTGCAGAAGTAATTGATTACTTTTTTGAGATTCTGTAGAAGAATGGTTCTTTTTCTAAATGTTTCTTAGCTGCTAACACTAAAAATCAAAGTCTGGGAGATTTTATTGCACGCTCATGACTAGATTATTACTTTTATTCTTCAATGGTTCAAATGCATGAAATAAAGATTATTAGTCATGAATACAAATTTTCCTTTTACCTTCTATCTTATACAGATATTTAAATACTTATAATAAAATCTAAAATCTATGTAGCTGGAAGACTCAAAAAAGTTAAGAAGCAAAAGACAGAATGTTTCTATAAACTATATGATTATTTTGAAATAAATCTATCATGTTAAAAAAAAAAAATTTTCCTTACTCTCAGAGAGTAAGGAGTGTTAGCAGAGGAAAGGTATATAAATGAACCCTGTACATAATTCATATTTATAGCATGCAATATTAAATATACTTTTAAGAGATATGTTTAAAATGGTATGACCTTTATAAAGGAATGAGTTCTAAGAAATAATAATTAATATTTGAATTATTTTTGGAAGAAATTAACATAATTTTTTTTATGATTATGAACACATTGTGCTTTGAATGATACATTCATTATTCAAGCAAGTTTTGAACAGTTTCTCTGTGGTAATTGAATAAATTTAGAAAAGTAAACTTTTGGTATGGCAAATGTTATAAAAATACAAAGTCTACCTTTTTTGCGAGCTGCAGATAGCTTTTGTTTTTGAGCAATTTTCTCAAAGTCGACATCATACTGATAATCTCCACATTCAAAACAAAACACATAACCAAAATTGGTATCAATGGCTGAAAAACAAAATTAGACAAACAGTTAATATGTTTAAAAGTATGTATACTGTATTTATTAAAAACTTTTAAAATAAGTGAAAGCTTTTACAAAAAATAACACAGACACCTTAGTATATATAATTATACTAGGCATTCTCTAATAATCATTTATTGAAAAGCTAAACCTATAAGAGCAAAAAAATAATAAAATAACAAAAGTCAACAGTCTGTTACTGACAAAAAATAAAGAGAGAATAGCCTAGTTACTTGAATTTTAAAAATGGGCAGTTAGGGAATAGATGCACAAAAATAACACCTTACCAACAATGTTTTTATATTATGTACCTATAAATAATGTTGCACATCAGAAATAATTGTCATGATATTTCTTTTCAAGAAAATTAATTAAACAAATTAATTAAGATTCTACCAAGACTAAACCTATAAGAAATATTTTTTTGACTACAAACTGATTGTATCAGAATCTGGTAACGTACATCTCATTAGAAAATAATCAGGTCACTTAGGGTTGGTTACATAACAAAGTGTTTTATTTTATTTGGTTAATTTTGTGTTTATACTTTTCCTATATGATTGCATTTTTGTACATTTTTTCTTGAAATTTTCTCTTCATATGGTATATTAATCATTATAAGGTTATTACATTAGCTTTTATATTACAAGAAAAACAAAATTTTCAAATGAATGACCTCCATTCCCCCCCCCCCCCATGTCAGACTGACTTCTTTATGTACAGCTCAATATAAAATAGCCTTCGATAGATAGTTGTCAGCCTTAATAAAAGGATTTGGAGCCGAAGTGATACAATTCATCAAGTGAATAAAATTCATAGTCTCTTGTATAGAAGACAGAGAATAAATGGTTGAATCAACTACACCAATGTGGTGCAGGTCTTATTGTAAAAAGTGAATGAACTAAATATGAATAGGGTGTTCCAAAGTCATGCTTTTGTAAGTTTCTTTTATTGAAAATTTGGAATTTTTACATCTTTTTTCCCCTTAAAGCATCTTTTAGAGATAAGTAGTTGAACTTCCACAATTTTGCATTTCCCAGAATACTTTTTAGTTGCTTGTCAAGGTTAGCATACCTTTGAATCAATGTCATGCTTTTATTGAAATGTTGCAAAAATATATCAAAAGAGATAAAAATTTTCAAACATTAAATATTTTTGTAATTAAAAACTTTTATCAGATTCAATTGATTATTCAGTCCTTTTGATCTCAATAAAAATGATGCAGAAAGAAGTCAGTAGAAATGCTTTCTCTTTTTTTTGCCACCATGCCTTTTATATTGGTTGGTTCATTTATTGAGAAAAAGATGATCCTTTTGAAAAATGACCTTTACATTGGCCATACCATAAAATGCAATTTTACATCTCACTGTAACATATATGTCTGGCACTGCATTGGGCTAACCCCTAAAGAAAAGTGTCTTTCTCTGCCCCTATCCCATTCCTTTTAGGCCTCTAGATAATTAGATTAAAAAATGTTTAATTTCTTTTTCTAAAGCATAAAAGTATTTATGTGAATGTTGTGAAAGACAGTCAATAAATGGCATTTGCAGCAGTGTCTCCTGAAATCATTTCAGCTAAACACTAATGCACTTAATTTCATCATCATTAAATGAACTGAGCATATATTTAAAAAAAAAAACAAATTTCTAAACATTTTAAAAAATTATAGAGTAAAAGTTTGTGAAATAAATACTTCATTTATCATCTTCAATGTTAAATGTTTCAAAAGCTAAAATCTTACATGATATATGAGTGAATATAACATAAATTCATATTTATAGTAATTGTACATTTCCCAGCCTTAAATTTCAAAACTTTTTAAATAAACAAATTATAAAAAGTAAAATAGAGCTCTGCTTTGTTTCTTCCTCCTTGTACATACTAAGAATCAATAAAAGTAGCCTTTTATATTATAAATCAAGAGAAACCTTTATTTGTACACATAGTTAAAAAAGGGCCCGAGGTAGCCTAGTGGTAGTGCATTAGACTTGGAACTGGGGGTGCTCAGTTCAAATCCTAACGAATGACAATAAATACCTTCGTGCCTGGGCCAGACATGGCCATGTTAAATCCACAGACTGGAAAGCCCTTCTATGAGATCAGAGATGGTGGGAGAAGACACAATTCCCCCCAGATACTGCCCCTACAGATGCTTGTCAAAATTGAGATGGTACCAGGGAGAAGTGTTGGTTTACCAATACAGTGCCCCCATTGAAAGCAACCAAAGATAAATGTAAACTTTTTATATCTATATTTATTATTTCTAAAAGGTGTTTTGTGTTTCCTTTTTCTCCCTTCATACTTAACCAAAATCAATAAATGAGGTACAATTTTAAAGATTAAGATATCCACTTCATGCGAATTATTAATTTAGAATTACACATCTTATTGTTTCTTTAAAAACCATTATAAACGTCAAATTAATCATTAAATCAACTATAAAATTAAATCAGCAAAAAGTATAATCATTATAAACAATTTTTCTTCCCCTAGATGGCACATGCTAGCTTCTTTTATTTTACTATTATCAATTGCACTGAACTTTTAAATTTAAAAATCCTTTGCTTTTATTATCATTCTGTGATTTCATTAATGAGTTTCCTTATTGCCAACATCTGCATAGGTGTACTGTAGTAAAGCACTTTTAAATAAAAAGCTAGCTTTATTACATGTTGGTGATAAAAGGCCGGAATCAAACTTAACGCCGACAGAATTCATTGAATGGTGTTATTTAGGACGTAGCCCGTGCGAGACAGCTTTATGAGATTTGAAGATGGGAAGATCTGAGATTGGAGACATAGATTAGTTGATGGAGCAAAAAAGTGACATCGTGTTACAAAGGTCTTTTATGTGGAATTTATGGTATACAGAAATCCCTATCGCCACGTGCAATTCTTGGGTGGTCTGAAATGGGCAGGCAGTGAGGGCGTGAGGTTTAAGTTCAGAAGCCAATGAGAAAGTGTGAAGGGAGTACAGCGAATGAAAAGTTTACGGTGTCCGGATTGGCTGATTGAAGTTTATGAGAAGGTGGAGTCATGGGTGTGAAAAGGGATTAAAATAAAATATATAGAAGGAGTTTGGAGGAAAGGAAGAGAGAGAATCGGGATCGGGGAGGCTGTAGGTTCCCATCTCCAGCACGACTTAAAAAGATATACTTTAAGTGGACTTGAGGGTTCCACATAAACCTGTTACGGCCACTGCGAGCCTGAGTTGACTAAGTGAAATAGAGAGGTTTGCACTCAGATTGCCGCCGAGACCAAGAGACCCAGCTCCCGTGTTACAGCCGAGAAGCAACCCCCATTGAGGACGAAATCGAGAAGTTACACGATGAGGAGAGCCCAGCGCCCCGCTTTTACAATGTGAAAAGATACCCATCGCCAGTGCAAAATAGGGAAGGTACACGCCAAGGAAAGCCCGGCTACAATTATCAACTGAGAGAAAGTGATCGTTCATCGTGAAAGAAATAGAGTTAGCCCCCTGCCCGGTGTAGCAGCGTGACCCCTGACCCTCGGTGAGGCGAGAAGGCCAAGATCGTGAGTTGATGAAAAGTAATTAGGGTGAGTGTTAAATCTCAAATTTGATTTGTTCAGTTCCAATTCAGGCTAGGTAATTTAGTTTTTTTTTCGTAAGGAAGGAGTTTTTTAGTGAGAAGGTGTTTAGTGTTGAACTAATAGTAAAGTTTATTTATTGTTGCGCTCGGGATGCTCACTAACCTTGGCAAAGTAATAATAAAATATAATTTGTGAAAAATAAGAATTTTGTGCATTTGTTTTCGGGAAATGAAATGATTCTTTTTGTTACTTGTAAATATTAAGTGTGTAAATAAACTAAGTTTTCTTATGTTAAACTCTTTAGTTTGTCTAAATTGAAAGTTGTTGATGTTAACTTACATAATCTAAAATTGAGAATAGTGTATTGGTTTTTGTTCGGTTGCTAAGTTCGTCATCCAGAGCTTTGGGTTGTATTCAATAAAATAAATATTAAAACACAACGCACCCAAATAAATCCTAAGAAAAATAAATACATTGTACTAACCAAAATAAATTTACGATATGCGCCAAATTGACTTAAAAACTGGATGTAGCAACACAACATGTACATTATTCTTTTTGCATTGAAAAACTATAAATATTATTTCTAGAAGAAGATTTTCTGTGACGATTCCTTTCTCTCCCTTCATACTTAACCAATATTGATAAATGAGGTACCATTTTAAAGATTAAGTTCTTCACTTCTGACGAAATGTTAATTCAGAATGACACACCGTATTGTTTGTTTAAAAATCAAAGTGAAAACTGACTTTTGGCCCTAAAGTTCTTTCCCTGGATGCGCCGAAACAGCACAGTCAAATAGTGTGCACAAAGATGTTTTGTAATGGAAATATCACATTTTTGATGAGTTTGTGTCATATTTAACTTTAAATATTGTGAAAGGTGTTTTGACATGTACATATCTCATGTTCCCCTGTTTTGTCTTATGCTTCAAGTCCAATATTGTGGCCAAAGGCGTTTTATAATTGGTTTTGTATTATCCTTACACACCATTGTTATTTGACAAATAAATAATTGCTACAAATGAACTGGTTCTTCTTTCATCTTACTACAAACCACCAACCTTAGTATAAAATTTATTTTATTTTAATCACATGCAAAAGGGTCGTACAGGCCACCTAGTATTATATATATATAAATATATATATGGGATAATAATCACATACATTATGAATGAAGAATGAATTTAGTTGAAGGAAGGTCTGAGGAAGAAGCGTAAAATTTCACACATACATTAGAAAGTCATTCGTATAGGATGGAAGTTGATACATAAACATTTTAATGAATATGAGACACAGTTGTAAAGACAAGAAATAACATGGAGAGCAAAAACGTTATCTGAAGAATTTTCATTTATCCAAGCTAGGTGAAGACATATTGGTAGAAGTGGCCTTCCATCTTTGCTGGGAGAATGGAAAGGGAAGATGTGTGTTACATTGCAATAGATGAACTTAGAAGAGAGAAACGGACAAGGCATCCACATCGGCGAAAGTTACAAAAGAGCAAGAGAGTGGGGAAAATCTTCTGTTCAACATCATAAAGTGAATGTTTCCCCATTCTAACACTAGGGCTTGGAATTATTCATAGTATATGAATTCATAGCATATTCAGTTATATGATCTATATACGTATGTCAGGTATAAGTAATAGTCGTGTGGTCTACTCGGGATCCCGCATGCATTACTGCATTCTATTAGTAAGTTGGAATTTTATAAACAAGTCTTATTTATTATCAAGTGCCTGCATACTGGTAGGCATGTAAGCTTTATCAAAAAGAGAACTCTGAATATGCTTTAAAAGTAATTTAGGAGAATGTGTTTTTTCGTTATATATATGCATACATATATATATATATATATACAGTGATTTCCGCTTATAAGAATCACGTTTGTTATCACTGTTTTTGATTCTTATAAGCGGTTGATTCTTATAGCCGAAATTTAGGTCTTTGGACAAGCACACACACACACCTATATATTCATATATCAGATAATTTACCATAAAATACTCTTTAATTTACGTTAATTATCTTTTATTAAAATTATTTTTTATTATTTTAAAAATACAACTTAATTTCTAGACCTATAAGTAGATACACATGATTATAGTAAGAGAAGAAAAAAATCCAATATTTGTTACAATATACCTGCTTAACAGTTTTAACATTTCAACTACAGGAAGGGAGCAAGAAAAAGTTTTCTATGGTAGTTTGATGTAATGAAGTTTCAGGAGTCTGTTTATACCTCTTTCAATGCCAATAGTCTCAGACGACGATTTACCTTCTAGCTTACGTTTCACGGTTTGATAACGTGCTGAATCTACTAATGTCACGTTTGCCTAAGTGATAGTGGACACTTCGCTGAAGATTTATCTGTTTCAGGGTCCAGGAAACCTCAACCAGGATGTGGGAGGTAGAAAAAAAAAGATCAGACCCGGACGGGCAAAGATGCCCCCAAGTCTAGCTAATAGGACAGTGTTGTGCTAAAGCGTTTAAGGGGAAACTATTATGTTATGTCTAACACAGAAAGGGATGCATTTTACGACTGTATTCCATCCCATCTTATCAGTCTTTCTTTAACAAAAAAAATTAAGAACTTCGTACCTTTTGAGGATTTAAGTGGCTGTTTTGGAAAGATGAAAGGAAAGCGAAGAGTGTAAACTGATTCTTAAAACCAGTGGATTGATTCTTTAAAGTGAAAATTTTAACATGGAAATAATACATTTGTTTTTATTTTTGCGATATTGATTCTTATAACCACTGATCACTATAAGCGGTGGTTACTGTATATATATACACACACACACATATATATATATATATACAGTCGAACCTCCATATATCGAACTTCCCTATATCGAAATTTTCTATATATCGAACTCTTAGCAAATCTCCAGGTTCATTACATAGAAAAACTGTTTCTATATATCGAAAAAATCTCTATATATCGAAAAATTTTTCACGACATATTGGGAGATTTTATTCCACTTTAGAATAAAATCTCCCAATTTTTGGCGTTTGAAACAATACTTCATGGACCCCTGATAAAGTTTTTAATGGACTGAATAAATGCGAGCATTTCTTTGATGAACTTTCCGCAAAACTGGCTGTTCAGCAAAATATTCGTAGTTATTTTTTTAAAGAATGTAACTGTGATCACTGTAACCACTGTCTGGATTATTGTTTTTTTAAAGGTATATAGTACTCAATAAATCTTTCACATTAATTCATTTTTTAGTTAACTTTCATTTAATGTGATTCGCATATAAATTGGAAATGGAGATTCGTATACGAAAATTAGCTTTAATTTTAATGTTTTAGGAGAATTATGATAAAACTAAGATCAATTCTATATATCGAAATTTCTATATATCGAGTTTTTTTCTGACATTTTGCTACTTCGATATATGGAGGTTCGACTGTATATATATATATTATATTATATATACATATATATATATATCACAATCCCTCATCATTTTCATAACTAAAGTTACTCACCTAATGCATGACCCTTATCTTTAGCATGGTCATGAATATGACCTCCATTGTAACACCCAAAATATGTACATGAAAGGCAAGCATGAATTCTTTGGTACCTTGTCTGGCATGACACTGCCATGCACAAACAATCATGTGCCTGAAAGGATGAAATTATGTTAATAATTTATATAAATATATATACAAACTAATAATGTAAGTAAATATGTATATATATGTCTGCATGTATACAAACTCACAGTAAATCTATTTATAGAAACAAACACAAAATATTATAAATCTAATAAATTGCTTTAGGTTATAAAAATATTTATGACACAGAAATGTCAAATGTGACAGAAGAGAGAAGAGAAGGGGCATGAGTATTAATCAAAATAAAACTAGCAGAAAAACTAAGGCAAAAAAATACCAAAAAGATAATCATTCTAATGTTTCATATGAGTAAAAAAGAAACATTATTAAGCCAGTGACTTTAAAACTGTAAATTACTATCATCAATACTAATACAAAGTACTGAATACTATGAAAAGTAGACCTTTAACTTAAACAGAAGAAAAAATACAACTGGGCCAGATCTAAGCATATCTCTCATTAAAATTTAGGTGTGATATTAAGTTATTGAATGTACAAACAAAAATTTGCAGGTCACATCAGTTAACTTACAAAATACATTAACCCTACAGAAAACCATTTTTATGACTACAACAACAAAGTTACAGAATGATTCAAGACTGAATGTTTAATAATTTATAAAGATTTCGTCCCTAAATTTTTGAAAATTTTTCTTATGTAGACTTGAAAATGTGAAGCAGGTAGGTTATTTTTCTATTAATGTAGTAAAAGCCTGCTTCTCTACATAATTATCTGTTTTTCCAAGTTTTACCGATTTTCCAGGTCGGATGCTAACTTTTTTTTCTATAAATATTACACAGTTATTTTTCATTTATCTCAGGAAATTTATAAAAAAGAATATTTTTATTCATTTTTATCAGTCTTATATTTATATCTTTTTTGAAATTAGCTGATAATTTGTTCATTGCAAAGTGACTGGTACATTAAATGCTGAGAAAAAATCATACAGGTTATTATATTCCACAGATAATCATATTAAGAATAAAAATCTTATAAATATATAGGCATAATTTTCAACAGATTGAAAATCCGACCTCATAATTACAATCATATCGTCATAAAAAGCAGGCGCTTGCCAGATTATATTAAAATATGTTAAAAAATTGTTTCTTCATACAAAAGATACACATGATTTAGGGGAAAGGACATATACTTATCAAGTTCAAATACATTCCAATAATCTAAGTTATTTTACTAATAATTTATTGAGATGTTTGAATATTACTATTGAAATTCTGTTCCAAAATAGATAATTTGCCTAATAAATAAATATAAATATTTGTTTCTTATTTACAAAAGATTACTAATATTAACTTAAGTACTCATTATGGTTTAAATTACTACTTATTTTTAACATCAAAAACAAAATTTCAGAAGACAATAAGATAAAGACTCTTTGTGTTAAATCATATACTTCAATTCAATAATTAGTGATAAAGAACTAAATCTCGAAACTGAAATTCTGATGATAGGACCTTATAAATCAATTAAATACTCCCAGTGATTTATATAAAAAAACACAAAAGGTATATATACTAAATGTGCCATCCAATTCATTTAAATTAATGCAGATAAAACCAATTAAATATTTATAAGCAGAAGCTTTCTGAATACACAAACGCAGGTTGATGGTAAAGTAAGTTTTTCTATGCATTTCCTTACTAGAATGTAAAGGTGGCTACAATTTCACTAAATTTTCGTTTGTTTAACTGCACGTACATATAAACAATTATTAATGTCCTCTCAGATTCTCATATCACTGCAGAAGAAATAAGCATGTGAATTTTAAACATGACTGCAATGACAAACTGACCCATCTAATTGTGTTTCATATTTGATTTTTCCAGAAATATATTTGGAATCGACCCCGATTCCGTAAATGCAACTTTCCTTCTTCTAGAAAAAAATATTTGGACAGTTTCATTCTGATTTCAAATTAATATTTTAAATAACAAAGCCTGAACGCACCTTTCTTCTCCTAGAATCTTTAGCTATGCAAGCCACATAGAATGCATGTAAAATTTCATAAGAATCTAATCCTTCTCTCCTTTTATGTGAATAAATATGAGCACAACACCCATTATGCATGTTTTATTATTGAGAAAATTAATCTCTTATATGATTTAAGAAAAGAAAGCGAGGCTTTTACAAATCAAGAAAACCAAACTCGCTCACAGTTTGAGTCCAGGAATGTAACGTTGCTTTGCTATCAAACCAAACACAAGATATTTCAGGATCGAGCAGCGATCACCGACATCACGTTCACTGTGAATAAGTACCAGAGATGTAAAAGTCACATCATTTAGTAGAAGTTCTCTGAGGAGTGGCACGTGACTAACGCTTTAATGACCTTAAAATTAGGCACTTTTATCCGAAATTAAGAAACTTGCTTGGAAAGTTCATAGAGGTATTAACTCTTTTGAGAACCCTATACTTCATTCGACACTGACTTACGACCCGAGTATCCCGTCGTCTGAAAAGCGACCCAGGTTCCTGCTTTATCGGCCAGATAATGCTCTCCCTCCCTCCAAAAAGATTTTTAAAAATTTTATTTCCAATGGCAAGGCAAAACAGATTACAAAGGAAGGAAATCCCAAAAAGAGGAGAAGGAGATAATTGTTGTTGGGGTTCTTTGTTGAGAATTTGTCATCTTTGTTTGCAGCCGTATTGTTGGAAACGAAATTTGTTCCCTGCTTTTACTGAGTCTCTCTCTCCCCGTTGCGGGGTCGCTTCTATGTTGCTCCAGCAAACTACCCCTTGTTATCTGGCTCACTCGGACGCTGTCATGTGCACATGGTGTGTCATGGCTGTCATTGTCAAAGTCCCTCGCCCTGTGCGAGCATCGATCATTTCCCTCCGATGAAAGCCTGCCACAACCATCTTCATCTCGACGCTGTTTTGCGGAGGACTTAGGGCCTGTTCACATAGGAGTCCGTTGCGTTACGTTAAGGAAAAGATGACGTTGGGACGAAAATAAACCAATCATAGGCGTTAAAAATTTCATTGCTAATCGTTTGGAGGCATATGATTGGTTTATTTTCGTCTCAACGTCATCTTTTCCTTAACGCAACGCAACGGACTCCCATGTGAACAGGCCCTTAGGGCCTGTTCACAAAGGAGTCCGGTAGCGAAAGCGTTAAAGTATTGAAATATATTTAACCAATGACAAACCTCCAAACGATTAGCAACGAAATTTTTAACGCCTATGATCGGTTTATTTCCGTCTTGGTGCCATCTTTCTTTTTACTCTTCCGATACAGGACTCCTATGTGAACAGGCCCTATGGGCCTGTTCACATAGCTTATAAATCACATAGCTTGCCCATAAGAACCGGCCCTTAGAGCCTGTGCGTTAAATTTTGGCCAATCATACTATATCTGAGCGCTATGGCATCCGTGAACACTCCGTTGATCTTTTAAGCTAACGCTAACCGACTGCTATGTAAACGGGCCTTAAGGCTCTGTTCCCATTGCAGCCCGTTAGCGTAAGCGTAAAACTATTGAAGTATATTTTACCAATGACAAACCTCCAAACGATTAGCAACGAAATTCTTAAGGCCTATGATTAGTTTATTTCCATCTCAGCGCCATTTTTCCTTTTACGCTTACGTTAACGGACTACAATGTGAACAGGCCTTTAAGCTGGCGTGCCTGCTGTTCAACATGGAAAGCAAAGTACCCAATAGAAGAAACATACTTCGATCATAACATCTTACGGTCTGAGGTAAAACGGGGGGCTTCGTTCCCCCGCTAGGTACTCTGTGAACAACATGACTTTGATTTAGTAGAAGTCATGTTTCTCTAGTCAGCACAGAGTCTCATTTACCCTACATTTTATGTAAATCATAATATTCCTGTCCCAAATTAGAACATCCCTTCTCCCCTCCTTGATAATGGTCATTATTTTAAACTTCAACAGAGAAACCATAACTTCTTCTGTGTATGTTAATCGCAATATTGTTTGACTCTGGTTACCCTACTACAATTAACTCCGCATTTTTCAATCAATCTTAAATTTAACCTCCACATATGTATGCCTTAATCTATCTCAATCGGAATACGTTAGGTGAATATTATCGCTGTCTATAGTGATATTAATGAAAAACAAAGCAAATAAATCAATAAATTAGTAATGGACAGTAATGGACCCAACAAGTTTTTAAGTATTTTCATGACGCCATTTATCGCATAGTGGTACTTTGTTGAGGGGTATTTTCACCTTAATACGTCGCTTTCATCTGTTAATTTTCCCACGTCCTTCTGAAAACACCTTAAAGTGGGTCCATTATCTCAATGCTGCCTTCTCTCATATCTAAGGGCCTTATTTTCGGGGTATACGAAGATTTTGATTTGAGATAATTGCTACATTGTGATGCATAATGCTACGAATTTTACGAGTCTGTGTAATCTCGCCAAATATGAGAGTTATCGCCGAATTGGCGATGGATTTGGGGACTTATTTCGGTCTCCAAATTTGGCGATATGGCGCCAAATGGTCGCCAACCTTCTAGGCCTTCTCTTCGGCTGCATATTGAATGAATTGAAAGTGCGTTAGGCGTATATTCTATTGAAGACTGTTATCCTGACTTGTGTTTTTAGAGTTTTCAATTGTTTAGAAGACAGTTGATACGTGTTTTCTGGTAATATTTGTGTATGCGCCTGAAGAATTTAGAGAATAATAAATTGTATTTTGTGTGCACTTTCTGAAAAGATTTTTATTCAATCCCATCGAACCCACAAAACGTAACAATATTCTTAATTGACAATAGAAAATATTCTTAATTGACAATATGATACTGGTATTATTGGGCTGCATTCAAGAGCCCAACGAGACAAGATAAAATAATCCAAACAACTAAATAATTTTTTCGCTTTCAAAACTGAATTCACTTGAAACAACTTTTCACTACGCATATTCGTGAATTTAAGTAGTCCCTATGAAACAAATTCATAACAGATTTTAATCTCATCGAAAATTCCTTTCTGACCGCACTCAGAAAAATTTAAAAGAAGCCTATTATAACTCCTCAAATTCTGAATACTAACGACTCTAGTAAATCAAAAGTTTTGGCATATAGATACACATAATATTTTAATATTAAGGTTGACGTCTCTTCCCGTGATGTCAATGGTCTCACAGATCAGAAATTATTTCTGTACTAGCCACTGAGCGACCAGCATATCACTTTTAGTTTTACATTTTCTTTTGCAAAACAACTGAACTGAAAGTAACGTATGTAAGGAATGTTACTATTACCTGTCATCATAAATATACGTTGTTAAGTGGTAGTAGGAGCTCGGCCAAAACATTTTATAATCATTACTAAATTCACTATAAGGCTGATTCTGAAACATCGTGATTAAAAAATGTGAATTTACATTACTTCAGACCAGAGTTAAAGATAAGACTGAGAAACCCAACACCAATGATTTAAAAAATTACACCCCTCTCTGTATGTACTATTTTCAAAATTAAGATATCTACACTTTATCACGAGAATTCAAATAAGAAATTGTTGGGGAAATTTTTTTTTCACTTAAAAAATTGGACAAAAAATTCAACAAGTACTAAAATATAGTGTGGATTACACCACTCTCTGTATGTACTATTGTTCCCAATTCAGATATCTCCACTTAATCGCATCAAATAATAAATTGAAGGGAAAATTTCTTCACTTATAAAATGGAGTAAACATTCAGCAAGTACTGAAAAAAGTGTAGAAAATTAACTATCACTGGCTATCAGTTGCTATGCCGGCGACGGTTAAGCCTAACCTCGCGATCATTTATGCTATCTCGTAATGAATTATTTCTTCCTCGCTTTCTTTCTTGAGACTGTTCACAATTTTCACTTGATCGTGCAGCTCGCTTTCGAGCATTTCTGATTTCAGTGCGAAAATCCATGTTGACACGCGATTGCAAATTGTGGACGGCCGCTAATGTTTACATCTGGTAGTTGCAGCCGTTGCCATTCGGAGTGTAGAAATATCGTCGATTTTTGTGCCGCATACCTACGCGTTTTATATATATACACTGCTGGCCACCCAAATTGCAACACCAAGAAAGACAAGAGATATCACAACAAAATTTATTTTGTAGATAACATGTTGACCAAGTATCAAATGATTAAATTTATCGACTTCTGTGAAGTGTGGTTCCTGCCAAAATCAGTAGCCAGAGTAGCCGCCATTGTTGGAGATCACCGCTGCCACACGCCTCGGCATTGATTCAAAGAGACTTTGGATGAGTTCTTGGGGTACAGCAGACCAAGCAGCTTCCACACGTTGCCAAAGTTGATCTGCTGTGGCAGCTGGGGATGGAATCTGGGTCAATCGTAGAGCAACCATGGACCACATGTTTTCTATCGGCGAAAGATCCGGAGAGCTAGGCGGCCAGGGAAGCAATTCAATCTGGCGATTGACGAAGAACCGTTGGACAATGCGTGCCACGTGTGGTCCATTATCCTGTTGCGCATTACGTGTGGGCATTATCCTGTTGAAATATGGCTGTGGGCAAGCCCTGAAGGTAAGGAAGGACAACTGGCTCCAACACCTCGGAGATGTAGCGCTGGCTGTTTAAAGTACCGGCAATGCGTACTAGAGGTGTGCGAGAGTGATATCCAATACCGCCCCATACCATAATACCCGGTGCAGGACCAGTGTGGAGGTGCATAACGCAGCTGTTCAGCATCCTCTCTTCACAGTGTCTCCAGACTCGAATGCGACCATCGTGGTGTTGCAGACAGAAGCGTGACTCGTCAGTAAAGACAATTTCATTCCATTCTGCCGTCCACATCCTTCTGTCATCGCACCATTGGCGGCGGAGACGTCTGTGGTTCTGCGTCAAGGGTAGACAAAGCAATGGACGTCTTACGGTCAGATCACTCTGCTGTAAACGGCGTCGAATGGTACGCGCAGACACTGGATGATGCGTTACACACTGCGATCCGTCACTGCCATGCGCACAATTTGCCTGTCATCACGTGAAGTGGTGCGCTGAGGTGGATGCGATCGAACACGCCGGTCCGTCGTACCCTCCTGCATCCAACGATCACATATCCGCATTACAGTTGTTTGGTTTCGTCCAACACGACTACCGATTTCCCTGAAAAATAATCCACAATCTCGGTAGGCCACTATCCTTCCTCTGTCGAACTGGGATACTTGATCAAAAGATGATCGCTGTTTTCGACGAGGCATAATTGATCGTTTTTTTTGAAAAAACCACAAGAAAAACACAATTGCCGAACTTGAAATCGTCGAAATCTCCAAGCCTTAAATAGCGCTTTGAAGTGGCGCCACTGGCGCGCGTGATGTGCGTCTGCGCTGAAATTCTAATCATTTGCATATCTCACCTCCGCTAATGCATGTTGTAAATTTCATGTTATTTGCACGTTTCCTTCAGGGTGTTGCATTTACAGTGGCCAGCAGTGTAGAATAGATTTCCCGCTTACACGATCCCCTACCTACAGGGTGTGGCAGAATGAACTCCCACATTTAAACGGGTAATAAAAAACGAACGAAACAATTTACAGAAAAAGCTTTACATTTTTTAAAAGTAACTCATAATTTAGTTTTCCCCCACTAAGTTTTGAAAATAACATTACTCAAGTGGTATCTGTTATTTGCGATGCGCTGCACAAGCCGTTCTTTTAAGTTTTCCATCACTCTGTTGATCATCTCTGGGGGAATGGCTGCAACTTCCTTACGAGAAGCGGACTTGCGGACTCGTTGCACATTTTCAGGTATTCTGATGTTCCGAGGACGACCATTTGATTTCTTTGGTAATGCAAACCCACTTGCTCTCACGTTTAAAACCTATCACATGATTGTCTTTTGATCAGGAACCGCACAGATCCCTGAATTCTCTCTGTGTCGCGGTTCCAGAATCGTTGATTTTAAAGAACGTCTCGATAACGAAGCCATGATGTTCACCGGACCAAATCATGGTGTCTACTAGAAAATCCTCCCGAATGGACTCCCACATTTCTGAGGATAACTAACTGGTAAAGGAGTAGTAAGTGTAGGATGGCGCGAGAGGTGGCAATAGTTCGGGATGATTTTCTAGTTGTCAGTAGACACCATGAGTTGGTCCGGTGAACATCATGGCTTCGTTATCGAGACGTTCTTTAAAATCAACGATTCTGGAACCGCGACACAGAGAGCATTTAGGGCTTTGTGCGGTTCCTGATCAAAAGACAATCCTGTGATAGGTTTCAAACGTGAGAGCAAATGGGTCTGCATTACCAAAGAAATCAAGTGGTCGTCCTCGGAACTTTAGAACACCTGAAAATGAGCAAGAGTCCATGAGTCCACTTCGTATTGACATATTTTAGACCAATCATAGACCTTAACAATTTCCTGGCTAATCATTTGGAGGTTTGTAATTGGTTAAATATATTTCAATACGAGTAACGGTGACGTTAACGGATTCTATGTGAGCAGGTCCTGCACTATTAGACGAGCGCAGCGCCATACAGAATAACTAATCTTTACAACCGCCCCCCCGAACGTGAGATTTAATAGGAATAAGATGTTCTGTTGGAATTTCTTCAAACTTAGTTTCATTCCAAATATTCCAAAGCTCTTTAGAATTACTTTTCCCTTTTCGAAGATTCATTTTAGCATCGCTTAAAATAAATTTAGCGTCTTTCGATAACCTAAGAGCTTCATTTACTGTCCCCGAGCCACAAATAAAATCGTCAACGTGCAATGATTCATTTAATGCCTTAAAAGCCATGGGTTAAGAATATTCATAATTTTTCAGATGATACTTTATGGCAGCAGCCAAAAGGTAAGTTGATCATTTTACTCTGAATATTACAGTTTTATACCAAAAACACTTTAGCTCTTTGTTAAACTCTGTTTCGTAAATTATCGACCCATAAGAACCTCTGACAGTCCCTGTCTTCAGCCGAAACAGAAATTTGTAGAAAAGCCTTTTCTATGTAGATAATTATGCCGATATTACGTTCTCTAAATTAAAAAAAAAAAAAATTGATTCAAGTTTGGGCCTGCAAGCAAATTATCATTTTAAGATAAATAATCTCTATCCTTCGCGGACGCATAAAAAACAAAGCACAATTTTGTGGTCTCGTTATCATGTTTAATAACAGGATGATGAGGCATGTAATATAAATGATCGGAGGACTACTCAACGTTCTCATTTACAGGTTCAATAACATCAGAATTAATTTGATCTGTAAAAATTAACTTGCACTCTTCATATAATGATGGTTCATTGCCCAAACAAGTTACAAAAATTTGATAACCTGCTTTGGAATGAGAAAAGTTGTCCGACAAGCAGTGGCGTAGCGAGGGGTGGGCAAGGGGGTCTATCATACCCCGGGCGCCACTCGTACAGTGGCGCCAAATGGTCCTTTTCACTAATCTTTATATATAAAAATGAATGTGTGTCTGTCTGTCTGTACTCGATAGATTCAAAAACCATACATCCAATCGCCGTGAAAATTTGGGAAATTATTAGGTATATCCCTAGAAAGGTTTTGAAAATTTTTTTAAAAATCAGAGTTTGGGTTCTAGGTGCTCCCGAACAAATATCCCAAAAATATCAAAATAACATTTAATTAGTAATGATGTTTGAAATTCAGCCTAGCAGTATGACGTAATGTAATATTTGCTAGATTCCTGCACCTGAGATTGTTTGCATGTGTGATATTATATTTTGTATTATTCGCGTGATATCATATTCCTACTTTACAATATCATTATCGCGTATATCGCATTATCAATATCGCTTCGCATTATCAATATCGCGTGATATCATTATTCCTACTTTACAATGACTGAAGATGGCAACTTCTATTATTTTTTATAGGATGGAATACGTTTGTAGGTTGTTTTTTAAGATGTCAAAAAACTTTTGCAATTATTAATACGAGAATAAATTATTAATACGTGAATAAATAAAAATATTGGAAATACGTTTTATTTAACCCCTCAATTATGCCACCAAAGCGAAGTTCCATTGGTCGATCTACAAATCAAGCAAAAAGGAGAAGAGAAGAACGAGCTTCAGAAACAAGTGAGCAGAGAAAAACTAGGCAAGAAAGAGATCGAGATCACACTGCTCTTGCTCGATCATTAGAAACAAGTGAGCAGAGACAAGCTAGGCAAGAAAGAGATCGAGTTCACACTGCTCTTGCTCGATCATTAGAAACGAGTGAACAGAGGCAAGCAAGGCAAGAAAGAGATCGAGTTCACATTGCTCTTGCTCGATCATTAGAAACGAGTGAACAGAGGCAAGCAAGGCAGCAAAGGAATCAAATTCGCAGGACACAGACAAGACGAACGATACATACTGATTTGAATTTATGTGGTTTCAATTACAATCCCCTTTACAATTACAGTCTTCATCCAAGTGTAATTATTGGAAAAATGGATAAAAAGTGTACGTATTGTGGTGCTCAAAAATTTAAAAATGAAACACCAGGTATGTGCTGTGCAGGTGGAAAAGTAAAGTTACCAGACATGCGTTCACCACCTGAACCATTATTAACTTTAGTATCAGGTGAAACAAGCCAATCAAAAATTTTTTTGAAAAATATACGCAAGTACAATTCATGCTTCCAAATGACATCGTTCGGAGCAACGAATATCGTTAGCGCAAATTATATGTCAACATTTAAAGTACAAGGGCAAATTTATCACCATGCTGGATCACTACTACCCTTGCCAAATGCTGATCACAAATATCTTCAGATATATTTTATGGGAAATACTGACGAACAAATCAACAGACGGTGTCAACTGAATATGAGTACTAAACGAGAGATTGTCGCTGAATTACAAAATTTGTTTGAACAACATAATGAATTAATTAAATTATTTAAAACCGCCATTGAACAAATGCCATCTGACGATTACAAAGTAATAATAAAGGCTGATAAAACACCTATTGGTCAACATCGAAGACAATTCAACGCACCAACGATCGATGAAGTGGCAATTGTCATAGTTGGTGAAGAATTTAATTCTCGCGATATAATTCTTCATCGTAGAAATGGTGACGTCCAGAAAGTATCAGAAACGCATCGTTCATATGATGCCTTACAATATCCCATTCTATTTTGGCAAGGAGAGAATGGATATCGTTTTAATATTAATATGAGAAATCCTACAACTAATGTGGAGATTAACAAAAAGGTCAGTGCTATGAATTATTATGCATATCGAACGATGATTCGTGAGAATGCTGATAATCATATATTGAAATGTAGACAATTATTTCATCAATACATTGTTGACATGTATGCAAAAATAGAAAGTGAAAGACTCCTCTACATACGACTAAATCAAGTCAAATTGCGTTCTGAAGAGTACATCCATTTACGTGATGGAGTTGTAAATGATGGCAATCTCAGTGAATTGGGAAAAATGGTCATTTTACCATCCACATTTACAGGCAGCCCAAGACACATGCATGAATATGCACAAGATGCAATGACGTATGTTCGTGCATATGGTCGTCCAGATTTTTTCATCACATTTACATGCAACCCAGCATGGGATGAAATAAAGGAGCTTTTATTAACTGGACAATCACCATCAGATCGTCATGATATTTCTGCAAGTGCATTTAAACAAAAATTAAAATCTTTAATAGATTTTATTGTCAAACACCATGTATTTGGAGAGACGCGCTGTTGGATGTATTCCATTGAATGGCAAAAAAGAGGTTTACCACATGCGCATATTTTAATATGGATGATGGAAAAGATAACACCAAACAGAATTGATGAAATCATCTCTGCAGAAATACCAGACATTGAAATTGATAAAGACTTGCACGATATTGTCTCAAAAAATATGATTCATGGTCCATGTGGCTCACTAAATAATAATTCACTATGCATGTCAGATGGAAAGTGCACAAAGCGGTATCCTAGAGACTTACTTGCTGAAACTATTACAGGCAATGATGTATATCCACTCTATCGACGACGATTTACCGAAGATGGTGGAAAATCCATTAAACTAAAAGTACTCAACAATACTATTGATGTTGATAATAGTTGGGTAGTACCATATTCTCCATTACTACTAAAAACGTATAACGCACACATAAATGTTGAGTACTGCAATTCAGTGAAAGCTATAAAATGTATTTGCAAATATGTGAACAAAGGAAGCGATATGGCAGTGTATGCAGTGGAAAATACAACTGCTTCTAACGATGAAGTCACCCAATATCTACTGGGACGCTACATAAGTAGCAATGAGGCTGTATGGCGTATTTTATCATTTTCCATTCATGAGCGATATCCAACGGTTGTTCATTTAGCAGTACATCTTGAAAATGGACAGCGTGTGTATTTTACATCAGAAAATGTACGTGCAAGAGCAATGTCACCACCGCCAACAACATTAACTGAATTTTTCACATTATGTAGAAATGATACCTTTGCAAGGACACTACTGTACTCTGAAGTACCAACTTATTTTACGTGGAATACATCAACAAGAAAATTTCAGCGTCGTAAACAAGGTAGAGCAGTACAAGGACACCTAAATTTATATTCCACAGATGCATTGGGTCGTCTGTACACTGTACATCCAAATAACGCAGAATGCCTTTACCTAAGATTATTATTAATCAATGTTCGTGGACCAACATCTTTCCAAGAATTAAAAACAGTCAATGGCCATGTGTGTGCTACATTTCGTGAGGCTTGCCAGAAATTAAGTCTTTTAGAAAACGATGCTCATTGGGATATTTCACTCGCTGATGCTTCTAATACAGCTCAACCACAGCAGATACGTACACTATTTTCCATCATACTAACTACATGTTTTCCGGCTAATCCAAAGGATCTTTGGGAAAATATAAAGACTATATGAGTGAAGACATTTTACATCGCATGCGTAGAATAAATGCTAATCCCAACATTCAATTTACATCAAATATATAAAATGAAGCATTGATTTTAATTGAGAATGTATGTTTGACAAACAGCCAACAAATCACTGACAGAATTGGGAATGATTGCTCCAAATAGATCTCATAATGACATTTTCGATCGTGATATACAACGAGAAACGCACTTCGATGTTAATGAATTACAAACATTTGTTCGAATTAATCTGCCGAAATTGGTATTAGAACAACGAACAGCATATGACACAATTATAAATGCAATATCTAACAAGAGTTGTGGTTTATATTTAGATGCACCTGGAGGCACAGGCAAAAATTTTCTTATTTCAATTATTCTGGCAACTATAAGATCACAAAATAATATTGCACTTGCTATTGCATCATCTAGTATTGCAGCAACTCTTTTGGACGGTGGTCGAACAGCACATTCAGCATTGAAATTGCCATTAAATATGCAGGTAATTGAAACTCCAACATGTAATATTAACAAAAATTCTGGTATGGGAAAAGTACTAAGATCATGTCAGCTTATAATATGGGATGAATGCACCATGGCACACAAGAAATCATTGGAAGCACTCAATCGCACATTAAAAGATTTGAGAGGAAATGAGCAGCTCTTTGGTGGTGCACTCATTTTGCTAGCTGGTGATTTTCGACAAACTCTACCAGTTATACCACGTTCAACACTTGCAGATGAATTGAATGCATGTCTCAAATCATCAGTGTTATGGCGGTATGTGGAGAAAATATCTTTAAAGACCAATATGCGTGTTCAATTACAACAAGATGAATCTTCTGAACGATTTGCAAAACAATTGTTAGATATTGGGAATAGTAAAATGGAAATGGACGAATCCACACACTGTATTACATTACCAGAAAACTTTTGTCACATTGTAAAATCCACTGATGAATTGATTGCCAAAGTTTTTCCAAATTTATCGCAGAATTATAAAAATTATCAATGGGTTAGTGAGCGTGCTATATTGGCAGCCAAAAACATTGATGTGAATTTAATAAACTGCACAATTCAAAATGAAATACCTGACGAAGAAACAACATATAAATCCATAGATACTGTTGTCAATTACGATGAATCAGTTAATTATCCAATAGAATTTTTAAATTCATTGGATCTACCAGGAATGCCACCGCATATTTTATCTTTGAAAATTGGTTCCCCAATCATCCTTCTACGAAATATAAATCCACCGCGACTATGCAATGGGACTAGGCTATCAGTAAAAAAATTAATGAATAACATAATTGAGGCAAACATTTTAAATGGAAAACACCAAGGGGAACATGTACTACTACCACGCATTCCCATGATACCAACGGATACTCCATTTGAATTTAAACATCTACAGTTTCCTGTACGACTAGCCTTGCAATGATCATTAACAAAGCACAGGGACAATCATTGCAAGTATGTGGATTAAATTTGATAAATCCATGCTTCTCACATGGACAGCTGTACGTTGGGTGTTCACGAGTTGAAAAACCATCAAATTTATTTGTTCTTGCACCAGATAGGAAAGCAAAAAATGTTGTATATTTACAAGCACTACTAAGATAAAGTTAACCATCAATCATCAAATATCATTCATTTCATGATGATATTTAATAATCACAAAATTATTGTTCAATTGAAATTCGTTTGCAATATTGTTTAATATCACAAATGAAGAAGCATGTTTATTCTATTATCAACTATGTATATCTATGTTTTGTACATATGTTATATTCAAATGACATATATGTAGGGATAATTTTATTGTTAATTTTCATTTTGATGTATTGTATACATTTTATAATTAATAAATTATGTTTGAGGTATCAAAACTGCCTTTTTGTTCAAACACAGCAACGTGTGAACGGGTACAGCTAGTTATATATATTATACTAGCTGTACCCGGCCACGCGTTGCTGTGGCTCAGTCAGGTTAAATGGAAAAGAAAGAAAAGAGAAAGCACGTTTCTAATATTGTTAATTTATAAAGGCTGCAAAGCTGTTACTCATTTAGCACTACCCAGGGGGCACATGTACAGGACCCGACTTAGCCTAATTGGGGCCCGGGACAAAAACTTCTTTGGGGGCCCCCCCTCTGCTTCACTACTTTAGTAATGAAGAACTTAATACTTAATACTAAACTTTCTATTCGTTTTGGGGGCCCCCTCTGATGTAGGGGCCCGGGGCAACTGCCCCGAATGCCCCTGCCTTAGTCAGGCTCTGCACATGTAGCTTAAAGTATGCTACGGACGCGAGTAACGTTACCCATCAACATATTTTATAGTTCAGTTTTTAGTACTTGCTTGTTTTATGTAATATCTTGGCGAAAGAATTGTGTTCCCCTTCGCCCGCTGTATTGGAAATAAAAAAAATTTTAAAAATGTTTAATTTTACAATACTTGTGGGTATACAATATGTTTTGTTGTTCCATTGTCTGTGCATATATATAAATTGTCTGGTTTTCCGACTCTAGAACACGCAACATATAATTGTCCATGTGAGAAACAATCCGTGTCTAAATCTAACCCGCACAATTGTAAATATTGGCCCTGAGCTTTATTGATGGTGATTGCAAACACCAGTCGAATTGGGAATTGCAATCTCTTAAATTTAAATGACATATCCGTTGGAATCATGGGAATGCGAGGAATGAGGACATCTTCACCTTTGAAAGTCCTGTCAAGATCGTTCCTTCTACGACATTGCTCAGTAATTTTTTTACTGCAAGCCACGTGCCGTTGCAAAGCTTTGGTTGGTTGATATTTCGCAACATTATAATTGGCAAGCCGATTTTCAATTGCAGTACGGGCGATGACATCCCTTGCAAATCGAGTGAATTCAAAAATTCTGTTGGATAATGAACCGCTTCATCTGCTTCCACAACAGTGTCGACGGACATGTATGTGACTGCCTTGCTTGGAATGTTATACTGAATGATATTGTTAAGTTCGTAGACGTCTTTGTTCTTGGCGAGAAGAATAGCTCGTTCACTCATCGCGATTCTTATAATTGTTTTGAATATTGGGAAATACTTTTTCAACGAATTCCTCTTTTGACGATACGAAATTGCAGAAGTTATGAGGCAATGAAATTCGTCCTGATGTCAGATCAACCGGCACCTTCCCGTTTCCAATTTCCAGCAATTGATGTGAGAATAACTCAGCTGATCGATCGTTTTGCAGATGGACACGCATATTTGTAGATAATTTCAACGTCTTTACGTGTCGACACAAAGTAGAGTATTTCAGGCAAGCATTTATTTCGTCCGCTGGTGTCGATCGAGAAATTATAGGTAATGTTTGCCTGAAATTTCCTGCAAACAATATTAATGCATTCCCAAATGGTCTGATGTTTCCACGCAAATCTTGCAATGATCGATCAAGAGCCTCGAGCGATTTTTTGTGTGCCATTGTACATTCATCCTAAAAAATAAGTTTGCCTTTCTGCAGTACTTTTCCCATGCCGGATGCTTTGGAAATGTTGCACTTGGGAGTTTCAATGAATTGTATGTTCAATGGCAATTTCAAAGCGGAATGTGCAGTACTTCCACCTGGTAGCAATGTCGCAACTATTCCGGACGACGCAAGAGCTAACGCTATGTCATTTTGGGATCGAATTGCTGCCAGAATCAATCTAATTAGGAACGTTTTACCAGTTCCTCCTGGCGCATCTAAGAAGATTTCTCCAACCCTGCTATTGACAGTTTGCAATATTTGATCGTAAATGCCTTTTTGCTCAAGCGTTAGCTTAGGAATATTTGATTGCACATACGACAAAAGATCACCCATGTTGTAATTTTTTTCACGACGCAATTCTACATCGAACGAAGCATCAGCAGATCAATTCGGTGAGGGCATTTCCAATTGATTTAGAACTTTGTTCGCGATTTCTAAGCACAAATCTTCAATTCTTATCAACGCTTCGTTGGAATTTCGGCTGTGAAATCCATGTTCATATTTGAATTTTCCTCGCGTATTCGACGGAAAATATCTTCAGCCATGTGCGTTCTCTTATCTCTTCGATCGTCTTTTATTGTCTAGAACGATAACTGCGTACTTTATGACCTGTGGGGACTGCTGATAGTAGGGTCGCACCACACCGTGACAAATTTCTGTTCTGAGGGGGAAGGGAAAGACATTCCTTGCTTGCCGTAAAATTCACTGAAGTGCCACTGAATTAGGGATACCTACCTAGTAACGAGTTGGACCTCCTCTGGCCTTGATAACGGCTGCCACACGACGAGGCATAGATTCAATAAGTTTCTGGAAACGTTCCACGGGAATGGCTTGCCAAATATTGGCTAAAGCTGTCCATAATTCAGTAAGGTTCTTTGGTGCTGTGTGATGGCCTTTCACGCCTTGTTCCAAAACATCCCAAAGATGCTCAATAGGATTTAAGTCTGGGCTTCTAGGTGGCCAATTCATGAGAGAGAAGTCAGAAGAATGCTCATCCAACCAGCCAGTAGCCAACCGGGACTTGTGAGAGGTACAGTTGTCTTGCTGGAAAACTCCATTACCGTGCGGATAACAGAACAGCATAAATGGATGGAGGTGATCACCCAGCAACTCTACGTACCGAATTGCATTGAGGGAGGTTGATACACGTACCAAAGATCCCAAACTGCCACGAAAAAACATCCCAGACCATGGTTGAGCCATCATGCCCTTGTACAGTTCCAGCCAGGCATGCAGGATCCATGGCTTCATGAGCCTGACGCCATATTCTCAGCCTCCCGTCGGCGTTAAGTAGTTGGAATCGAGACTCATCACTCCATGCTACTCGTTTCCAGTCCTCTACACTGCAGTCTCTGTGCTCCCCGTGCAGCCCTATGGCGAGTATAGAGCAATGGTACTCTCGTAGGTCGACGGCTCCCGAAACCCATACGGTGAAGCGAGCGTTGCACAGTCCGTTTACTGACTGTACGACTGGCATCGTCATTAAACTGGGTGGTAATTTGAGCTAATATTTGTCTTCGCTGGCTACGTACAATACGCCTGAGCCGTCTCTCACCACGCACTGTCAAGGCTAATTGTCCTTTGCAGTTTGCCCGATCGCTAGTTTTTTTTCCACCATCCATGTATTCTTGGTATACTCTTGACACTGTCGACCTTGAAAATCCTAGCTGTCTGATGATTTCGGAAATTGAATGGCCCATGCGTCGCGCACCTACGATTTGTCGGCGATCGAAGGCGCCTAAATCAGGCAGTTTACCCATACTGGCAATTACAACAACTAATTCAGAACAACCACAGTACGCGCTATATATGCAGTTACCACAGCGCCCTCACTTGAGCATATATGATGCGCAGCGCTACACAATTTGCATAGGCTTTGCTATCCCTATTTCAGTGGCACTTCAGTGTATTTAGTATAGCGTGTGTTTTAAAAAAACATGTTTATACCTCTCACAGGTGAGGCATCTATATAATAGGTATATAAAAACACTCAAGTATTTGAATGCAACGTTGTGTCAAAAATTCAAAGAAATCGGTGAAGAACTTTCGGATATTTGAGGTTTTGAACAAACGAACATTTACATTTTTATTTATATAGATTACTATAGGTTTTTCGGAAAGAGGGGTGGGGGGCGTCAAAAAGGTATCATGCCTCGGGCGCCAGTTATGCTCGCTACGTCACTGCCGACAAGTTTATTTTGTCTTTGAATGGCAATTTAACTTCATATTTTCCATTTTCTATCACTTTAATAGTCTGCTCAATTCCTTTTAAAGTTTCAACATCAGCTGAAGTATAATTATTTTTAATGCCGTTGGAATTAATACCTAACGCCTCTAATTACCAAAATGTTTTTTATTGAATCAACACCAAAAGAATCTGTATTATTTGCAATATCACTCAAGCGCTTTCCCTTACATCAGACATAAATTCCCGAATGGTCTGGTTTGTTAACTATCTTCTCGTAATCCGGATATAATGAATCCTAACATCGTTTTAATGCAAAATAATCCTTATGATATTTTCTTTATGTGCCCCGTCTGCAATTTCCAAAACACATCGGCGCCACTCAGTATTAACTCTCCGCCCTTTCGCCTGTTTAAACTGTTGGAGTGATATTTCGCAATCTTTTAGCAAATGCTCAACTGCTGTGGCTGACGCCATCATACAGACACAGGATATTATATCCGTTACATACACTTAAAGTTTTATTTAACATGTGTTTATTAACTCGCTTTCTTGTTTGTTTGTTTGTGTGTGTGTTTGTGTGTTTGTGTGTTTGTCCAGTACAAATCTTGCAATCGATTTTTAACTAACTTCCCGACTAGCTAGACATTTGAAACTTTTAGAATAGCTCATAACACGATGATAATGCATTATTTTAATACTTTTAGCCATCTTTAAGCATAATTGAATTCATTTTCAGTTAATTTTGTTTTGTAAAATGGTGCAGCCATCTATCGACCGGGACGGGAACGAAAAGTTAAACGCAAATTAACTTCCAATTCTGGAGCTAAACGATTGATTACGCATTTGATCATTTTCTTTCAAGTTGATGGGATAATTCATCCAAAAAAAAAATTTAAAAAGTATTTATTAATACATAGAATTTTCAAGTTTATATGATTCAACAGAAAATTTAAAAAAACTTGGTATATAAAAAGTTCTTTTCATCTTGTAATTATTTTCTTTCAGGCTGATTTAAGGGATTCATCTCAATTTCTGTTACCTTAATTTCTGTCGTCTTGTTTAGGGGTTCGCGAGTGCCAAAAGTGTAAACAAGGTCAAAGCCAAGGTAGTAGGATTTACGGAGTTTCTAGCAATGCGAGGCATTGCACTGCTTTCACCTCCGAACGGATAATGCATTAATAAACTTATAGTAGTTTTCCGAAGTAAACGAGTTGCCAAACATAAATTTAGAAAAATCACACGGCTGCCCCTTGGATCCGTGATGGGTCCTAGCTTTCGACTGCGAAGAAAATTCCGTTTCTCCATAGAGCAGGGGTAAACCGATAATCGTGTGCTAAAGAGCTCATACATACATTGACGACGACTTTCGCTAAAATGTAACGGAATGACCGCTTCCAATCATGAGATTGAGTATTAGACCACTGGCTCCATTTATAGGCAGGGCAGGGAACCAAAATCGGTTTCCCAAAAGGGAGGTTTTTGTAGTATTAAAGCAATTATGTTAAAATAAAAGAAGGAACTAAAGGATTTAAACTTGATATATGTGGAGTCTAGCTTCGTTAGGAGAAGGGTCGACCAACGCGTGCCCAATTTCACGGGTCTTTACAGTATGACATGAAAGGGAAATTAAAAATGAAAGGGAAATTAAAATTTTGATTAAGAAGCTGAAGAAACAAAAAGTAGGCTTGGCCAGCTAATCATATGCATTCACAGTCTCCTACGCTTCTTATATGGTGGGAGGGAGATATCTGGACGGCATAATAAAGCTTTTGGCCTTTTCGCCGAGCTGGGGATTCCTGGATCGTAGGGAGGAATGCTGTGAAGAATAGAATTAGTTATACGAGAGAAAGTATTGTAAAATTTAAAAGCTAGTCTTTTAATTACTGGAAGAATTAACCGTGAAAGTCGAAGACTTACTGTAATAATAAAAAAACTGTGGCGATCAACTTGCTATTACGTACGGCTACCGAAGAAGAGAACGCGTAGGAATTTTCCCCTCTGCAAGCAATTCATCACCAGGTACGTAGACGCTGGGCGAGTTATTGAAGCAAGATCGTTTTCGAGCGTGCGTAGTTCTATCGTCGTGCTGCCGTCTTGCTACCATCCTCAAACCCAATCCCATTTTCATTTATCTAAGCATTTTGTATCATTTATAAATATCTCAGGAATTAATCACATTCATAGTTTATGTTCATGCATATTCATTTTTATTCAATCGAATTCTACAACCATACAGTGCTTTTAATAAAAATCAACAAAATAATGAGTAAAATATTAAAAAGTCTCTTTTTAAACAAAAAAATAAGGACATGTCATATTCAATGTGAACACTGAGGCTGCTTTTTTGATAGAAGGGCATCTGGTTTGATAGAGGTTGTGAGAATTTTCAAGATGCTGGTCTGAAGTTGCACGCAACTTTACGTACTTCCCAAAAGAGACGTCATGAAAAGGCTATGGTCATGAAATGCCGGATATTTTTTTAGGCAGGTACAGCTTATAAAATAACTTGAAAGCTGCGCACCCGCGTTCATTTTTCGGATTCCAACGCTGTATTTTCGGCTTTTTGGGAAGAGGTCTTTTGGAGTAATATACCTTCATCATGAATTAGATTCGTCTCTAGTGCTACTTTTTGCCAATAAAGTGCCGAAATAACGAGAAACTTGGACGTCATCGCTTTTTCGAGTAACTTGAAACCTAGACTTTCATGAAGTCTTCAGCGGTATGATGTCATACAGCGAGATCACTAGCTTCGCGGACGTGGCGGAGACCGTATCTCTCCGATCTCCTCGGGACTTAAAAAATATCGCAAATTCGAGTATCCAAACGGCTCTGTGACACCCGATGCATGAGGGGCACGTGGGATCGTTCGGAAAGAACCGAGTTTTTTTTTAAATCAGCAGCGGGAAAATCGGTGATTTCTATAATCTGTCGTCACCGCTTTCACGATTAATTGGGAATCGGAGCCGACGCTGTATTTTGGGATTTCTGGGAAGAGGACGTTTCTCCCAGAAACTTCCGGACGTCAGAGTAATAAAGAACGTCAGGAGAACCAGAAACGTCAGGAGTAATAAACCTGTAGCATGGATTAGAGGCATCTCTAGTGCTATTGTTTGCCAATAAGGTGCCAACAAAACGATAAGCTAGTACGGCGGTTTCGCTGACGTCATCGCTTTCTCGAGTAACATGAAATCTACGTCCCCGTGTTCGTTTTTGGGATGTAATTGGTAAAGCATAGTTCTCTAGGACTAAAAAAAGTTTAGAAAAGACGTTCATGAAGTCTTCAGTGGTATGACGTCACTCGCTGACTTCGCGGACTTGGCGAGGACCGCATTGACCTGTTCTCCTCGGGATTTTAAAAATAGCCGCTTTGATACAATGAAACACAGCCGCTTTGATACAGAAATTGCATACGGAATTTTGTATAGAATTAAATATACAGTGGAACCTCGATATAATCGAATTACAACTGTAGTGTTGTTGATACACCAACTAATGAATATGAAACTCCTGAACGATGGAGCGAAGTTACAAAGTACCCTAACGTTGAAGAACTTACATTCTAGGAGTTTGTTAGCTTTGACGACGATCTGGATACATGCGGTGAATTAAGCGATGCAGACATCATCGCATCCCTTTCCAAAGAATCGAAAGAGGATGCCAGTTAGGACAACAGAGACAGCGGGGTCGAGGCACCGGACCCAGACACCACACTCCGTGATTAGCGATATGCCATTACCACCTTGCGGAGATTCCCCCAAAAGATGGTTATGAGTGATCGGGTATTATGTGGTATTAAACAGGTAATAAAATAGAGAATCGTATAATGGCACTTTTAAAATTGTTAATTGGAGAAAACACATTCTGACACATGTCTGAGATAACTAAAAAAACAAACTCAATTTTGATAGATAATATTAGCATTTAATTTCTCTTCTTCTTATTTAAAATTAATTTTATCGTTAGTTACAATTTTCACAGAAACAACATAATAATTATTTACATATATTAAGAAAATATTTGAATACATAATAAGACCTAGCTACATATATATTGATTATTCTGTGCTCTCACCTGATTATTACCCTAATAGTTGCCGTGTTCTGTGTATGCCTCTGTCAAGTAACGCTTCCGGAGCGACCCGCTTCACAAATATATCAACCTATATTAATCTCACGTGCAAAATAAAATAATAAACAGAAATTAAAAACACCAAAATCGTTGTTTAACAAATTTGTAGGTTAAGTTAATTGTTATTCAATGCACGTGTATACAGCGTTAAAATTCATGAAAATAAAAAGAAATTCTGAAATGCAATTGCAGCGCTGCCTACCGGATCCAATTATTGAATGCACGTGTATACATCATTAAAAACCTAAGCTAACCAAAGATCAACAACAACACATAAATAAATAAATTAATTAAAAAACATTTTCTATCGGATCAAATTGATAAAATTAATATAGGCTGAAATTGTTAATTTCATTGTAATAGAATGGTTGAAGTAACAGATGAAATTGTTAATTTATGTATTTCATTTTTGCTTAATATATTTATACATATATATAGCATAATATATAATATATGTACATTAAATTGAAATACACGTGCAAAAATGTTTTGCACGTGAGTAATTTGTATGATTTTAAATGAACGCACGCATCTTTGTATATGACTTTCAGTTGTTTACTGAAATTGTTAATGTTTTTGAGCTGTAATTGAAGGCGTTTACGTTTGTACATAACTATTGAAAGTAATTAGTTAATGTTAATTGTAAGAATTTCTATTGTAACTGAATTCTTGGCTTAATTACTCGGTGGCATTGTATATTTAATCTATTACTATAAATTAACTAGATAGTACACGTCAAAACTTGACGGTAAATAATTGAACAGCTCCAATAAAAAAAAAGGTACATAACCTTGATTTTCTTAAGTTTATGTTTTTATTTTTGCTTAATATATTTATACATAGCCTATTTATACATATACTAGCTGAAAACCCGCACTTTGCTACGGAGTACATTCAAATTAAATACAACGGTCAATGTATGCAATTAATGCCAATATATATATATATATATATATATATATATATATATATATAGGATGGCAAGATGTCTAGGGGAATGATGATGCAAAAATCTTGCAGAAACGAATACTATTTAATATTTCTTGGACATAACAACTTACATAGGGACGGCTACAACACAGGTATGGACATTAAGAAATAAGATGAGCGTTCTCTTCACCGTGCAATACGAATCAATTCAGTTCGCTGGCAGTCTCTCGGAGATGACCTCTCTCGTCTCTCCCTACGACCGCTCTCCCGTTTCCCCCTTCTCGCGTGTTTACCTTGCCGCGCAAACCTCAGCGACATCTAGTAGCTATTCCGCACAACTCTTGTACGGTTTGCCTTGCTCCTATAGCGCTCGACTATCCTGACTAGCAGTGTCCTCACTGCTGCAACAGCCTAGGATCTAAAATACACGAACTAAAAAAAAACAAAAACACATAGATTAGTACACAGTTTACAAACATTAAATTCTGGCCAAAACATTTATATAAGTCAACATTTGGTCCAGGGCTTCATTTGGTCCGCTGATGAAGATGTAACATTTGGCCCTTCATGATCTCCAATTTTGGCGACATCATAGCGATCATGGTATTTAACTTTAGTCACACGGTAGGGTCCAAAATATTTCGGTCGGAGTTTCAGCTTGCTTCCAAACTGAGTTCTCATAATTGCCACCAGTTCTCCTTGCTTGTACTGATAAGCTTCCTTCCGTTTTCTATTGTAAGTCTTACGATTCTCCTCTTGAATTTTTAAAATATTCTGCTTAGCGTCTTTCCTAATGCTATCACGATGTTGATTAAATTGGTCTTGAATTTCTTCCACAAGCAAATTTCTTATAAGGGCATCCTCGGAATTTTTCATTCTGGTTCCTATGAGTAATTCAAACGGTGAGTACTTAGTACTACGTGGCGTACTGCAGTTTAACACTCGTTGCAATGAAGGTCGACATGTTTAAACCACTTCGCGGGATCATTTAAGACATCTTTGTTAATACAGGGATAAGGGTTCTATGCATTCTTTCCACTTGACCATTTGCTCTTGGTACTCCTGCAGTTATTTGTACATGATGGATATTCTCTTAGTGCAGTATTCTTCGAATTCGTTGGATCTGAAAGCACCTCCTCGATCACTGATTATGGTTGAAGGATTCCCGAAGGTTTCTGCTGTAGCTTTAGTCTTTCGATGGCTTCTTGCGCTGGTGGTACTTTTAGTTGGATACAGCCATGTGAATTTTGTAAATGCATCTACGGACCGTTGAAAATGTGATTGTAATTCTTATTGGTTGTAGGCAGTGGTCCAATGAAATCCACATAATATGTTGATAATGGCGAATCTTCCTTAGGAATAGGATGCAACAGTCTTTCTCCTTTCCCAGTCTTCTTATTTACCACTTATGCATTCAACACAGTTTCTTATCACATTCTCAACACACTTTCTCAGTTTGGGAAATAAAAATTGCGTTTCACCAAGTCTTCAGTTGTTACTGCAGCAAAATGTCCAAAAGAATGTGCATGCTTCACAACGTCCACTTGCATCATTTCAGGTACTACCAGCAACTCTTCAACATTAGCAATCTTATACAAGACATTATTATCCAAGATAAATTCGGAAGTTTGCCTGCCTGTAACAGTTTCTTGATGGTTTTGCTATATCGTCACTGTCTTGAGCATATACAATTTGTAAGTCAACTCATTACTATTCACAAGCATAACGGGAATCTGCTAAATGGTCAACGTGTCGCATTCATTTTCCAGGGCGATGTACTACTTCATATTGGAACTCTTGCATGAATAATGACCATCTGACAACATTTGGTGTAAGTTCCTTTTATCTAGGGTTTTTGCAAATGCCGCACAATCAGTGAAAATTTGGAATTTGGTTCCAATAATAATTCCGAAATTTTTTAAAGCCTCGGTAATCGCAAGCACTTCAAGTTCGTAGCTACACAATTTGGTCTTCTGGATGGAGGTTTTTTGCTCATATACTGAATTGGATAATAGCACCCATCATCACCTGCTGGAAAGTAATGCCCCTAACCCAAGTTTGCTTGCGTCCGTGTGCAATTCCAATTTCTGCCCTTCTCTGTAAAGGTGCACCAGGGGTTCATTAGGACAGCGCGTCCTTAAGTTTTTGAAAGGCTATTTTCTGTTCAAGGCCAAATTCGAAAGGTTTTGAGGCTCGTAATAAATCACTAAGTGGTCTTGCTATAATGGCATATGAAGGTATGTACTTTCAAAAATATCCTGTCAACCCCAAGGAACTCTGCACTTCTTTGGCATCTTGGGTTCAGCAAAACAACGGACTGCTGCAGTCTTCTCTAACGACGGTCGAATGGTACCATTTCAATAATGTGGCCTAAAAAACTGATTTTCCTCTGCAAAAATCGGCCACTTTTTAAGGTTCAGCTCAAGAACATACTTGGAAGCTGTTTCTAACACACGACTTAATTTTTTATGAGCTTCCTTTCATTGATAGCTGGATTATGATATCATCTAAATAAATAATTAAAGTTCCCGTCTCTCAATAGGTCTCTGAACACGTAATTGATGTATCTTTGAAAGTAATTGCTGCTAATGGACAAACCAAACGGTACTCTAGGAATTCATACTGGCCTGAATCTGTTACAAACGCACGTGTATTTTCTACTTGCTTCATCCACTTCTACATGGAAGAAAGCATTTTTCAAATCGAGGAGTCGTGAACACTATTCCACTTTCTAACTTATCTAATTACTTTCTCGATAACAGGTAGCGGATATCTGTCTCTAACTATCCGCTTATTCAGAGCTCTGTAGTCAATGCACAAACGCATCGTATCATCCTTCTTTCTACACACCACAACAGGTGAAGCAAAATCAGAGCAACTCTTCCTAATTAATCCTTGTTCTAACCATCGTTTATTTGTTTTTCGACTTTCCCTCTTTTCAGGAAGCGACAACCTGCGTGATCTTTGACGAATGGGTCTTTCATCGGTCAGAATTATTTTCATTTTCAAAGCAGTAGTTTCGGTTTTGTTGGCTCGTAATTTGAACCAAGCGCTAGAATTTCGTTTCTCAATTTACAGTCAGTTAATGTTTGACAGGTCAAAAAGGGCAATCATTATACGATTCGGATACTTTCACTAAGAACGAAGCTGATGAATCGTATGTTTATATTAGCGCTCTCTAAATGTTTTTCTCGTTTTCCCAACCCGTACCGCTCGTAGGTGCCACTGCCTCATTTGGTTTCAATAACATGTCGTAATTTTCCGCTGGCAAAAATAACTTCCGCAACAATTTCAGAGCTCGCAGCCAAACTTCTCGTGTTTTCCCACCCTCGCGTAGCGAAATGCTGAATTTGTAAACATTGGCCATTCGGCGCTCCACCGAATACACTTGTCAAACAATTGAGAATGAATTGGCTTTGCAGCCGAAACAAAATTCTTGTTTACGATTATCGAACTTGCAACCAGTCCACCGTGGCAACTAAGGGCTTTTCGTCTATAAACCACATCGCATACTGAAGCTCACTGAACAAATAGTTATTTGAGTTGGGATTGAAGTTGAAACGTGATTGAGCCGTATTTTTTGTCACTTTTGTTTTCGCATTCGACAATTTCTTTTGTACAGTTTCTAGCAAAATGTGGCCCCCCACAAACATAACAAGATATAGGTCCTCCTACTAGAAATTTTTGATTTTGTCTCTGAAACTGCCTCGGGGAATGGTTTCCATATTCAAATTTGTACGATTTTGATAGCGTCACTTTCATGTCCTAGAACGAACATTCGAATAGTTCCCGCGTTTCATCACAGTTTATTTTTAGAACAAAAAAAATATTCACCAGGTCTTCTTTCCAAGCTGTTCAGGCCTGTCAGCCACGAATCGGCCTCTGTGTAAGTTTAATGTGAAGAAGCTGTTTCTTGATCTCGTGTTGTTCTCTAAAATTTATCGCTCACCATTAGGTCAAAAAGTTTTTTAAAATCAGAAACCATTACGGATTTTGACGATAATCCAATTGGCACCCATTGCACTTAAGCGTGTTGCAAACTGAACATGCGTCTCATTCACCTGCCTTCTAGCTCTTCTAAAATTAAGTAGACACTCTTGAGCGTGGGTTGGAATTCTTTCATGATTAAAGATTTAACTAACTCATAGTTATTCATTTCATCATCTTTAACGTATAGTAAAATGCTATGGGCCTTCTCTCCGAGAATATTTATAAGAATTTCGGATTTCCAATTTCTCTGGGACATCCTTAACTTTAAACGCTCGTTCCAATGATTGGAAAAAAAGGCTAAAATTTTCCGCTTTTTGTCGGCAACTGTATTGTCAGCGTTTTTACACTCTTAATCAAATTTTCAAGATCACAAACCTCAGTTTTTGATACATCTTGAGCTACTTCTGCTTTCGATTTGCGAAGTTCTACCTCTCGTTCTATACGTTGGAGCGTTAATTTTCTAATTCTAGTTTTGAGTTGGTTAGCTGCAGTTCACGCTCGGCTTTTGGCTGCCTATCCTCAATAATCCTGTTAAGAAGATTCATCACAAATTCCGGGTCATCCTGGAATGCTTTAGATTTCTCAAGTTTATTTTTTAACTCTATAATCGTTTCTTTTGAAGTGCCCTGCTCACCAATCTCAGTAAGAACATTTGCTATGTCCTCTTTGCGCGTATTCTTGTTGTAATTAACAGTACGAGACATTGTTCATAAATCTTTTTCTCAGCAATGGAGTTATAAAAAGAAGATATCCTACCTTTTCTCACAGGACTCTTGCATCTATCGCAGCAGTACTTGAATTCACAGTATATCAAGTTCCAATAAATCCAAGGATTTTTCTCTCACTGTTAACACAGTCACTATTTACATTGTCCTCAAAGTCCATCCCAGGGCGATCCCCCAAGTTCATAGGATGGCAAGATGTCTAGGGGAATGATGATGCAAAAATCTTGCAGAAACGAACACTATTTAATATTTATTGGACATAACAACTTACACAGGGACGGCTACAACACAGGTAATATATGGACATTAAGAAATAAGATGAGCGTTCTCTTCACCGTACAATACAAATCAATTCAGTTCGCTGGCAGTCTCTCGGAGATGGCCTCGCTCGTCTCTCCCTACGACCGCTCTCCCGCTTTTTCCTTCTCGCATGTTTACCTTGCCGAGCAAACCTCAGCGACATCTAGTAGCTATTCCGCACAACTCTTGTACTGTTTGCCTTGCTCCTATATATATATATACATACATATATATATATATATATATATATATATATATATATATATATATTAGGTCAGAGAGGTTGGCAGAATTGGCGGAGGAAGTTAGTATGTGGAAAGGCGAAGCGTTTACGCCAAGACAAGAAGGAGGGGTTACCAGGACAGAGATGAAGAACAGAATGGGCGATTATAGGTAGTTAGTAATATTATCACAGAATATCCCCCCCATCTAAATGGATTGGAGCCGCGGCCGACGACTCCAAGACACTTCAGATAGTGAGAACATGAAAATTAGTAGTTTGAATATTAGGTTGAAGCTGGCTCGAAAATCACAAATTTTTTTGTTAAAATGTACAATTGAAAGACATAATAGTATGAAAAATGGCATAATTTTAAAAACAAATAGCTGGAGTAAAAATAAAAATGGAATGGTACACTTAAATGAAAACACTAACAACAGATGTAAGATGTTCCAAATACAAACACAAGTAAAAAAAATTGGCATGTCTCAGCCCCTTGACATGTGTCACAGTCTGAAAGTGTTCAGAGTCCTGGACGGGTACAGTTCAACAAGTTGAAAAACACAAAGTAATTATTATTCACAGTCTTAGTCGTTGAATAATGTTTAGTTCTTTTGGAGATCTCCTGGGCTGTAGTCACTTTTTTAGAAAAACAATGTTCTTTGTTGTTTATTATTATTACGTTTGACATTAGTTATTGACTCTTCTTTACGCAAAACACTTTCTATATTTTATTTTATTTTATTTTATTATTTTTTTTAATCATTGGTTTTCAATTTCAAGTTTTTCCCTAGATCATGTACACAAAAATATTAAAATTATTCTTCCAGCAATTAGTAGAATAAATTTACCAAATGCTGTCATAACTTTTAACATCAGTACCAAATGTCTGGTACCTGATGTTGCAAAAATTCGAACAAAAAAAAATTCCAACAATTGACACTGACATTCAACTGTTGTGGAAAAAAAATCAAGACAATACAAACATAAATTTGAGGTATGTGACCTGTTGTGAGTACATCCTCGTGAGCGTTTACCAAAGGGAAGGTGCTCGCAACCTGAAACCCAAGTTGAGCAAACTGCACAAATGAAAAGGGGCAGGCAAGTTTCTCAAACATGAGAGGGAAAAGCAACTGTTCAAAGGGAACATTTGAAAGTGCGAAGAGACAGGGAGACAGTGAGTGGAAACCCCAGTATAAAATCAATAATATTTATCTAGTACATAGCAATTTTTCATATAAATGTAGTAAGCTTCAAAAAGTTAAAAAAAAAATATGTGAGTTTCACTTACACTCATGGGGTTTCTTCAAAATTAACTAGGATGGCGATAGGACAGGAATGCTAAAATAGAAAGATTAAGGATAGCTGAATGATTTACATATTGGTGACTTATTCGTGGTGTAGTTTGAACTTCTCAGGTGAATAGTAAAATCTCAATTTTGATGAATGTACAATTTCAGTGGGTTTTTTCGTGTGGTAATTTTCTTTATAAATTTCATAATTAACTTCACATAATTTTTTAATAATCTGGTAAGGTCCTGAATAAGGAGAGGTCAACTTTCTAGTGTTTGGGTATTCGAATTCCTCATGTATTACTAAGTCTCCAGGTTGAAATTTAGATTCTTCAAATCTAGTATCATATCTCGTCATATTTTTCTGGTCGTATTCAAGAGTTCTGGTTTTAGCTAAAGTTCTTGCTTCATTAAGTGGAGGATAAGCATTTTGGTCAATCGGAGAATCAAACGGAAATTTGCCAAATAATAAGTAGGCAGGGGTGAACTTAGTTACGGTATGAGCTGAGTTGTTATATTCAGTAACAACTTGCTCTAGCACTTTTGTCCACGGAATCTTTTTAGAAGTAGCATTTACCTTACATTTTAGGCGCGTTACAAGGGATTGATTTACCCTCTCTACTTTTCCGTTGGTCGGGGGATGATGAGAAGAAGTCAAAGTTGTTTCACATTATGGTTTAAAGAAATTTTTTGAATCTGGATGATGTAAAAGCCTGCGTTTCTATCGCTTAACACTTTCTCTGGAATTTGCACATTAAAAATTTGACTTAGACAATTTGCATATGTTCTGAAGTTACGCTCTTTGAGGGAAATGCCCATACATACGGGTTGCATGATCAGTCACTATATGCAAATATTTTTTGATGAGTTGTAATTATTAACCCTCCTACAGTATCAATAGATAAACATTTCAAAAGGTTGGTCAGTTGAGGGCACTTCTTGCCGGATTACAAATCGTTTCTGTTTTTCTTTTTTATTTAGCTGACAAGTATGACAATGTTTCACGAAATTTCCTATATCTTCACTAAAATGGGGCCAATAATTTTGAGGGGTAATTAAATTTAGCATAATTTGAACTCCTGGATGTCCGAAATTTTCATGGGTATTAGTAACATTTTATCTTAAGGATTTAGGTACTACAATTTTACAAAAGTTCTTTTCTTAATTACCATTATGTCATTAATTTCTTTATAATTTTTACCACACACATTGTCAATTTTCTGTTTCTGAATTATTTCATTCCTATCTAGTAAATGTACACAGTGTTGGAGATGTTGAGAAACGGGATGTCTTGAAAAAAGCATATCCGCCTCAATGTTAGTAGAACCCTTCTGATATCTAATTTCGTAGTCATACATGCTCAATTTAAGGGACCAGCGGTATAATCTACCTTTTAAATTTTTAACATTTTTTAACCAAACAAGTGCAGCATGATCAGTATGTATGACAAATTTTTTGCCCATGGAGATAATTATGAAATTTATCTAATCCGTCAACAATGGCTAAACCATTCCAATTCTGTAATTGCGTAATTCTTTTCATAATCTCTTAAAGTTCTCGAATGGTATGATACAGGGTGAAGAATATTATTTTGATCTGGTTGCTTCAAAACAGCTCCAACAGCACTTTGGAGGCATCAACATAGAGGTGACATGGTTTACTAGAATCGTATAACTGTAACACTGGTTTCGATATTAAGATTTCTTTCAACTCGTCAAAAGCTTGTTGACATGTTTCATCCCAATGCCACACAACATTCTTTTTCAGTAATCTACACTGCTGGCCACTGTAAATGCAACACCCTGAAGGAAACATGCAAATAACATGAAATTTACAACATGCATTAGCGGAGGTGAGATATGCAAATGATTAGAATTTCAGCGCAGACGCACATCACGCGCGCCTGTGGTGCCACTTCAAAGCGCTATTTAAGGCTTGGAGATTTCGACGATTTCAAGTTCGGCAATTGTGTTTTTCTTGTGGTTTTTTAAAAAACACGATCAATATTCCTCGTCGAAAACAGCGATCATCGTTTGATCAAGTTATCCTAGTTCGACAGAGGAAGGATAGTGGCCTACCGAGATTGTGGATTATCTTTCAGGGAAATAGGTAGTCGTGTTGGACGAAACCAAACAACTGTAATGCGGATATGTGATCGTTTGGATGCAGGAGGATACGACGGGACCGGCGTGTTCGATCGCATCCACCTCAGCGCACCACTTCACGTGATGACAGGAAAATTGTGCGCATGGCAGTGACGGATCGCTCAGTTAGATCACGAACCATAGCACAGCACATGCAGTCTGTAACGCATCATCCAGTGTCTGCGCGTACCATTTCGACGCCGTTTTACAGGCAGAGTGGTCTGTCAGCAAGACGTCCATTGCTTTGTCTACCCTTGACGCAGAACCCCAGACGTCTCCGCCGCCAATGGTGCGATGACAGAAGGATGTGGACGGCAGAATGGAATGAAATTGTCTTTACTGACGAGTCACGCTTCTGTCTGCAACACCACGATGGTCGCATTCGAGTCTGGAGACACCGTGAAGAGAGGATGCTGAACAGCCTGCGTTATGCCCCGCCACACTGGTCCTGCACCGGGTATTATGGTATGGGGTGGTATTGGATATCACTCTCGCACACCTCTAGTACGCATTGCCGGTACTTTAAACAGCCAGCGCTACATCTCCGAGGTATTGGAGCCAGTTTTCCTTCCTTACCTCAGGGCTTGCCCCACAGCCATATTTCAACAGGATAATGCGCGACCACACGTGGCACGCATTGTCCAACGGTTCTTCGTCAACCGCCAGATTGAATTGCTTCCCTGGCCGCCTCGCTCTCCGGATCTTTCGGCGATAGAAAACATGTGGTCCATGGTTTCTCTACGATTGACCCAGATTCCATCCCCAGCTGTCACAGCAGATCAACTTTGGCAACGTGTGGAAGCTGCTTGGTCTGCTGTACCCCAATAACTCATCCAAAGTCTCTTTGAACCAATGCCGAGGCGTGTGGCAGCGGTGATCTCCAACAATGGCGGCTACTCTGGCTACTGATTTTGGCAGGAACCACACTTCACAGAAGTCTATAAATTTAATCATTTGATACTTGGTCAACATGTTATCTACAAAATAAATTTTGTTGTGATATCCCTTGTCTTCTTGGTGTTGCAATTTGGGTGGCCAGCAGTGTATTAAGAGGAGCTCTAATTTTGGCATAGTTGGGAATGAATCGGTGATAAACATTTACACTTCAGAGAACAATTTGTAACTCTTTGGTATTATTAGGATTTTTCAATTTTTTAATAGTTTCAATATTATTATTATCAGGAATTACTCTACCATTTTTTACTTCATAACCTAGAAATTTTATCTGATCTTTAGGAAACACATTTCCCTTGGTTTAATTTAATATTTTCTCTTTTAAACACTTCAAAATATACTTAAATGTTCCAAATGTTCTTTCTCAGAAGAAGAGTAGACAATTATGTCATCAAAGTAGTTACAAGCAAAATCAATTTTGTTTTTTGTTAAAATTCGCCTAATGGTTCTGTTAAAAATGGCTGGAGCATTTTTCCGTCCAAAGGGGAGCCTTAGCCACTCGAATAACCCAAAGTTTGTACTGAAAGCCAGCTTTTCAGTATCTGCGGGGTGAATGGGAATATGCCAGAAACCAGATCTGAGATCAAGGGTAGAAAAACTTTTGGCGTTACTCAATTTATCTAATAAAGTATCAATTCTGGGCAAAGGTTCTGCATTTGTTTTAGTAAGGGAATTCAATTTTCGATAATCAATGCACAATCTCGTGTTCTTACCCTCCCCGTTTGAGTACCAAACACACAGGTGAACTGTATGGGCTGCAACTTTCCTTAATTATGCCTGCTTTCAACAATTGATCAATTTGTGATTTAATTTCCTCCTCTTCCTTAGGGGAAGTTCTATAGGGTCTTAGAGATACAGGCAAGGTAGATGTTAAGTTAATTCTTTGGGGTTCAATATTAATACAACCAACATCATATTTACTTTTGGAAAATACAGATGAATTTTTAATTAACAAGTTTTCTAAATTATTTTCTTTTCGATTAAGATTCTGAGAAACAACATTGGTTACAGAGTCAACAGTTTTAGGTATGGTATCATTTAGCATTATATTCTCATTATCATCTTCATAGTTGTTTTGAACAAAATACTCAGGCTGAGGACCGGACTTATTTGGCTGTTGAACAGTCCACCTTGGAATTGAATATGGAGTGACATATTTGCTTTTGGCATATTACCTTCATAATTAATTATTACAGATTTTTGTTTTACCTTTAGGTTTTTACAATCAATATCAATTTCATAAATTTTACATTCATTTAGACCTAATATTACATAATCCAAGTTATTGTCAATTACATATAACACAATATCTCTGATAATTTGGCCAATTTTCATCTTAACCTTACAGATTTTGTTCATTACAATATAGCCTTGTGTTTATACAACTTGTATACCTCTTATTCTGGTTATTTTCAAATTTAACTGTCGAGCAGTTCTGGTGGAAATCACTGACAGAGTTGCGCCACTATCTATTACACAGTCTACATATTTATTGTTTGACAAATAACCGGACACCTTTAATAGTCAGGAATTGAGAGTATTCTCTGAGGGTGGTTCAATTGCTAGGGGTGAAGTCCTCTCATTATCAGCTCTTTCCATTCTAAATGGGCAAATTTGATGCCAATGAAAAGCATTTGGAATACCTCTCTCTGTACACATTCTACATGGAGTGGGAGACAAAGTGGGTGATTTATCATAATTATGATGGCTAGAAAATCTAGGGTTATTGCTCCGATAGTTAGGATTAGATGGTCTTTGGTATCGATAGAAATTATGAGGTCTCTGGTAAGTATTTTGCCTCGGGGCATAAGTTCTAAATCATTTGTATATCTTGGTACATCTGACACTATTCCAAGTTGGGAATCATTCCTAAAGTAATCATTTCTGTTTTGAATTTGGGAGTTCTAACAAAGGGAGTTACATATCTGGGCGAGTCATTACTAGGTTGTGGATTCTTTCTTATTTTACCAGTACTGTGAGCTTGGTTAAGCCAAGCCAATTGCGTCAGCAGGGGAATTAATGGTCATTAATGATTTTAGTTCTCTGGGGAGGCCATCAGTTAAACCCTCCATGATCATTTCACTTCTTAAATTTAACTTTTTTCCGATTTCTAATTTTCTCCTGAAATATTTTTTAATATCATCATTGTTTTAATTAAATTTTAACCCTGAAAAATCACTAAAGGTAGTTAAGGTAGGGGTGAAAAAATGCTCTTTTAACACAGTTACTAATTCTGTAAAATTATTAACTTGATAACAATTTTGAATATAAACCGTTCAGTGCCTTTCCCCTTTACAAATCGTGAAATTTTTTAGTTTCCATTCATCATCTTTGTTTCCTTCGATACATTTTTTGTTGAAGTAGGATAACCATGAATCTATATCTATAGTGCCATCTTCAAAGGGCACAATGTTAATTTCGTTTTCAACATTCGAAACACCTAAAGAGTCATCACAATCAACATTTACTTTGGCAGTGTTCATCTTGCTTCACTTATATTAGAAATTACAAAAAAGAAAAAAATATAATAACCTGACCTGCTTAAAGCACCAACTTTTGTGGCACTAAATACAATACTAAATAAGAACTTTTTTTAAGAGTGATGGTGATCTTGAAATTTGCTTATATGAGTTCTTTGATTTCCGAGCAGCATTCAGCGTTCACCCGGAAATCGTAATTATTTCTGAAATGAATTTTTTTTTTTTGATGACTGTCGCTCACATATAAAAAACTTGAATCACTTCTTGGAGGCCTAGTTGAATCGGATGCTGCAGCACTGGTACTTTACACAAAGATGACGTAGTCCGTGGTGGATAACCGTAGAGGTCAGGCGAAAACGAACCTGTCAATTTTTGAACAATGGCATCTTTACTTGCTTCGATGTTAAGTCGACTTCTGTAGCACTTGGGTTGGATCGAGGAATGCTTTAGCTTTGGATATTTTTATAGACAAAATAATTGTCGGAGAAAATATTCAAATTAAATCTAATAGGACCTTCTAAAGACTATAGTACAGTTATTATAATAGAGTTCGAAGAACATATCTTTTACTGCATTTAATATTTTTTTGGATAATGTCCAATCGTCTCCCACATTAGCAGGGAAAAAATATTTTTTTTGTCTATAACGTTGTTATGCACGTGATGAATAAATTATTTAAAGTACCAGAAGAAGAAATCACGTCGATAGCATTTAATAAATGAAATTCTAAAAATAATCTTTAAAAATTCACCAAAAATCAGAAAATGAAGGCAAAAGATTCGAAAAATATTTCCTTGTTAAAGGAATTTTTATTCTTCTCGTGATATAAATTTTATAACCCTCAAACGATATTTTAACTGGAAATTTAAAAGAAGTTACTAAAATAGCTTAAACTTTAATTTTTAAAAAATCTAAGAAGAATTTTTCAAAATCTTTCTTAGTGCACCCCTACACTATAGAGGAATCACCATGAAAAATGCAGCCCTTTAGGTCCAGGGTTTTGGTCTGTGCGTGTATGTCAGTCAGTGAGGTGAGTTACGGAACTGTTTTAACATATATAGATAGGTACTTTTCCGTTATAAGACCTACAATCATTTTGGCACCAATTTAGCGCATTTTCAAAAATCGCCGCAACGAGAGAAAGTAACGCGATGTAATCCAACTAATGATTGGCAGATTACAATACTAAAATATACAAAAGTAAGATTCAAGGATCACGATACGCTATGAGGACGATTATTATCATGGTCATGGTGATTAAACAAACTTCAGGAATGCCGTAATAAATACGCCTACTGTAGTTTGTCTATCTGTCTCTAATATGTGTTATTTAAGATAAATAAATATTATTGCATTTTTTCTGATCCGTCAAAGAGATTATAAACTTCATTATTTGTGGTTGTCACTATACCTTTGCGTGAAATCGGAGTTATTTTGAGCTATTTCGTTCGCCAATACGATGTGTTGTATCTGTGCGTCGCCAAGATTAAAAACTGCGCCGCAAGTGTAGTGCTTATAACGGAAAAGTTCCCATATATATATAGCATAATATATAATAAAGTTTTATTGCAATTAAGTATGAGTTATTGTCACTGAAAATTGTTAATGTTTAATTATAAGAATTAGTTTTGAAAATGAATACATGTAAGTTTGTAAATAATTAGACTGTACAAGTCGGATTGCAAAATCAGCTATAAGCATATTTTTTTTTTCAAAGTTTTATTGCAATTAAGTATGAGTTATTGTACTGAAAATTGTTAATGTTAATTATAAGAAGTTAGTTTTGAAAATGAATACATGTAAGTTTGTAAATAATTAGACTGTACAAGTCGGATTGCAAAATCAGCTATAAGCATATTTTTTTTTTTTCAAGAAGAACGACGATTTTTTAACAATAAACTTCAATATTTTTAAAAAAACCTCATCGTAATCATTTTTGGTAAAGCATTCTATTACGATGATAGTGTATCTTTTAAGGTAACTGCCTACGTTGGAAAACGTCATTTTTTGACTATTTTGGTCAATTTTATTTTTTTCCAGGAATCGTGCAATTCAATCTCTTCTCTTTCCAAAACCGCTTTTGATTTTCATTCTACCTCAATTAGAAGCAGATTTATAGCTATTTTAAAAAACGGTCTGCTACAAAATTGACGTGGCAAACAACTTTAAATGCGTTTTTCTTAGAATTATGCTTCTTAGCACAAATCTCTACCGTCATCATGATATTTACAATAATGCATATAATTTGATAAAATTTTCAGGAAATGTTTTAAATGATATTGTCAATGAAATGACGCTCAATAATTGATGTATAATTCCCCTAACAGTTGCCGTGTTCAGTGTATGTATCTGTCACGTAACGCTTCCGGAGCGACCCGCTTCATAAATATATCAGCCTATGGCATCCATTTTGTTTTATGAGTTAGGCTTAACAAGTTAAAAGTAAAGTTCAAAAAGATTATTTGCTATCTAAACCAAAAAAATTTTAATTAAAAAAAATAATATCGACACAAATCAACTTTATTTCGGTTTTTAGACGGCTGTTATAAAGAATTCATTCTTATATACTCAGAACTTGAAAATGTAACACGAGTGGGGTCATTCCTTCACCGTGATTCATTCATCGTCGTTAATTTATGAAAAATTGCACCAGAGAATCTTCTTCACAATAAAACAGTGTGTCATTATATTATTATTGTAATATATATATATTTATATTTTAACCATATAATACATATATTTTAACCAGATATTTTCAATAATGTCAAATTTAGTATTTTCGGAAAGATACAAACTCGACGCTATGAGTAGTAATATGCTCAAAATGTGTACAGTAGAAATGAATATTTCTAAATTGCCAACACAAGTGGCTTCATGTGATTTTTCGTAAAGCATTTTATTCGATGATAGGGTTTAATTTTCTGTTTAATATTTACTTTTAATAGTACTTTTACAACAGTTTGTATTCTATTCGATTTCTTATTTAAACGGTTGTCACGTACATATCGGCCAGCCTTTTTTAAATTTTATTTTCATAATGTCTGAATGATTCTATTTGGATGTAAATTCAAGCTAAATAACTGAATTTAACATTTAATTGTGTTTAATTGACTATTTATTTGCTTATAAATTGTTCTTTTTGTTCATACGATTTTTCGTAAAGCATTCTATTACGATGATAGTGTTTTTAATTTCTGTTTATTATCGTATTTTTGCACCGTGAGTACTTTGTATGATTTTTTCTCTGATTTTCTTTAGTTATACTATTTTATTTTGCTTAATATATTTATACATAGCATATTTATACATGTTTTATAGCGTACTATATGAATATATCATATTTATATTAAATTGAAAATAGATTGAATTAGATTGTTACAATTTGAATTTATTTATTTATGAAATAGACTGCAAAAGTTTTTTTTGCATGTGAGTAATTTGTATGATTTTTTAATCTGATTTTTCTTTAGTTTATATATTTTATTTTGCTTAATATATTTATACATAGCATATTAGTTAGATTGTGCAGTCGGATTGAAAAATCCATCGGTAAGCATGCTTTTTTTTTCCAAGAAGAAAGACTTTTTTTTAATTTTAAACTCGGATTATTACAACACTTTTAATTCTAACATCGGATTGTAGAAAAACAGCCAATATTCTGTAAAAATCTACTATTTTTAATAAGGAAGGTTATGAACCTTTTTTTTTATTGCAAACTGTTCAATTATTTACCGTCAAGTTTTGACGGGTACTATCTAGTATATGTATAATACAAATTCTTTTTTACTCACCACCATCATTAGTGAAGAATATTATATCATTTCTTACAATGAATCTTGGTCTCCGCAAACCAGCAGATCGGGGGGAAATCTCGGCATAAAAAAAATCGCGGGCCGAAGAGAGGAAAACCTCGAGATACTTCACTGTATAAGCTTTTTTCTTTAACTCACTAAAAAAAAAACGTTTAAAACTTCCCAGCACCACAAATCGCAGAGGTCAGAAAATGTCTAGAACATTCATACCTTTCAGCCTTATGATTGGTAAAGGAACGGTTGCTGGGTCGTTACTATGGAGCGGAAACGTGTCCCCCTAATGACTGTGGGCGGTGGCCAAGTAATTCTCCCTTCCTGTGCATATGACCTTGTGTACTATCCGTAATGCTACAGGTCACAGTTAATTGCCTGTGGGGAACACATTCCCTTCTTCCAGGAAACCGGTTTGAAAAAAACACAGGAACTGATTTCAGAACATAGACAATTTCAGATTTTACAAAATAAACTAATATACACTTATAACATGTGCATGGAACCGACTTATTGTGTTTTAGAAATTATGAAATAAGAAATAGTATTTTTTTACAGTTAAAATAGTATAATTTTTTAATTCTAACATCGGATCAATGATCTACATATTTGCCTAAATTTAATAATCAATGTGGATTGTTTTTTTCTATAATATGTTATTAATGCAACAGTATTTTATTATTCATATAACGTAATTTCTTAACTGCAGGGCGTTTATATGATTTTAGTTGTGAACCCTCTATATATCGAAGTCAGTCAGAAATCACCTCGATAAAACGAACTCGGTATATCAAAATCCTCGATAAATCGAAGTTTTTCTCGTTCCCTTTGAGGTTTCGATATATCGAGGATCCACTGTATTTTCAAATGCTGTTACTGTGATTTGCTGAATGAACAAAGGGGATCCATAATGGCTTCCGCCATCATCGCTGACGCGGACTATTGATATTTATTTCGCTTTTGGAGCTCTTTTTCTGGGCCGCATGCGGACTGGGAGCCGCGGGTTGGACACCCCTGCTTCTACATCCTCGACAGACGAAATTCCATGCCTGTGTTGCAATAATACATTAAATACTGATGCACTGACTTTTATTTTTATTTATTTATTTATTTATTTGTACTTTTTGACATTGCCTTCGAGTCTTGGAGGCCTCCGTTTTTCATCCACTTATGGAATCATTTTTTGCTCTTATAACTTTCCAGGCAACCTTTTTGATCGCAGTTTTATGAAATTGTTTGGTATACTTTATAAAACGAAAATTTTTAGCCTTCAAAATTTATCTTTTTAATCTAAGAACCACTAAGTTTGCAAAATAAATGTTATTGTTAAACCCTGAGTTTTCACACAATTTGTCTTCGAGAAAGAGTTCCCTTGCTAATACTTCCAATTAACAGATATAAGCAATGTGTAATATGGAAGTCAGACCTGCATTTTTTCTAAGACTCTATAGATTTAACCCCGTTGACGCACTTCACAGTGGTGTATCAGTTGTAGTGCCTCATGTGTTTCCATTTTCTTTTTTTTTACAGCTTTTAAATATTAAATTGTATTTAAAAAATAATTCTGAAGATGGGTTTACCCTCCCTTACCATTTCGATACAGCGAATTTCAGAGTATGTATTTTTCTTCTCTAGTTTGTGTTTTCCTTTTTAAAAGTTCGAATCATCAAAGAGCTAATCAATTATATTGTTCTTTCACGTTGTTTAAAATGATAACACCGAAATAGTGTATTCTATGGGATCCATTGCGCTTGTGTATTAAACCAATATATCTCTGTCTCATTGTGCATCTAAGATTTGTGTATATATATATGTGTGTGTGTGTGTGTGCATGCATGTATAAACATACAAAAATATACAGGTTCTTATAAATGGAGGAATAAAACTAAAAAAAAAAAGAGATTATGAATAAAAACGCTATATTTACATGTGAGAATACGTACATTTAATTTTCAAAACTAACTCTGGGTTTACAAATTAACTTTAGTTTATGATCTACATGTAAACTTGTAAAACTCACACGCCACAAACACTTCTCAAGTTCACTATAAATAATGGATGGCTACACGTTTCGAACTAATAATAGTTCATTAATTAGGAGCATTAAGTGCGATTGTCACTTTGAACCAATTCACAGATGCGTTACTGAATGCAGCGGAATTATTGTGGATCTGAAGAAGTATTATATGACGTGTAATTCTAGTTTAGTCTTCAACAAATTAAATAGTGAAAAATTGAGAGTTGAAATACCTACTAGTCGTTTGTTCGTCTAGCCATTTTGACGATGAGAAAACAATATAATGATATACGATCGTATTATAACAATTGTAAGATTTAGAACAACCAAGGAGGAAATTTTTATTTGTTTAAGTCGGAAATTTATGCGTTATTCATGGTCTATTACAAGTTTTGCCATGTTGAGTGATGTTTTAAGTTCTGAAAGAATGTTTTACTTTAAAGACGATAGATTATTGTCATAATGAGACATAAAATGTTTTTACAATACACCCAAGAAAAAATTCTGGAAAGAAATTTGTTATAATTGAAGTGAAGAGAAACAAAATGTTACCATTTCCTGATGTAAATTTTATTTCCCATCTGATTTACGATTAGTTTCACTCGCAGTTAATTTAAATATGAACTTTTAAACTGAACCATATCTTATATCCAGTAACAATAAATTCTTCCACCTTTAAATAAAAGTTGATAGTGAGGAATGTCATGTATTTGTGCTGAAAATAAAGGACCAAGTAATTGACATCCATAAAATTTATTTGCATTCTTAAATTGAAATGAACACATAAATTCGGATAGTAACAATAACATTCTCCCATTTAATTTATAGAAATATAGAAAAAACAAACACTATGAAAACATGTATAATATAAAACATACAATTAGGATTTATTTACATTAGACCTAGATACACCATAAAACTTTGTATAATCCATCAGTCTTCTTCAAGTCTGTTGGATATCAGTACTATACTAACAACGAACAATGACTTTTACTAGTTAAAACATATGAATGTAACAAAAAAATTACATACAAATCGTATAAAAAAGGCATTTTCTACCACATGTACAACACCAAGTTAAAAATATCACATACATTTCTCCAAAATATTTTTTTTTCACTTAAGTTAAAACCTACTCCCCAAAATGTGCAACAACTATCCCAAAAATTTTTTCCTAAAATTTTCAATGTGATATAAGGGTTAACGACATTCAGATCTGCTGTAATAGGCATTAAAGTAACTCCGTCTGGGCTTTATCGAAATGAATACATGTTGTAACTAAACAGTGCGATAGCTAAGTTTCAGGGGTTTTCCTGGTATGTAACTTTTCGCCTAGAAAGAACCTATTGGGGCTTCACAATAATCATATGAGTTGAATATGTAAAGAAGCTCGATATTCTCCAATGCTTCAAGCCTAAAAATTTAAGTAAACCAAAACAATTTGTGAAATTTTAAATCTGTATCATAAAATTTCCTTTCAGGTTTCCGTACAACAGAAAAAAGATATAAAATACTAACCTGTTTTTGAATTTTCGATTTTTATCCTACATCAGTATATGTATCAGAATTAATCGAATAATATGAATGTAATGTAAAACTGCAAATTATGCTTTAGTGATGTGGCAACTGATACATGAAGATGAAAAGCTGTGGCCATAGTACTGTGAAACTCGAGGTGGCCCTTTTCACATTGCCTTCTTGGTTCTGTTCTGCATGAGAAAATTTGCAATTGACATAGTGGAAATAAATCTTGTAGCTTAGTTATTGAGCAAAAATGTTCTGAAATTGCCGTCATAACAGCAAAGGCTCTAGCTAAGGATAAAATATATACTAAGCAATATATGTGTTTAATTTACTTGTCAGCAGTCCGCTGAGAGAAAAAGCTCTCACATTGTCAACAACGTTTAAAAATGTTTAAAAAATCTTCTATTTTCTTAATTTTAAAGTGTGTGTTTGTATGTAAGTATGAATATATACATTTAGAAAGCACAAATAACTGATTATACAATCAAATAATCGGTAGTGAAATGAATAGAAAGAATTTCGCAGAACTTTAATTTACAATTAAAATCTGTTCGAATATATGTTGAATTCTGAATACATTGCAATAATAAGACGACTTCAAAAGCACCAAAGCACCTTATATATATATATATATATATTATATATTATATATATAATATTATATTATATATTATATATATATGTATAATATATATAGATAATATGTATGTATATATATATATATGTATATATATATATTGATATATATGTATATATATATATATATATATTATAGATATATATATATATATATGTATATATATATATTTGTATACTATATATATATGTATATATATATATAGATATATATATGTATGTATGTATGTATGTATGTATTATGTATGTATGCATGCTTGCATGTATGTAAATGCATTTTTTAAATGGAAAAGTAGCAACCTGACGGATTGTGTTGGATAAATGGTCAGTTTTACTTTGGGAGTTCACTTTGTGGGCGGTTTGCTATTCATAACATGGAAGGAGGAACGAGCACAAAACTGATTCCTTTTTAAACGGTCTTCAAACGCTGAAAAGGGATCGAAGAAAGATCAAAGAAACGCTGGGCCCAGCATTTCTAAGATTCCGGAAGCAACTCTAAAGAGAATTGCACAAAATAAAGAGCGAAGTCAAGAGTTCTTCAAGAACGTTGCAAACGAAAGACCACTCTACAACACAACACGGAAAATTGAACTGTTAGAGAAATACTTTGATTAAAGGGTTCAAGGAGCACCGTACCGTCAATTTACTTGTCAGCAGTTATCTTAGAGAAAACACTCTCACGTTGTCAACAAAATTAAAATTAAATTAAAATCTTCCATTTTTCTTGAATTTTAAAGTTGTACACTCATTAATTTACTTCAACAGTATACAAGTTTTTTTAAAATGTGTATGTTATTCTTCCTATAATCCCTTTCAACTTAAAATATCCGCATAATTAACATTTCCCTTCATTATTCAACTCCCCCGCAAATAAATGCTTTTTTTGGTTGATCTATTGGACAGACGCGAACAACAAATCATTGCAAACAGACATTACTTTAATTTCCGTCTGGGTGGCGCAATGGTCACGTGCATTCTCTGAAATGCCTCCACAGCTTGGTTTTGGGTTCGATTTCTGTTTGTCCGACGTTGAGATTAGGGAGTTAGATTGTTCCATCTATATGGTGCACCCATAATAAGAAGCAAATAAATTCGCGGCATGTATGGGCGAATGTCGTAAAAGTCAAATTACCTGCCTCGTCAGAACCAACAACCCTTTTCTTTTAATTCACTCTTTATTTATTTATTTATATATTTGTAAGAATCTTAAAATTGGAATCAAGAAAGGCATATTAAATCACTAAAATTTTAAAATTTATTCTTTCTGCAAGGCGAATGATAGTGACTCTAGGAATATTTTGCTCCCTATATAAGCTTTTTAATGCACAGAACAAACATTAAAAATTTTGACTTATTATTTTAAATTAACAACTTCTACGAACATTAAATTAGGTATTCAGTATAGAACATGCCCATCTGGGACCCGTCTCAGTTTTATGATGAAGTGGTTTATTTATCCCTTTCTGGCATTAATAGTTGACCAAAGTTTTGTTTCCACAGCGTTAATGTTTTTGTCTATAGGAGTTATTTTATAATATGAATTCGAGAGATGGCATTAATGAGCATAGATCAGTTATCACAGGTATTGCAGATCTGAATGCGTTTTTTTAAAACCCCAAAGTGGTTTAAAGCCTATTCAAACTATATTTCCAAATCGTATTAACTAAAATCGATTCCACCACGAAGGGCTTTGTAATTCCTGCATGTTTTCCACTGATACATGATAAAATCGGTTGAACATGATTGAAACCTGATTTTGCCAAAAAGGGGCTTGAGGATATCTCTATAATGTTTCAATAATTCTGTAGGGATTCCGGCCTCAGAAAGACTACATAAATCCTAGTCTCAGGTTATTTAAAAAAATGTTAAAACACTGACATTTTATATACTTTATACAGTGGCGGATCATCCCACAGGCGCCCCAGAAAGTTAGCACCTTCAAAGAGAGATTCTCGAGGGCCCATAGGCGTAGCGTGCTTCTAACTTTTCTTTTTTTTGGGGGGGGGGGCACGAATTGAATTCAGTTGGGGCCCTCCAGCCCATTGACTGCCGGCCGGTCTCTTAAAATATGAATATTATGTTTTTTTTTATATTGAATAACAATAGAATTGAAGTTTTGAGCAGTATTCAAAAGTTATACAATGAGAAAAATAAATATAATAAATGAAATGAGAAAAAATTAGCATCGAATTTTTGTTATGGATCATATCTTTTGTAAAAACTATGTAAGGTAAAGACATAATCGGAATCTTCAGTTTCACAGTTTGAAAAAGCGGAGAAAAAAACCCAACTTTAAGTTTTCTACAATTTTCCGATTTGAACTGAACTTCTATTAACATTTTAATTTATTTTAAAGTTAAGTTGGGGGGGGGGCGGCGTTCCCCACCCACCCCGTCGCTACGCCTATGCGAGGGCCTCAAAACTACGTTTGCGCTTGGGGCCCCTCCCTCCAAATGATTGATCCGCTATTGCGTTTATATAATTATATTGAACAATTTAGTAAACTATTTATTTTCCATCTGAAAAACAGTGTTAAAAGAGAGGGAAAACTTTTAATACTTGAGAAGGAAAACTTGTTGTAATACACTGATTTTTAAAATCTGTCCCATTTTAACCCCGATGCAAAAATTAAAATTAAAAGCTTCAGGCGTGAGCACATGAAACAGCAAAATTGACGTTTCATAATATCAGTAACGTTTGCACCAAGAGTGATATTAAACGTCGCTAGTAAAAGAGCTATTCACAAAAATAGACTTGTTACCTGTTTCCACAGTTTTCAAATAGTCTCTGTTTCATTAAAATATTCGAGATATACTACAAAACTGTTTAAACATTTTCCATAATCATACAAATCATTCTAAATTATTTCCATAATTTTCAGATAACTGTACAATTTTTAAAATATAAATTTGGCGAACCCCTTTAGGAAGAAAAAATATTCAGTTTCTTCCTCCAATTAATTTTTTTTCTAAAGGGGGGTTAGAGGAAGGGAATAAAAGCAAATAACCAGATGTAAAATAATATTTCAAAAATATTATCTTATTCATCTGTAATTTTTGTTGCTGCTACGTGGAGCCTCCATATGGAGTAGTTGTATCTAGCAACGTATATCTACGTCTTTAGGGACGTGCTACCTTGAATGCAATCAACATATCATACTTGTCATTCATTGACAGTACTCTTGTTGTATTCAGTTTGCTTACAGCTTATAAGTTTACTACACAGTATCAGTTCTAAAGAATATGTACTTTAAAAATTCATACATTGAAATTGTATACTATGCATTTTACATCATATCTTTCCTTCTTAACTGAATACTTTTAAATCATTTCTCCGTTTTATTTCATACTTTTTTAGAGGGTACAGAATTTTAAACATTTATAGCACCAACTAACAAGATCATTTTGATTTTCCACACAAATAGTAAAGCAATGCTCTAACTGATTGGAGTTCATAGAGATAAAATTTAGCTCCAAGCAAATTCCAATGTAAGGTTCGACATGCTTGAAGTGATTTTAATTACACACCTGTAAAGATTTTAATATTAAACTATCGCTAACTATGGCACCTTGTTATCTGTGTAGGGTTAGTCAACTGTCTGGTAGATATTTTGAGCGCTACGGTCGACTTTTGTCTGCATCCTTTACAGCGATTTGCAGATATTGAGGCTTGAGAGTTATATTTTTTAAAATTCAGAATAATTGAACATATATATTGAGATGTTCATATATTTTGGCTGTGAATGAAACGATTTCTTGACCTTCATGTCAGCATACGCAGCAACATTTAGCACCGTATTAAGTCAGTACACGCAGCACAGTCTGGAAATTTGTAGCAGTCATGATAAAATAGAAACTAAGGTTAAACATATTATGATGAACAGTATCCTTTTGTTCTCTGCAATACATATTTTTGTTTGTCATTTATAACCCTTTCTGTCTTGATATCATTTCCTATTTTTTTTCTCATTACTATTAGAATTATAAAACTAATAGGCTCTTGTTTCACGAAACATTTAAAAATCTAGGGTCTGAGGTAGCCTAGTGGTAGCGCGCCGATTTTTGGCGCCTAGGGTACTCGGTTCGAATCCCGACAAGAGCCATTAAATTCTTTCATGTTCAGGCCGGATATGAGCACGTTAAATCCATAGATTGGAAAACCCTTCTATGAAGTCAGAAAGGATGGGAGAAGGTACAATTCCCAGATGTCGTGCCTCGGGGTGCTCGGTCAAAATTGTGGTAGCACCTAGTCAAGTCAGACTCTGATCATTGTGGTGCTATTGTAAACTGGAGCTGCACTACTCAGATAGCAAAGCCTATATGAACCTGGTTTGGAACTTCCAGCTAGGAGACATTAGCAAGGGCAACATTTAAAATCTAAATCGTGGCGGGCAATCTTAGGTCTTACACCTTTGAGAACTTCCTGCTTTGGGCTTTTCCCTCCACAACTGAAGTTTCCAGTTGCTGACTACAAGTTTTGACCTCTAACCGATTTTCCTGGACACAAAATATTTCAAGATATAACCTTAACGGTCACAATATATAAATTAGCTGTATAACTTTTTTTTGTTTGTTTGTTTGTAATCTGAAACATGTATAGAAAAGTGGGAAGGAGAAACATTACTGTAATGGCTGAGATGATTGGATTCTTAATGGGGAAAAAAACTTGCTTAATCTTTTTAAAACTCGAATCCCTCTTCTATGGAATCTATATATTAAAATAGGTCTCAATATGCTCTGAATGTTCTCTATGCATTCTAGAACATTTCGGCCGTGAACGATCAGCATCAAATTTTGATTAGGTACACTCTAGTAACATGCGAAAAATATAAACTACGCCCTTAAGAAACCGTCTTAACACTTTCATCTCAAAACTTCTTACCCTTGAAATTTTACAGCCCCCCTTAAATTGTTTTAGCACTATTGCTGTCTGATCTCGGCTTGGTTTCTGAAGGTGTTAATTATGCTGCTCACTCGAGAAAAGGTTATTGTTTGACTTTCGCAGGTCCATAAACGCTGATGATCTTGATATAAGAAACACTGATAATGACGGGTAGTTAAAATTTGTGAGGTGTTTTTACTGACTGAAATAAAATTCTCCTATCACTCTCGTTTGAGACTGAACGAATTTTCTCACCACACATTTTCAGTTTTAGATTTCGAAACTTAGAATAAAGGATTTAAATATACATGACGTAATAGAGTAGTAAATCTCCTCTTTTAGAGAACCACTCTGATCGTAAGGCTGCATCATAGCCCTTCAGACTTTTAATCTGTACTCTGCTTCAGCCGTTTTCAGTATCGCATTATTACAATGGTAATGGTACAATATTAAAGCACTTCTTTACATTCAATGAATCTGATTTTTGGCGGTGATCTTTAGATATGTAAGTCGAAATTACATTGAATCTCTTTTTGCAGTCATCTACACAGCCTGATTCTCCTGGAAAAAGACTATTTACGCACTTAAGTCTCCGCTAAAACCGCTTAATTGGGTCGCCATGTCTCGGTGATGGAATGTATCAAGATTCTGTATGCTGATCCTGTTGTTGTTCATTGTTGATGAGATACTTATGCACTGCATAGAAATGTAGAGTCGCTCCAACATTTACGAAAAGGTGCCAGATGGCATGAGCGCAAGGGATTCGCCCGTCACTCTTAAAGAATATCACTCCCAGCATGTACACAAATCCGCCGGCACATAACTCAAACAGGCCTGACGATTCCCGCTACGGAATAGAAACAAAAGAATGGATTTTCAGATAACAAAAATATTTACAATTAATAATACTACCATATATAATTGAAATGGAAATGACACAAATAATAGACGATGGTGACTTCATGTCATAAGTCTCTAAGGATCCTAGACATCCAAACTGACGCATAAGACATTATGATGCCCATTGTCGCCAAGGGAAGTTACCTCTTAACCCTTTGAGGGGCGCCGTTTGCACAGTGCAAACGCCTAAATCTGGTCTTTTTTTAACTTTCATTCTATGTATTGCAGTTAAATGAGCAGAAAAATGGTTAGTACTGCCATCTGTTATCAGTTTAAAGAAGTAAAAACATTTTGAAACTTTTATTTGGAATATTTTTCAAGGTTCTTTAAGTTAAAAAAAATGGGGAAAAAATCTCATCTGTGCAACGGGGGAGTTTGAAAGGGTTAATCTGTCTCCTATTGACGCGCATTCTTCCCGTCGAATATTTCCTTCAGTAACCTGTTTTTGTAGAAACTGATACATTTTATTGAGTTTTTATAGCTCACTGTAGAGGGAAATTTAAAACTATGTATTCTTCACATCGTCCAATTTGAATTATACTTCTAATAAATTTTATTACGAATAAAAAGTTCGCTTGACAGACCTTTTACTTCTAATTGTGCATCAGCATGTATGTGTATAAAGTATTAGAGAAAAAGATGATCGAATCCGTAAAGTAGACAAATATAGTTTTAACAAAGTTTTAATATCGATATTTTCTAAATTGGCATTAAACAACAATAGAGGTATTGCATGACATATTTTGGAAAGATTGGGAAACTATGGGGAGGCTTGTGTGATAGCGTCTATATTTAGGAGCTTTAGGTGTCCCTGCAAGGTCGCAGAAGATCTTTTGAGGCGGCAAAATTGTACAATAGCTTCATAGTAACCGTCCAAACAATGTATTGTTCACAAACATCAGGTAACACAATTAAAAATTGAATCTGGTCACTGTTGAAAAATGAAGTTGTAAAAAATGAACAGATTATCTAAATTTCAGTAAATGTTTGTTTCCTTACAGCAAATTTTTTGAAGCAGTTATTTAAGTCAACTGATTACATAACTGTATGAGTGACCAGCCTTTTTGGCAATCTGTCGATGAAAAGTGACTTGAGTTAGATATTTCTAGATGCAGTATGTTCTCAAAATGACTGAATATATTAACATTACTAATGCTAACATATAAATTCAGAGTATTTCGTTTAAAGCAATTCAGTTCTGAGGCAAATTCTTCTGTATAGCGGTTCTGTGTAGCGGTTCTTGTGTGTAACGGCGGTGTGTTCCGCCTTGTGTGTCGGGAAGTTAGTTAAAAATCGATTGCAAGATTTGTACTGGACAAACACACAAACACACAAACAAAGAAACAAGAAAGCGAATTAATAAAAACATGGTAAAATAACGCATGCTGAATTTTTTTAAATAATCAGTTTTTAGATCACAGTTTTAAAAAACTCATTTTTAAATTCAAAATCTCATACCATGAATAACATTGCGTAGGCCGGTGTAATTCCAATCACTAGGTAGAAGAATGTCTCTAATGTTTTATACCTGTAAAATATAATAAAGTAAGTATGGTTAATTCATTATATGACTAAAAATCAATAATACAAATCTCTATTTATAACTGGAATAAATATTCTCTAGGATTCTTCAAAATATATATGCTACCTTAAAACAGACTCACCATGTCCTTTCCCCCTAATATCATCCCCATATTAACGTTTAGAGGTCGCCTCATTTAAGGCTACTGTGTACTAACGCTATTGGATTCGCTTACTTTAATTTCAACCTATGGAGAAAATTTGTCTATTATTTTCAACTACATAAATGCTAATAATCAAATAAAAACGGTACATTCTCGAAATGCCCATACTAATTATGAATGAGTGCCCATAATAGTTAATTAATAATTAAATTATAATTTAAAATTTAATTTTATCCACAAAAATATTTGTCATTCATATTCAAAATTTGTTGTAGATTATTACAGTATTGTTTAATACATTTGAATCGTATAAAAGTATTTAAGTATAAAACCAAGAAGTCAATTTGAGAAGTATTTTTAAGTGTGCAAAAAATTGACAAGTTAGCCATTTCTGACTACTGCAATTTATTGCTCCATTTTCGTATTTCCGCCGTTACAAAACATTTTCTCCGCTACAAAAGCACAGCTGTCGTTTCTAACTTCCCTCTCCCAGTTATTTGTTTAACATAATTTTTCCTCAATTAGTAGCAAGCTACAGATGCCGTTAGGACAACATCAGATTGTTTTTATATTATTTTGTACATCAAAACTGTTATCCCATAAGATTGAATCTCTCTATTCTAAGAAAAAGTAACTCCCGCTGCTGCCGCCGCCGCCGCGTTCAAAAGCTTGTCACGCTATCTCCTCCGAAACCGCTGGGGGTATTCGGTCGAGAGCGATACCAATGGATGCAGAAAAATGGGGAGAACAAAGTAAGACATGTCTCATCTCCGTCGGACTTTAAGTTTTTTTTTTAATTTTATGTTTTGTGGGAAAATATTGACTTTTTCATCTTCAGATTACGATAACTCGCCGAAAAATGATAGTAGAATTTTGATCTTTTTACAATCTAAGACTACAGACTCTTTCAAACGAGACCTCATTTGTTTAAAAATATTTTAAAACACTAATATTTTCATCAAAAAATGAAACACAGTTTTCCGAGAAATATCGTCCCCTATGTGGATGTAATATCGATGCTCCTCGAGTTTTTATCTTACATAGAAAATATTTACATCATATGGAAGGTGAAAGCTTTCGTATTCATATAAACCTCATTTCAAGTCTCTATCTTAAAATTTCCACTTTTAATTGAATTTTAAAGCTGATAATTCAACAGTGATGAAAAGCCCTTCGCATAAGGATGACAACAGTAAATGGATGGAAGCTGTTACATTGCCCGAGAATCACCCCTATGTATCTCACTATTAGACCTAACAGAGGAAAGATGTAAAAATAATTTAAAAGAAACTAAAATTAAATTCAAAATCTCCTTACCCACCCTCAGGTGGTATCAAAAAGCCTTAAATAATTAAAATCGGTCAATAATTAGTAAATTAATCATACCAAAACTCAAATTCACGATTGTAAACAAACGATCTTTGTTGCCATTATCATTTTAGAAGTTCATTTGTTTAGTATATTATTATTTTTTTCAAAAGGGAAATGAATCTTTATCAAAATAAATACTTCATGCGCGAGCGTTATTTTTATACTGAATTCTTGAAATTTTTTTGACTCTAAAGAGAAGCAGAAAGTGGCAACAAAGGTTAAACTCTCAAACATTGTTTTGCTGTTCTTGAAAGTTACCTGACTTCAAGAAACGTTTGAAATTTATATTATATTTGGAACAGCTTTGTCAAACGCACCTCTGTTGGCGAAAAGTTATATGCAAATGCATAATGTTTATATGCAAACAAGAAAATAAATATGCAAAATAAATATTCAATTTGCATTTCTCATGCATTTTATATGCAAACTCTGCATGCATTTTACATGCAATCAAGAAAATAAAATTATCAACTCTGCGCTAATGTTAAAAGTTAAGAAAACAATCAAAATTATAAATTCCATCATTTATTATTAAGTTTAAACTCTCAATCTAATTACTGCCACAACCGCACGACTAAATCCGCAAAAAAACAAAATCTCGTCATGCACACCACGCCATACACAAAATCGTCAAACTTGGCAGGGAGGTGCATCTAACAAAGGTGTACCTTATATTTATAATACATATCTTTATATTATTTAATTTATTTATTGATTTATACATTACTAATTAATTTACTACAGCTTACTTTATTACAGCTTATCTTTTATATTATATTTCCTGTTTACTACAGCATTGATTTTTTATTCTAAATCATCATCTTTTATATTGATATTTCTTGTCTGCAGTGAAATATCAGCGTGACCAGTGTCTTCAGTGAAATATCAGCGTAAACAAGCTATCACGAGAATTGAATTGTTGCCAGTTTTTCAAAAAGAAACTAATAATATAACTGCCAAAAAGTATTAAGGATGTTGCAAAAACATTATTGAAACTTCAAATTAGAAAAAAACTAAATTTAAGTGCTGAAAATGAGCGAATTAGTGCAATTTTAGGACAACTTCCGGTTACGAAGTTCTACTTCCGGTTTGATTTTGAATCAAAAGATATGTTTGATAATGGCTATAAAATTTCTTCTAAATAACGTAGAGAAAAAAGAAAAACATTTTTAGAAAGAGGAAGTTCGAAAGTATAAGAAACACAAATTAAAAAAAAAACTCGACCAATTGTCGAAAATCGACATTTTTAACGTAGTCCGTCACGTTAATATCCCATTGGGTACTTTTCCGCTAGCGGGGCGCATTTGGCGTTTGCCTTAACAAGTATCACCACTCAGGCCCAGATTTCCGCATGGGCAAGTGGGGCACTTGCCCAGGGCCCCCAAAATTATGGGGCCCACCTAATTTAATATTAAATTGCACATATTTTTGAAAATGTGGTTTATACAGTAAATGGGGGCAGTGGGAGATACAGAAAAAAATCCTGGGTGGAGCACAGTGCACCCACTATAGTAAAAGCATACTTACATCCATAAGCGTTTCTGGTTTATTCATTTCATTTTTTTTTTTTGGGGGGGGGGTTGTAATAACTTCAGACTGATCTATTTTGAATTTCAAAAGAAAATTTCATGAATTTATTTATTAATATTAAAAAGTAAATTAATAAATTAACTCTTATTATTATTATTATTGTAATTATTTTTCAAATTTTTGACTTGTTGATCGAACATTTTTTGAATTTCCGGTCCCAACTTATGGGGAACCTGGGTGAATGTCCCACATGGTCATGTGGAAATCTGGTCCGGGGGGGGGCATATACTCCCCTCTGGATCTATCCTGGGAGGGGACCCCCAAAGTCTGCTTTGCCCAGGGCCCCATTGGGTCAAAGTCGAGCTCTGTCACCACTGGAGAGAATGCAAAGTCGCCAACTTAGCAACCGTACAAAAACAGTTTAATAGGTAATAGATAGGCTAAATTTTATAAAAGCAATGTCACACACGAAACGTTAGAAGATGGCGGATTAGCGGGTATGAATCCTTTGAGAGAACATGATTAAGTTCAGATACCCAGTTAAATAACCCCGAAATTCACATGAATAAAAACTGGAAACTAATTAACCACAAACTGTACTTGTTTCCTTCACAATTGCAAGAAAGATTGAGCAATTGTGATAAAGCACCAAATGAAGCTATAATAAACATTGTGGAACGTGAGCCACCATTTGCAATCGCATTAGCTGAAATTTCTGTCACGACCACACACACACAAAAAAAAGTCTTTTTGAAGACATCTTGAAGGGCATTAAAGATTTTTGGCCATTTAACTAAATATTTACTTAATGAATAAAATTCATATTTACTTATATATATTGTTCATTCACGCACACCTATGACGCAAGTTACAATTAATTAAACAAAACAGCTAAAAATACGACTTAAGAAGCATATTTGGCGATATATCACTTGCGCCCGGCTAACGGAAAAGTACCTCACATTGCAATAACAAATATTTTTTTACGAGTAGGCCTTATTAGAGGCCTTTTACGAGTAAAATATTCCCTTTTAAGCCTTATTAAATCTTTATACGAGTAAGCCTTATTAGGGGCCGAAGCCCCGTACGTAAAGCGAGAGTAGCGAGACTAGGGGCGAAGCCCCTAGTGACCCAAAAAGAGCTCAAATACTGTAATAATGTATATTTAATCCTTTTTTTATTTTAATGGGAGAAATGCGGAACGCTAGTCGATAGTACAGTCGAACCCCGTTATAGCGAACCAGGTATATAACGAACTCCCGGATATAACGAACGAAAATTTTGTTTTATCCGGCCGTTTTCCTATTGTATTTAATGCTAATTTATCCTTTTATAACGAACCTCCAAAATCTTAAGAATCGGCTATAACGAACACTTTTTTCAGCCGCAAACTGAGTTTTTAAAAAAATTTAAACTTTTTAAGAATGTTGAAGATACAACGAATGTTGAAGAAGCAAAAAAGGTTGAAGAAGAAGATGATGAAGATTTACCTATCACGATGTGGATAGAAAAGCACAAAATTTCATCATTCTCAGATTGTGGCGTGAAATTGTTCGAAACATGTGATGATGAAGTCATTACATGTGGAAATCTGACTGATGAAGATATTGTGGAAGAAATTAAAATGAATCAGTCTGAAGTCGAAGATTCTGCATCTGAAGCTCATGAAGAGAAGCACATAAATGAAGAAATCTCCACCATCTCAGATGCTACACTAGCGATAAGTGTAATTAATAAGTTTTTGCCTACACAAAGAGTGAAAGAAAGGGTGTTGGCGTCATTTGATGTATTGGACAAAGAAATTCATAAAATGTTTTTGAAATCGGCATCACGTCAGCAGAAGAATACCGATTATTTCTGTATCAAAACAGTGAGCAACTATTAAAGATAAAATCATTTATTTCCATTTGTCTTCATTTTTAGTTATATTTAATTAATATTGTGTCAGTTTAATGTAATCGATTTTAGTCAATTTAATTCATGAATGATCATTTTTAATAGATTTTATCATTTTTTCAATACATCATTATTGAATATACATAGCAACTAATGAGTTATACATTTTGTGAACTCTAGCATTTTTCTTAATGGTTCGGATATAGCGAACCACCGGATATAGCGAACAAAACCTTTGGTCCCATGAAGTTCGTTATAACGGGGTTCGACTGTAATACAAAGAGTGCGGCCATAATGCCATGAATGATGGAACGTTGCGAAAATAAGTCAGTGTGACATCGAAGAGCGCCCTGTAAAATAAGGATAGTAAATTACATTTTAATAAAAATTGGTAATATGTACCTTTCATGAAAATAATACTGATAAACAATGCCTAAGATAGCCATAGTCCACACAATCCAACCAAGGTTCTGCGTCCAGAAATTTCGTTCAGCATCTTTCAAAGTTAGCCTGTAGGCATAAAAAATGGATTTAATACATTAGATTACATAACATTAAAGATCGGAAATTTGTTTTTCTTTGAAAATCCAGTTGTTTTAAAAAAGACACTGTAACTATTTAATGCTTTATATATAAATTCTTTTCAATAACTTAGACCATTGCTTCGAATTTCTACATTTTTGTTTCACATGAAACCAGTATCGTGTGAAAATGCACGATACTGGTTAGGTTTTCATTATAACTTTACTGTATATCGTTAGTTATTTTATTGCACTGGCGTTAGTAATGAGTAGTTTCTGCATTGTATTGTGACCATAAATACCAGCTTTATGCAGCTCCCGTAACGTTCTCGTGAAATGAGCATACGAGAAGCATATAATATGTAAAGCCTTTATTTACAATAATACAAATTATATACATACAGGGTCATTGAAAAAGGTGTCTGTGATTTCAGTTGTTCATGCGGGGAACAACAATCAACCGATAGGATTTTGCGTAGCAGCAGATGGAATGTTAACTGCTTTATTTTTCCTTGTCATGGTAACCGTGACTGCGCTGTGGGCATGCGCCAATGCTGTGACGTCGTACTTCCTCCTACATGGATTTTGACGTTGGATAGGAAGGGAAGGCCCAATTTTTTGGCCACCACGAAGCCCTGATTTGACCCCTCTAGACTTTTTTCTATGGGGTTACCTGAAAAACAAAGTGTATGCTGAGAAGATCCGTGACTACGCCATTTATCGGACAGAATCACTGATGCAATAGCGACTTAATTCCTGACAGGATCGAGCGTACCTGGATGGAGATCGACTATATGTGTGTGCCGAGTGACGAGGGGTGCTCATATCGAAACCTACTAGGTAATGTCCAAAACTTGATTCGTTTCTGTATCTTTTGGTGAAAAAATCTACATCGTGAGTTCTATTATATGGTTCTTTATTCCACGTTACAATCATGGACACCTTTTTCGATGATCCTGTATGAATCTAAGACCACTTCGACAAATATCACCAGAGCAGCTTGCTCTGCCCACACCAGAGTCGCCCTCCGAAATCGGAAACCGAACAGCCTGGTGCTCATCCAACCTCTCTCCCCGAGAGTTAGCTTCAGCCCCCCCCCCACACACACACAGGAACTCCTCGTCGGGGTCTATACCAGGGGTGTCCAAACTTTTAGCTTCCTTGGACCACATTGAAAGAAGACGAATTGTTCTGGGCCACACAAAAATATACCTAACATTAAAAATAGTTGATAAATAAAAAAGTATAATATATAGTTAGCATATTTCATTATAAATTTTATTCATGGTTATAAAGATAACTATGGGAGGTCATGCTAATGCACCAATATAGGAAACTAATGCATCAATATCTGAGTAAATTGAAGTGGTTGCTCAGGGAGCTCTCAAGATGTTCATCCAATATTTTGGTTCTAATTTGACTCTTCGTGTACTTCACTCTTGAAAATAGTTGTCCACAGATGTACGTGCTTTTAAACAATGATGTCATGAATAACGCATGACTATGCAGTGAGGGATATTTATCTCTGGGCAGGTATGATTTATAAAAGTCCAGTGAAGAGACTTTATTGAATTTCTCTTTAAGTTGGATGTCAGAATGCAACACTCGAGTGGGTCGATAAAATGAGGACCAAGCATGCTTGGGAACTAACTCTGGGATTCCCTCGTCAGGTTGATCACCTGATCGAGACATATGCTGTATGGCACCCCAACCCCACGGTTATGAAAGCGGAGATGGGCCCCGCAGGCCTTGGTCCTTATTCGGACTGTTGTTCCATGAGTTAGTTAGATTGGTATATGATTGGTTAAAAAAATTTACGCTGACGCTGACGGATTTTATGTGAACAGTCCCTTAATATTACAAGTGTTAATCTTATAACTTTCTGGGCCGCACTAATACTTGCTTTGGGCCGTGGGTTGGATACCCATGGTCTAGGGGATAGGATGCAGGTGTGTTCAAGAGGGTCGCAAGCCATTCCCTTCTATGGAGTGGTCCTCTTTCTCAGAAGCTGGGGTCTACGACGTATTTATTTATTTATTACAAATGCCCAGAAGATTGGCTATGACGCCATTAGTTCTCTTCCAATACCTCTAAACTTTACAATTTAAGAACACAAGTGCAGAGTCCAGATGAGTAGCATCAAAAATTTGATCTTGTCCGCACAAAGGACATAAGGGGGAGCTCCAAAGTTTGAGCCGGTGCAAATATGCGGTCAAACCGCCATGGACTGTAGTAAGACTGAAAAGTGCTACAGATGCACTTCTAGGAAAATCAGGGATGTTCTGTGTGCCCTTTATCAAAGGAGCCCATGATTTGTTGGCAGAGTCCCACAGCGCTCTCTGCTTTATCCCAGCAGAATAGCTTCTTTTAATCAGTTTTGCCGAATGGAATGAAAGACTTTTCAGAGGTCTCTGAAGGACCCTAGCACACTTTTTTCCAAAAAGTCAGCAGCTTCGTTCCCAGGGATCCCACAGTGTGCTGGAATCCACTGGAAAGAGACAGAGATTGACTTTGAATGATCTCTGCACTCCAAAATACGAATATTATTTGTATATTGTCTATTTTCAAGAGATTGAAGAGCAGATAGGGAGTCGTATAAGATAACCACTCTATGGGATGAAGACGTTACACTCAACAAACTGTTACTATTAACGTCAGTATCATAACTATTCGTATCCTCCTCTGCTGTTATTTTCTGTGCTGTAGTCTGTGATTTTTGTCGTTCAATTCGTACCAAGTCCCGCCTTTCCCTCGTTAACATTTTCATCTGAAGACCCCCCCCTTTTTGTGTTTGTTTGTTTGTTTGTTTAGAGGCAACACCTTGTTCATTTTTGTACCGTGTCATAATCTTTGATGCTGTGCTTCGTGATAAACAGGCAACTTCTGCCATTTTACGTAAAGAACGCTTCTTCAATACCACAATAAAATTAAAAAGCGGGGGATACATGTTTCGAACTAATCAATAGTTCATCATCAGGCTGTGGAGCATTGGTGTGATTGTCGCAATGAGCAATTAACAAGTGTGAGGGGTCATTGTGAATAGCTCATTGCGACAATACCACCAATGCTCCTCAGCGTGACGATGAACTGTTGATTAGTTCGAAACATACAGTCACTGCTTTTTAATTTTATTGTCGTATTGCAGAAACAATTCTATACATAATTATTGTCCACAAGTATCTGTAAGTCATAATTCTGCAGTTTTAATTAAAGATCCACCCGAAAGCCTCTCTCCAATGGTCATACATTTTTCACTCAGATCAGATATTTTGCACATTTTCTTCCAAAACAGCTAGTTTTATATAGACAGTACTACTACTGCGTGACAGCTGATACTCGTACTTCGCCATGATATCAGCCTCCGCTCGTCGATGACGTCAGCGTCGTTATTTACATAAGCCACAGCACACGCGTCTTTTTTAAGCGGTGTTTCCGTTATTTAGATGACCCACAGTATTTTGGAAATTTTCAGAAATGGTCAAGCCTTCTTTTAAGTAAAGTGGATGTTCCATGCAGAATAAAAAAAAAAATAATAATTCATTACGTGAGTTTTCTTTCATTATTCGACGCACACTTTGAAAACATAAATTTATGCAAATTCTGATCAATAGCATAAAATATTTCAATTACCATGGTGTGTATGAAGCTGCTATGAATATATAAATAATAGCTCGGTCACACATATGAAGTTTTTCCTTCAAAGACCTGAAAGATAAAATAATAAAATGTATCATTTGATATTAAAAGCTAATTTAAATGAATTGATATCTTTTAACAAGTAACTTCACGAGTTTTAAAAAGGATTCTCAAATAATGTATTACAACGTTTAAAAATATTTATTACTAATTTAAGCTACATGCTTCATAATATTTAAACATTTTATAAACTTTCGCGCTATGACATTTAAGATAATATATTTTTAATCGCTCTCTTTTCACAGTTGAATACAACTGTGGTTCATTTTATTTTCATGGGTATTATCTGCATTATATTCCCGTCTACAAAATTGTCTACCAGTAATAAAAGGCCCTCTTTTGCCCATATGTACAGCCGTAGAAAGGAGCTTAAAAATATGAGTCCTTAGCAGGGCCGGATTCACCCACTTTAGGGCCCGAGACATTTTCATCTTACCGGGCCCCCTCCCTCTCTCACAAGAAATAGAGCACACAAAAAATAAAAGCAAAATTATTTAACAATATTCCATAGGATGTTAAGAATACATATAGTTAATATTATTCTTATCGCTATAAAAAAAATCTAAATTATTGGGAGTTTTACTTTCAATAAGAAGAAACATAATAACACATTTCCTTTAGATTTTAAATATTCACAATCTATATATATAAAACAGTTCCGTAACTGACTCAAACATTCACTGACTGACTGACTGACTGACATACAACGCACAGACCAAACCGCTGGACCTAAAGGGCTGAAATTTTGCATGGCGATTCTTCTAATAGTGTAGGGGTGCACTAAGAAAGATTTTTCAAAAATTCTTCTTAGATTTTTTAAAATTAAATTTTTAAGCTGTTTTTTAAACTTTTTTTACGTTTGCATTTAAAATAATACATTGAGGGTTATAAAATTTATATCACGAGAAAGATCATAAAAATTCCTTCAAAATGAAATGTTTTTCGAATTTTTACCTCCATTTCCTGATTTTTGGTGAATTTTTAAAGGTTAATTTTTAGAATTTAATTTATTAAATGCTGATCACGTGATTTCTTTTTCTGGTACTTTCAATAAATTTATCGTCACGTGCGTAACAACTAAATAGACAAAAAATTTTTTTTTTCTCTTTCTAATGCAGCAGACGATTGGATATTATCAAAAAAAATGCATATCCCTTACGATTTTTTTATAAATATATATATATAGATAGATATATATCGAGCCCGTATGGATCGGCCCGTATACGGGATATGGAGCAGTTATAACCTAATATTCAAGTTTTTGAATATTAGGTTATAACTGCTCCATATCCCGTAGCGAAGCGCGGGTTTTCAGCTAGTAACCATATAAAAAGCAATATACTTTGTTTATTATATACAGTTGTCCAACAGAAAAGTAAACTATTTTATTTGCAAATCTTTTCAAAATAAACAGTTTGACCGGACTCTTAGAAAAACCGGCACTAGACGTTTGTCTCATTTGTCTATGCCAGGGGGTCTCAACCTTTCAGGCTCTGTGCCCCCCTTTGAACACTGATATGAGATCACACCTCCCCTCCCCCACCATATGTGGTAAATCCAAGTAGTACAATCGGAATTTGAAACTGAAGCTGGTTATTAAATGAAAATATAGAACAGATAATTTCATACACAAAATTTAATATTACTACTCATATCTTTATTTAGAACATATTATTATTAGAACATATGAAATCAAAGAATTAAATATAGATCAAATATATTTGAGGTAATCAAGGATCTAGGTGAGGTTGGCATGTAATACCAGTCACTTTCACAATATTAATGAGAAGGCTGGCACTGTTTGTCCTTGACAAGTTTTTGAATATTAGGTTATAACTGCGGCAAAGCACATCTGAGGTCACTTTCAACGTCCAGTTTTCGGTTTATGAATAGCATAGGCCCGGGCGCCGGACGGACAGTACAGATTTACCGACCAATTTGGGCAAATCGATGCACCTAAACCAGTAAGTAAATTCGGTTTTATTATAACAAAATAATAAAATAATCGATATCCATTTTTTTAAATGGTACTTAAAAAAATCAGTCAGTTTCTTCTAACGAAACTACCGCGGGTTATTAACGTAGGAATACTTATCGTTGCTTACCTCTTTTGTATGTATATATGTATCTATATATATATATATATATATGTACGTATGTATATATATATATGTATATATATATATATATATATACACATATATGTATGTCAAAATTTTGACGCATTTTGGTACTTTTCTGTTTAACGGTTTACTGCTTGTCCAAGCGATACAGACTGGTTTTGGCGCTCTGCCAAAATTATAACTCGCAAGGTACGGACGGACGGTTTTAGCGTCTGAAATTTTGCTTTCCGGAGGACCGTTACAGAGGAACGTAATCCTACGTTAAAACACTTATTGGGTGATTGGACCTTATTTGTTCGCAAAGTCTCTCTGTAGCAAAAACAACTTCTTGGCTTGCTGATACTACTATTGCTTTCATAACAAAGGGAAATCCAGAAGTTAAAAAATGCTGCGAGATTTCTATAAGAGCTACACTTGGACGCCATTTTTTCATAAGTTATGTTTTCTATTTAAAAGTTTGCCAAATTCATGGTGGTGAGATTTTTCTAACACACTACATTAAAATGAAGTGAAATAAAAACACCAAATATATTAAAAAGAGCACTTATTGAAATGACTGAATCCAGCTATTAAAAGTGGAAATCCTAAGAGGGCTTTTGATCGTCTCCTAGGGTTACTTAAAGCCTATAGATATCAAAATTGTCGCATCAGACATTTTGTTGCCAATGCCGCCATTTTGATCTGATGCTTCTTGAAGTACTGGTTTTTTATTTAAATTTCTTGTTAAATGACCTGTTTTTTAGCAACTAATCTATTTCTAATCTATTTCATTAAATATATTTTCTATATTTCATTGAATATCTTTTCTCTATTTCATTGAATCATTAAAATCTATTTCATTGAATTTTTAATGGTCATAGGAGAGGTATATTTAAAATTATAAGCCGACCCACCTACTTAAATTTTAAATACACTACCAATCAAGAAAATTCCTCGAATTTGTAAAGAAGCGTAAAAAGGAACTTTTATCATCGTTGTTTTCTGAACTGGCACTGAAGCAACAACGAAGATATTGCATGCCGTGCGTTTTGGCGAGACTTGGGAACAAAATGGTCGTTCACCTGATATTTAGGAGCTCTAAGTTTACTTTAAAAAAAAAGATAGTAAAGGCAATGCAGAACAAAATAGCACAAAAATAAAATAAAATCTCGCCAAATTAGCTTTTACACCGGGCAAGGCATAAGACCACAGAGGTTGATACTGGAACACGGGAAAAAGAGGGATCCCGGAAAAGAACGTAACATCAGAAATGGTCTATACGTTAAGAAGTACTAACCTGCATCTCCGACTGTAGAAGACTAGGTGGAAGACTGTAGAGATGAGGAAGAGCGAGACTAGCGCCGCCCCATACACAAAGCCGCTGAACAGCTGTCGGAGGTCCCTGGAGCGTCGGAGTAGTGAGGATAGTCCCAAGAAACTGGGAACCACAGAGAGCTAAAATAATCGAGAAAAACTCTAATATACGTTAGTTTTAGCATTAGGGAGTTTATTGGCGTTTATAATTGGATAAAATCAATAAATGTGGACGGTACAACTTTAATAAGGGATGCACGTGTTAATTACAAGGAATTGGCAAAGCCGCGTAACAAGTACACTTCCATCTCGTAGTGATAGGACACACTCAAACACGAATGTAATAGCCCTTGTGCAAGCGTTAAGCTCGGTGAATATAGGCGGCGCTGCATGGGTCGTAACAACGATTTTATCTTAAGGGTCACTGAGATGAATAGTGAGACTCCCGATGGCGATTAAGGGCAAGTTCAGCCCCCATCGGCATTGGGGGGGGGAGTTGAGAAGGGGTGAAAAATAAAATGTCCAAAATGATCGAGAGCAGTGTCGAATCCATAGCTTTTGGGGTCGCTGAGCAGATTGGTGGCAGTCCCGATGGCCTTTGAGCCCCAGTTTAGTGCACCCCTAGAGGTGGGGGGTGGGAATAGGTAACATTAATAAAAACCAAGATTAGTGTCGGATCCATAGTTTTCGGGGTCGCTGAGATGAATGGTGACACCCCCGATGCCGTTTAAGTCCAAGTCCAACCCAATCGACATGAGGGTGAGAAGGGGTGAAAACTAAGATGATCAAAATGACCGAGATAAACCGAGATGTCCCAAATACCCGGACAACGCCGGGCAAACTAGTTGTTTGCGGGTCCCATATAAAAATGTTTCTAGTTTGAAAAACATTGATGCGATAAACGAAAAGGATTATTGATCAAATTATCCTCTACTTGAAAAATCTGCTATAACATGACGATAATGAGGTTCTATCAAAGCCTCGCGTTTCTTCATTTTAACAGTAATTCTGAAACCTTACATAATGGAAATATACCAATGTTTTACCTATTTAGGACTGTTTTAATGCTAAATTTCTATCTTAATCGGTAACTTCCGTTAGCTTTTACATAAAATAGCAGGACAACGAATGTATTGAGCTATTTTTTTCAGTTGCCTACACTTGATATATAGGGAACCCATCCATCCTCCTAGATATCCACCTACTCCCATCAGTCTAACTTTAATACCAACAATGAAACACTAGAGTGATTCGACTTAATAATACCATAATTTTAACCGTTGATAGAAATTGCCGTCAAATCCGTACCGTATTCTCCTATCAAACCTAAACTCTTGACAAAAAAATTTGGCATGCCAGAAGAAAACACCTATCGCCAAATTAGCATGCATACACTGTAAAAATGAAATGCTGTTTCAGGGTGTAATGTCTGTGTGTAACGAATTTACGTGTTTTGAGCATCCCATATTTGTATCTTAAACATGTTTTAGTACCCTTCTTGTTATACTTCCTTTTTTGTAATATACCATATACCTAAAACAGCATGAATTCGCTGATACTCAATTATCCAGACAGTTTACTAACACACACACACATATACTATCTCTCTCTCACTCTCTCTCTCTCACTCTCTCTCTCTATCTCTCTCTCTCTATATATATATATATATATATGTGCGTGTGTGTGTGTGTGTGTGTGTGTGTGTGTATGCATGCATAGACGTAGCTTCTGACTTTTTTTTTTTTTTTTTTGGGGGGGGGGGGGCACGACTTGAATTCAGTTAGGCCCCTCATCAGCGCATTTACTGCCGGACGGTCCTTAAAATATCAAATATTATTTTTTTTTCAATTGAATAACAATAGAATTGATGTTTGAGTAGTATTCAAAAGTTATACAATGAGAAAAATAAATATAATATAAATAAAATGAGGAAAAAATATAGCATAGAATTTTTGTTATGGATCATATCATTGTTAAAAACTATGATAAGGCTAAAGACATAATCGGAATCTTCAGTTTCACAGTTTGAAAAAGAGGGAAAAAACCAACTTTCTTAAAAGTTTTCTACCATTTTCCGATTTTAACTGAAATTCGATTAACGTTTTAATTTATTTCAAGTTAAGTTGGGGGGGGGCACGTCCCCCCCGACGCTACGCCTATGTGTGTGTGTGTGTCTGCGTGTGTATTTAGTACAAGCACATGCATTCTGTTTTAGGTATAATAAAAAAATGGAAATATAACTCGAAGGGTACGAAAGCATATTTATATGGGATACCCAACACAGGTGAATTCGCTACCCAGAAACATTACACCCTGAAACAGCATTTCAGTTTTACAGTGTAGAGAAAGAATGGGAGTTATTTACTTCAAAAAGTGGCGAGAATAATTGTGTCTGGGACTTTTCCTATTTAGCGGTCAAGCAGTTAAGATAAAGCTTCCTTCCCGAAGCTAATTATCGTCGAAGTAATACTACGAGGCCAGTGAAATAGTCTGACAGATAGAGTTTTCACGTGGAGGGGGGTTTACCTGCAAAATCCTTGGTTGTCTACGTTCGAGTTTTAGTATATGAGGGGAATTTTCATGGAGAATGAAATAAGTGAAAATTATACAAATTTAAGTGCTGCATCGAGGGAAAGGAAATAGAAAAGGAAAGACGTTAAATTAAAATACTTTGTCCGAAGGAAAGGAAAATTATATGAGGAAATTAGGAATTGAAAACGAAATTATATATCATCACTCTCTCTCTCTCTATATATATATATATATATATATAAATAAATAAATATATATATATATATATATATATATATATATATATATATATATATATATATATATATATATATATATATATATATATATATATATATATTGTGATGGCTCCAAGGCTAAGATGCTTCACTGCTGTGCCCCGGGCGATCACATGCAAACTGTCCCCGGCTTCGACTGGCCGAGACTACTTCCACAACTCCAAGAAGTGACTCGAGACGATGAGATTAGTGTTACGATAAACACTTTATTTTTCTTTCTTGAAATGCTCACACAAAAATACAACGGTACACAAGTTATCACACAATTCGCAAATAGAAGCTGCCTTGCAGTTTCACACGGCCCACAGCAAAAAAACAAACCGCACACACTTCGACTGTTCTGCACTCGTCGATACACGTGGCCCGCTGACGAGATCAAATCAGTCACCTAATGTCCGGCGACCCTCTCTCTCAGCAAAAAGCCCCCTGCAGCTAGTTGTGGTTAAGAAGTGGAGTGCCTTGGTCCAATGGGACTTTATCTCCAGTAAGCAAGTTGTTAAGTATCAAGGTATGTGTGCTCACTAAAAAATATTTAAAGTTAAGATTACATTACTATTAAGAATTAAATATTCTTAAAGGAGGAGGGAGAAGTTTAAAGGATTAATAATTTAAAGAGAAAAAAATTTAAGTTTTAAAGAATGGCTCGAAAAAAAAAAAAAAAAAAAAAACACATGTCGAAAGGAAACGAAAATAAAAAAGGCCCTTTTCAGGATCGTACAACTACGTATTGAGATGGTTGTGGAGCTTCGAAAGGGAGGCTAAAAGTAGCAGGAGGGAAAATTTGGAAAAGGGCGGACTGCACGGACGGGGGTCCAACCCCTGACCTGTGAGTCCCGAGACGCGAGCGATAGCAATGCACAACGAGAGTACAGAACTTAGTAAGCAAGTTAGGCAAAAAGCCCCCTGCAAAAAATCGCAGTCCTTTTTAAAACAGCTCGCCGCGCTCAACCGGTTCGTGGTGACGTCATCCATTCGGGCCAGGGGGGCATTTTCCCCAGCCAGGCAACCTCCTAAGGTGCTGTCAAACAGGTCTCGCTGGGCGTGACCCGTCTTGAAATTGTCTTTTCATCACAACAACACAACAAACCGTTGGGGACAAGACCCTTTCTTAACCAGAGTTTCACTATTAGCACGTTGTCAAAAACGCTATTCCCACGCTATCACAATATATATATATATATATATATATATATATATATATGATCGCAAAACTTATATTAGAGTAGATTCAATACCCGTTAGAATCTTTATCTTTGAAACCATTGATAATCAATTCCCTTCGACATTTTGATATAGTTCAGTGCAATATATTGTCTAACTAGAAACACGATATGAAATTCACATACAGTTAAGAAAGATACAAGTACCCACATTTTTCTTTTCTCCATACCTACGTATTATTGTCTTTTCTTGTTATCATAAAGTAACAACTGTACAGGCAAATTCTTCAAATTTCTCTCAGTAAGAGTTGTCATATGCATGCCATTGCTATGGGTTACGCATGAAATTTTTTTGTCAACTTGTTTTATAAATAAGCACTAACGCCTAATCTTATAGACAAGTAAAGGAACGATCTTGAAGAGAATTATCGCTGTTGCCATATCAACAAGTTACCAAAGCAAACAGATTTTATGAGAGCTCGTCACTTTCAGTACATTTGTAGTCTAAAGACATTTCATAGGGAGATTATTTTTAAAGGTAGAACCCGTAGAGTAGCACTTTGTTCTTAAACAGAGATATAAAAATGAAATAGATTAATTAGTAAAATCAATTAAAATATCTCAAAGATAAGAAACATTTTTCAGTGAATCAAATTATTGGGTGTACAAATAACATTGCTAAAATTAATTATCCCTTTACTGAATGACATGATCAATTGCTATTATAGTATCAGTATGTACATAGCATTGATACATACTGATCAACGTCGTTAAGCGAATGCGAATCGTATGCGGAGGCTTGTAGGACGCCTCCGCATACGATTCGTATACGATTCGAAGTAAAATGAGTGGTTTACACATTTTCTAATTTATTTTTACAAGTTTACAGAACTGTAACTACTGAAATAGGTATTAAGGATACACACAGGAAAAAAACTTGACAGTAATATCACCTGGAATGGGTGCATTTTTGGTAAAAGCAGTCGAGTTTTCTTCTACACTCGCCCTTTTATTGGATTTTACCACTTTATACTGGAGAGGAGTGTGGCGGTGAGAAGTTAATTCATTAATTGGGGTTATTATATAATAAATATACTTTTAATGATGATTATGATTTTTTGAATTCAATGCTTAATATTGTGGTTAGTACATTGATTAATTGTTGTGATTCCCAAATGATGGAAACAACTCTGGTTCACACTGACAAATTAATTTATTGAATATTAAAACACATAAATAATACGCTACAAGTTACTAAATATTTCATCCTTCATTTACACATTACTCACAACTTCATTACTACAAAATTAATTCACTACGACTCATATATTTAATTCATTCACTTATTATGATAACATTTTATAAACATAATCACTCATATAACCATGTTCCATTTCTAACAATATTTACTCATATCTATAAGCATAACATCATATTAATTAAAAATTTTTTTTTTACGAATTATCGGTCACTTCCTTATCATTTTATACTCAAATAACATCCTCATCGCGCTCTATATTAGTTATTAAGGCTACACACTGAGAACAATGACAGTATATAAAATGGAAACGCAAAAAGTCGGTACCTCGAAAGATGACTGTTGGATCACTATGATGGGCAGCTGGCACTCGTAATGACGAACTTCGTTGTATTATCATCGCACGGAACTAGGGCACTTTCTTCGTCTGGTACAAGGCTCCGTCAATCATTGCAGACACTCTATACGGGACACTGGGGCACTCTCATCATCGGTTCTATGACTCCTTCACTCCTTGCAGACCCTCGGCACGGGACACTGGGGCGCTCTCTTCCTAAGTATTAGGGCTCCTCTGCATGGGCCACGACTTATATTTATATCATCGGGGGTTCTTCGTACCTATTCATCGGATTGACACTACTTCTATTACCAAACTTCTGACTAACTCTCATCATAGGTTATATATGCCTTCCTTTCTTATTTCATATTATTTTCTCTTATTAATGCTGACTCCACCTCTTACAATTTTCATTGGTCATATTATTACCATGCCATCGACATTCGTCCGTGGCTGCCTCCTCTCAATCCCCTTTTCACCAATGCGCATCGAGGGCGGGATTTATAAAATTCTCCCTTCTAATTTGACTTTTTCCCATGCTTCGGCATCAAGCAGGGTGACCTGTTTTATAGCCATCATAAATTTAGTCTTCCCCTTCATCTTTTCTTCTATTCGTTGCAACTCACTCTCTTGAACTTTTATCTTATACTTCTTGCTACAAGCACAATCTATATATTTCGTTTCTCTATATTGTTGGCTCTCTCCCTTTCTCTTTTTATTGCCCGTCATTTGCCATGTTTCTTTCTTATATTTAGCAATTATTTTACTTCGTCCCGTAATTTTGAATTCTCCTGCCCCTGGCAGTGACACTACTGTCATGTCCCTATGACATTCACCCCCTCTCTCTCAAAAAAAAAATGACTGACGTCTCTCTTCCTCCTCTCACCATCTATTACTTCAATCTTCGGCTTCCGTCATATCATCGTTGTACCTCTCACCTTTTCCGTTCCCCCTCTTACACCTATCATTAGCTTCTCATCGTAACCTCAGCAGTACATATCATCCACATTTATATGATTCCTTATTGCATCGACAACATTTTCATTTAATTAATTATCTACATCACTCATGGTGCAGTTAGTGACCTCACCTCTTCAATTTCGCTAATCATCTTCAGGTTTAATATAATATTACAACATATTCTTACCATTAGGGAATAACCTTCTAAGTACCAAAGCCTTAGTTTAAACAATTACCATCATAATAACATGCACACACATCAAAATACCACCGAATAATAATTATCCAGTAAATTTACCTATGACCATATTATACGATCAATATTATACGACATTAACAATATTATACAACTTATATTCATATACACTGCATAATAATTGCAAAATAATACTTAGCATGCAAAAAAAAAAAAAATTAATGACATAAAAGCAAAAAAAAAAAAAACACGTTCATCATACACTAAATTTTTTGAAAAAATATCAACCTCGTTGCTCAATAAAATCCTACTTCGGAAAATTATATTATGACGTTTGCATAGATTGTTCATTTTCATATTCTTAAGATTGTCCGTATGATAAAATCTCTGTTTATGATTTTTCGCAACATAGTCATTTTTTTATCAACATAGTCTTTCTCAACAGTCTCAATATCTTTTGTTATTTATGAAGATATATTTTCTCCACATTTGTCGCCAATGTTCATACCTATCCACACACATAATGGAAAGTCTATAATCTTTTACCATGTGTTTTTTTTATAATGGGTGTTTAATTGTTTTGGGAGAATGTTCCGCAATAACTAAATTGTTTATTTTATTCATTGACTGATTACTATCGAGGTAGCTAAATTTGGGAAGTATAGCCAATATATATATATAAATCATTTACCATACTACCTGATTAATGCCGTCCTCTTTAATTGCGTTGTGTTTTTATGAATAAAATAATCTAATTACCTGATTGAAATTGCAAATGGATAGATTTATTGAAATTATTAACACACATAAATACATTACAATATATGACACAACTACTGTCCTAACAACCTTATTTTAAGTCTTCTAATTTTTATAATACTACAAGTGGACTTCTCTGAGGTATTAATTATCTATATACTGGATGAGTTCAACTAGGCACACATAAGTACAGGATCAATGAACAACTGTCACACGTACCTTTATTGACGCTGCATTCGTAGACCTGGACACGCGTCAGGAATCCTGCTGAACTCCGTACAGTAACAGCATAGGTGGGGGTATATCCGTTAACTGCTGGCGCACGTCCTTCGTTAAATCCCCTGGGAGCGTGTATTCACTCGTTCGGCTGGCGGCCAGTTCTTGGGACTCTCTTTGTCATCCGTCGGGTCAAGTCACTCTTCGAGTAGCAGGGCTCACCAATTCAGGTTCACGTACACGTTCGCTGGGTCACTCCGTCGGGCCTCTCTCTTTCGTTCGTCGGGGAATGGCTGTCTCTACTCACCTTCTATCATCTTTCCTAGGCAAACAAAACTTCTCTCTCTCTCTCTGCCTGTGGAATCTTTATCTCGCTTCTTTTATATCTGTCTCCTATGCCTCTAACTCCTCCTATATTTTCTTGATTGGGCCCCTATTTTTTTTGGGGGGGGGGGGGAGTTCCCACTCCGCCCTGCTGGAGCATTCCTTCCCATCTCATTACCGCACCTCTTTCGGGGGGTCGTATTTTATCTCTACCGCTCTCTCCCTTCTTACAGACCTATTCTTCTTCTTGACCGTTTCCCATCTGTCATCTCTTTTCATGCCATACCTGCTTCGTTTCGCCTTACTCGTCTGGCGTTTCTTCATGATATTTCTTTTCATAACGTAACGATCTTTTTTTATCAACATTCTCCTTTCAATATTCTCCTTTCTATGGATCCTTATTTTCCCAGCTTGATTCACCTTCTGAACCATTCACGGGCTCATTCATTATCCTTTTCTACTCTCTACAATGTCACGGGTAAAAGTGACATTTTTGCACATATGGATAACCATTTCCAATTCATATTTTGTTACACATCATTGCTTCTCAAGAATCACATAATGCTACTAAATCGTCAAAATACCTACTAATTTAATTAGTATTGCAAAGACATGCTAGTTGTATTATTCATTTAATTCCTCTGTCTTATTTACTTGTAAACTTTGTCTCACTGTAACACCACATTAACTTTCCTTGTACACTCCGCGATTCCGAGCAGACGCAGTATGAAAACATTAACAATCTTTGTTTACCAGCTGTCAAACGCCTCAGTCAAACGTTACTATGACAACACAATCCGTCCGGTTCACGGGTAACATTCGCACCCCGGTCCTAATCGTCCAAAACCAGTTTTTCGTTTCAATTTTTCCCTCTCTTATCTCCGAAAATCGCTCGAGTAAAAGCGCTAATTACTTTTTTACGAGATACAAGTGGCAACCAAACGTATTTCCCCACTGCAGTAATTATTGCCTCGTCATTTTTTCCGGCTCTGGTAAATTGCCGCGCGAATTCCAAATGCACGATGCCCAGTGCCGCGAACTACGACTCTTAATCTTTCCATGCGACTCTTAATCTTTCTGCATCGAGCTCAAAGCTAACTATACCTGAACTTTTTGTATCACCTTTAATTTTTTATGTCATATTTTATCCATGCATTTATTTATTCTATTTGACATTCACCTTACAATGTGCTCTAATTGTTTTTTTTTCTATGTAACTCACACTGTGTATTGTATTAAATCATCTCTCGCATAATCTAACTTGCTGGATATTAACTAATATGTTGCATTATTCTCTTCTCCACATTTTTATTGTTTATTTTATTATCATCATTTTTTTATTCCTTAATTAACTAATTACTTAGTTAATCAATCAATTAATTTTTATTTATTTATTTTATTTTAATAGTTTATTTATTTATTTTATTGATTCATTAAGGTCTATGCCATTTATTTAATTAGATTGCCATTCATCTTTATGTAACTATCCTTATTGTTTTGCTACCGCTGACCATTGATGCTTAATTGATTGTATTTTAATATTTTCATGTACTTCCTTCGTCGCCTAAATGAACTTGACATCGGATGGCATTGAATTCTGCATAATTGCTTTTAAATTCCTTGCCTGCTTGAAAATTTTCATCCGTCACTTCAATCTATTCTCAACTTCACAGGTATGTATTTAAACTTTTATTAGTTATTTATTTTACTATTCATTTTTATGACCCACCTAACACACTTTGTTGTACATTTTTTGAAAAATTAATTATACCTTTTTTTATCATTTTTTTTACCATGTGATTAATTTGCATTTTACCTTACCCGTATTGAATTACTGTACTTATTCCTTGTGACTCATTCATGCATGCCCAACTTGCTCGATGTTTTATTTATTAATTAATTTATTTGCTTATTATTATTATTATCATTATTAATTTTTTATTTATTAAGTAACCACTTAATTCATGAGTTTATTTATTTAATTATATGCAAACCACGCGTGCTTTTTGTAATATGTTTAAATTGCTCTTTATAACCACCCTTGGATTGCTTACATATCTTAATAACACGTTTTTATCACTGAAAATTCGTACTGTTTCAAACATTCCTGTAAATTCTGCCCTCAAAGCCCTAAGAGATATTAAATTTCGTAAAGTTGCTAAATCTCCAATTCTCCAATAATTATTATTATTATAATGCCTATATTGTACCTGATTTCTAAACTTTCCCGTTGTCCTTCTCTCGTATTGATTGTGTCGCAAATTTTCTCTTTTTCTCCGATTGTAATACTTATATTGAGCGAAATCCCGATTTCGTCCGTCTTATTTTTGTCTATCGCTTTTAATTACTTGTTGATAATCTTTATAATCATTTGCCGCCACGATGGTACCCATATAAAACGCGTTAGTCTCCTCTATCGGACAATTTTGTTGCCTTACATCCTGTACATTATCTGGACTCTCAATATTCGCTTGTTTTGATTTCGTATAATAATTATCTTGCCGTTTTGCACTCTTCTGTGGTCTATTTTCACCATCTCTACTTTCTTTAAATTGTTTAAATATGACGCACTCCTTAACATCGTGATCACCCTGCTCGCATACATCGCAAAATTTTATTTGTTTAACCTTCGTTATTGTATCTAATTCTTCCCTTAACTTTTTATTTTCGCAATATTGAATGTGGCTATCTTGTTGCGCCGCTATTAATTGTGATTGTAAATCTGTATTTTCGGATACTAATTCTTGTAATTTTAATTGCTGATCGTTTTGATTGTCTGTGACGTCCGCCAATTCATTTTTTAACATCTGTATCATCGATTTTAATTTTAGTATTTCTTTTGCTTGTTCTTCGATTATCGAACGGTTTATCATCATTTCATTGTCCTCAATCTCCTATTTATGGAGAAGACCTTCTAATTCGCTTGCTTTCTGTACGGCTTCGGTAAAATTTTGTATATTTAACATTAGGAGTTCATGTCTAATATCCTTATGTATTACTTGTAAAAATTTCGCTACCTTCATTTTATTTCCTAAATCATGTTGTGCATTTGCAAGACCCAAATATTCGATCGTGGCATTCTCAATGCGTAGAGCTAAGTCTCTAATATTTTCACCGGGCGTATTATTGTGTGTAATATTGTCTAATGCTCTAAGTTGTTGCGTCGGCGACATTGTAATTTTAAATCTATCCATTATCAACTTTTCGATCTCCTCGGTACTCTCAGAATCTCGAAGTTTTATGTGATTAATTGCGTAATCGGCGATTTTCCCTTTAAATTTGCATTTAATTAATATGGCTAACTGCCTATCAGTCCAATTTGCTATCTCGGCAATCTCCCGCGCAAATTTAAATTTCACATTAATATCATCATTTTCAATTTCTCCAATGACTGGTAATAAATGTATAAATTCCACGTTGGCTAAACCACCCTTTTGCTCGCTAGGCGCTTCAATTTGCAAATGTGAGTCCTCCTGGCTAACTTTCTTATTTTTTCTCCGTTTCCCCATCTTTACTCTAAAATTGCTGTTAATTTTAATGTTTTATTTTCGCGATTACCTCGCAACTCTTTAAATTTCCTATCGTGCGCTTTCCACTCTGCCTTATTCACTCTTAACAATGCCCCGTTGCAATTTTTTATTTTGCGTATCTATTCTTCTATCACACTATAGCAATACTTTTAAAATTTCACTTTGTTACAAACTTAACACCCTTCAATATAATATGTAATAACTAACGTTTCTTTCTGTCTATCATTATATTCTTACACACTCTTTATGACTTTCCTACCTAATATTTCAACAATGAGACTTATTATTCAAATCATAGTAATCATTCCTACATTCTATACTCATAACACTTAAATACTCGTATCAACCCAAACTTTTAAATTTTATCTTTCATTAAAATTTCATTCCGCACATCTGACCATCGTTAACCATCTTTCATTTAAATTTCCTCTACTCTCAAAGTTTTATGGAATTATCTTATTTTAATTTGTCCAATTTACGATGTCTTTGCAACACATTCGCGACACAATTCTACCTATCTCTGAATTTATCATCACAATAAATTTCACACACTTCATATAACTGATAATTCGTTTATACATTCTAACTCAGTATTTAAAAATTCAATATTATCAAATAAACTCAATATTAACTCAAACTATCATATATTAACTCAAATAATACCAAATATTCAATACCACATTTCTAATCATTCAAAATACCTCTTTCAATGCAACAAATCAATTCATCAATTCAACCAGAGTTACACCTCCTTTAAAGTTTCGTTAGCATGGCATCAACTCCTGCCCCTGGCCGTGACACTACTGTCATGTCCCTATGACAAGGAGGAAAGGAGGAAATTTCTAATGAGTTATTGTACCAGATATTTAGTAACTTTTTTTCATTGGGTCAAACTTTGCCATTTGCATATGCACCTCTGGCTACGGATTGCACACATGGCCATCATATTAGAGTGTTATTCGTAAAGAAAAAAAAATTTCAGGTAGTCTCTTCTAACGAAACTACCGCAGGTTATTAACGTAGGATTACTTATCATTGCTAACTTCTTTCCTTTCCTTTTCTTTTTTTTTTTGACGCATTTTGGTACTTTTCTGTTTAATTGTTTACTGCTCCTGGGTTTGGCGTGCTGTCAAAATTATAACCCGCGACGCCGGACAATTTTTTTTCTCTCCGAAGGATCGTTATTGAGGAACGTAATCCTACGTTAAAAGGGGTGAGGAACAATTTTCTGCTTACAGAATCAGAATGTAATACACACATACACACATAATTATAAACATAACGTAATAAAAAACATGTTAAGGATCAAGCAAAGTCAAATATAACTTAAAATAGCGAGGAAAGAAAAATCCCTTCATTTATACAACCAATTATTGGTTTGTTTAATTCGAAAGTGCATCACAGATTCATAACCTTTTTATTTAAGGTGTTAAATTTTACAATTTACACAAGCAACTCTCACTATACTGGTCACTAAGGATCTGTTCACATAGAATCCGTCAGCGTCAGTCTTAAAGATTCCGTCGGCATTGATTGGATTAATAGGTAAATGATTTAAGTATGACTAGTTAAAAAATTTTACACTTACGTTGACGTATTTTCTATGTGAATAGGCCCATAGAGTGTGAAAATAAAATATTATTCTTATAAAAGGTAAAAAAATAGAGAGTGTAACACAAAAGCAATAAAATGTTCTTCTTACAGTATACATAAGTACAGGAAAGTAACGAATTTAGGCAAAATTACAAACCTAATGTAATTACCGTAAATACACGTTAATACTGTAACTATCGACAATTAAGGTATATCTGTTTATACCTGTGTTAAAACCAGACATTTTGACCAGCTTTGTAATTCTACCAGTATTTACAAACAGGTATAGACAGATTTAATTTAAAACCATAAGTAATGATAAAATGAATTTTCGTAAATGTGCTCCCAATTGGATTTCACCATACTTTTTGTTGGGGCACTTTATAATTAGTGTAATTGCGCCAGATGTTCACAACCTTTCTGTTATAAAATGAGTCAAATTTTGCGATTCACATGTGCCTTCTTCATGTTACATTGAGATTGCTTTGAATTCTGCATAATTTATCAGTACTCATAAATAACTCATCGAGTTTCGGATTGTCTAGGATAATACTAAAATTATATTTTTGCTTATATTAAAATTCTATTTTTGCTTATACTAAAATTCTATTTTTGCTTATACTAAAATTCTATTTTTGCTTATACTAAAATTCTATTTTTGCTTATACTAAAATTCTATTTTTGCTTATCAGTAAGTAATTCAATAGAGTAAATAAAGTTCACAGTAGAGCATATTTAAAAGAATATCAATATGTGTAGAGATATAACAAAATAAATCTCTCTAAGATCGGGCAACAGGATGGTTATTTTAAATAATGTATAAGGTTTTCGTCATTATGTTTAGAATAAAGGCTTAGAGCAGTGGTGAGCAAACTACGTGTAGTGAATATAATTTAAGGGGTCGCTGATAGTTTTAAGTAAATTTATACCATACTGAATTATTAGATTAAAAATTTGCTCTAAATATGCTAATAACTTTGAAATCATGCTCTTTTCTAATTTTAAATTTTGTTAATTTTTACCTAAATGAAATGCAAATACACATATTATTTAAATATTGAGCTTTAGTCACACTGAGATTTGCCTAAAACAAGTATAGAAAGTAAGGAAGACATTATTTTAATTGTCATTATGCAAAGTAAATATATACCAAAATCTACAGTTCCTTTATTTTTAAAATAGTTTGTCAAAATCTGCTTATTTCTTATTTCGATTTTTACTAACATTTTCCTAATTTAAAAGAAAAAAAAATTGTTACTACCAAAAATTTTCATGGGGGGGGGGGGGGGGCGAGTGATTTTTTTATCTAAAGAAAATGGGTCACGGTCGTAAAAAGTTTGCGCACCACTGTCTTAGAGGATGTTTTTCAGCCACTGACCACTAGATGGCGAAGGCCCTTATGAGTACATATGAGAAAAGTACATATGAGATAAAGTGGAGAAATGCGATGAAATAATTACAATAATATAATAATAGATAATTACAAGATAAAAAGAACTTTTTATATACCATGTTTTTAAATTTTTTGTTGAATCATATAAACTTGACAATTCTATGTATTAATAAATACTTTTTAAAATTTTTTTTGATGAATTATCCCATCAACTTGAAAGAAAATGAAGTTAATTGGAAGTTAACTTGCGTTTAACTTTTCGTTCCCGTCCCGGTTGATAGATGGCTGCACCAGTCTACAAAACAAAACTAACTGAAAATGAATACAATTCTGCTTAAAGATGGCTAAAAGTATTAAAATAATGCATTGTCATCGTGTTCTGAGCTATTCTAAAAGTTTCAAATGTCTAGCTAGTCGGGAAGTTAGTTAAAAATCGATTGTAAGATTTGTACTGGACAAACACACACACACAAACAAACAAGAATGAAAGTTAATAAAAACAGGGTAATAATATAATAATGCATCCATAATTTTGTCGTTTAATGGTGTTAATCTTGGTTTTGTTCAGCTTAATTTGCATAAGTCAAAGAGAGCTACTCAGCAGCTTATTTTAAATCTTGAATGTGATGATGTTGATGTTGCTCTTGTTCAGGAACCCTACTGTTTTCATGGCAAGCTTCCTGGATTTCCAAATACCTACAGAATTTTCTATGACGCAAAATCGGATGTTATTAAGGCAGCTATTATTGTTCGTAATAGTGCAATTACAGTTTTTTCAGATTATCAGAATTTTGATTATAATGCTGCACTTGTTGATATCTCTTATAAGGGATACGATTTTACTCTTTTTTCTTATTATATTATTTTGAGCCTTCCGTTAATATTGATTTAGATATTAAAAAGATTGAGCATATTTTTTCGAATAAAAGTTTAAAGAGACTTATTTGGTGCATGGATGACAACAGTAAGTCTGAGGTCTGGTTTAGCCCTGTAACTGACTCCAGGGGTATTAAGTTGGGCGAGTTCTTCAGTATGTGGTATCTGTTTGCGTTAAATGAGGATTATGGACCTACTTTTAGTGCGACGCAGGGAACAAGTTATATAGATGTTACTGTTGTCGGACAGGAACTTCTTCGGTTTGTTGAGAAATGGTGTATACCTGAGTATGATTCTCTGTCTGATCATAAAATGATTTCTTTTCAAATGAAAATCCCAAAACCTAACAATGCTTTTAGTATTTCTGAAACTTCAAATCTCTTTAACATTAAAAAAGCAAACTGGAAACTTTAGGATTTTCTTTGTACTGATGCGAACTCGGTTATTTTAAATTCCATAGAAAACTGTACTCAACCTGACATGCTGGAATTATGCGTTCAAGATGTACAGGATTTGATTATTTCTGCTGCAGAAAAATCTATTCCTTTGAAAAAATGTGGTTCGCATAAAGTTCCTTGGTGGTCGAATGAAATTTCTTGCATGCGAAAACGGTTGAAGGCTGCTAGAAGGAGATATCAAAGAGCTAAAAATTCCTTTTTAAGGGACATTTATAGAAAAAGCTATCTTACTATTAGGGTTAAATACAATTTAAAACTTGAGGAAAGTAAATTAAATTCTTGGAAGGATTTTCTTGCTGATATTACTGTGCAGAATGTTTGGAAGAAAATTTATACTTTTGGGGTTAAAACCAATTTTGCTAAAAGGCTTGAAATCTCCGGTATCGAAGTTTCTCCTGGTCATTTTACTTCATCTTTTGGGGATACAATTGATGCCATATTGAAGAAATCATTCCCTCGTGATTTTCAATTGCAGGATAGTTCTAGTCGGAGGTCTTTGCGTGACGAAGCTGAATTGGTGTATGACGTCGATGATGATGTTCCTTTCTCTAGGGCGGAAGTTGACTGTGTAGTGGAAAATTTAAGTTTAAACAGGGCTCCAGGATACGATAGAATAACAAATGAATTAATTAAGAATTTTCATGGTAGTTGTCCTTCTGTGCTGATGGCCTTGTTTAATACTTGTTTAAATCTTGGTGTTATTCCGAGGACCTGGAAGAGAGCAAAAGTTGTACTTATTCCTAAAAGTACTGAGCTATCGAGGACAAATATTGATAATATTCGATGCATCAGCTTACTTCCTTGTTTGGGTAAGTGTCTTGAAAAACTCTGCATAAATAGACTTAACTACCATCTACGACGATCCAGCCTCTTGAGTGAGGATCAATATGGATTTACTCCTCAAAGGTCAGCTGAGGATGCTTTGATCCGCCTATGCGATATTGTTAAGCAAGGAAAACGTAAGAATTATGTGACCTTTCTTATTTTCTTGGATATTAAGGGTGCTTTTGATAATGCATGGTGGCCTGGTATTCTGCACTTGCTTAGATGTCTTAAAGTTCCTAAGAATGTTTTTTACCTAATAAAGAGTTTCTTGCAGGGTCGCTCAGCAGATCTTACATTGGGAAATAACACAAAAAATTTTGTGTTAGAAAAAGGCTGTCCTCAGGGATCCGTTACGGGACCTTTTGTTTGGAACATTATTATGAATGACTTGCTCTGTAATCTCTCAAAATTCCAAAATAGTTATAAAATTGCTTTTGCAGACGATTTACTGATTATTGTTCAGTGTAAAAACTTTGATGATGCCTCTGTTATATCTCAAAATATCCTGGATTACATTTTTGAATGGTCGGAACTTTATAAGTTGGAGTTTAATTCTTCAAAATCTAAAGTTATGATGATACATAAAAAATCGAGGCCGGCTCATGGAATTCATTTAACTCTTGGTAGTGAACCTATTGAAGAAGTACAGCAGATAAGGTATTTGGGAGTTATTGTTGATAATAAACTGCAGTGGAAGCAACATATTTCTTATGTCTCCAGTAAAAGTGAAAAAATTCTTCTTCGTTTATTGCGAATTGCAAAAAATACTTATATGGTTAAAACTGATGCTCTGAAATTGATTTATAATCAGGGTGTTGTACCATTGATCTCTTATGCTTCAGGGTCATGGGGACACTCCTTGAGAAAGAAAATAAATAGTAGACTTCTTAGAAGAATTCAAAGAAGATTTCTACTTCGTATTATTCGGGGTTATAGGACAGTTAGTTATGATGCAGTCTTTGTTATTTCTGGTCTTCCGCCTATTGATTTAATTATTTTAAATAATCTTGAAGTTAAGAGGAGCCATATAAAAGACAGCGTTTGTAACACCCTGGATGGGAAGCTTCCTATTTCTTGTTTGCCGCACCCTGCAACTAGGAAACCTATTATAGTTATTAACTATACAGAGGATGTTTTTCAGGAGTATAAAACTATATGTTTCACGGATGGTAGTAAGCTAGATGGAAGTGTTGGTCTTGCTTTTGTGATTTATGAAGATGGTATAGAGAAGGTTACAGCTCAGCATCGATTACTTGATGAATGTTCTGTTTTCCAGGCCGAACTTTTATCCCTAAACCTGGTTGTAAAATGGATTCCGGATTCTTTCCGTGAGAGTGGAACGCTTAAATATCTTATTTGCTCAGATTATCTTTCTTCCCTCTTTCTTTTGCGTAATACGGCTTCTACAGAAAAGCTTGTAGTAGAAATTCACTCAATTTTGCACGAACTTGAAAATATTGTTGAGATTCATTTTTCTTATATTCGGGGCCATACTGGCAATCTTGGCAATGAAAGAGCGGACCAGTTGGCGAAAGAAGCGACTCTTCATGAGATAGATTTAGTGATGTCTGTCCCGGAGTCTCACTGGAAGCGTGTCGCTAGGGAAAAACTGTCTTGGACTGGAATACTGAATTTCTTGCTTCGTCAAAGGCATTGTGGACAAACAGATTTTTTCCAACTATTTTTCAGCGTTTAAACTCAAGTTTTAACTGGCCATGGAAATTTCAAGAGCTATTTGCTTCGTTTTAATTTGGTGACTAGTGGACTTTGTGCTTGCGGTGATGCTGATGAAGATGTTGAACATTTTCTTTTTCATTGCAAATTGCATGCGAGTGCACGAGCTATATTAAAGGTGGACTTGAGACGTCTGTCCTTTTGTTGGCCTCCTGTTCTTTCTGATCTCGTTAAGAGTGTTTAAAGTCTTGCTGTCTTGCGAAATTTTGTTTATAATTTAAATGTTTAATTTTTTCTTGTTTTGTGTTTTTCACTTACTTCTGTAAGCCTCATGTTATACCTTGTGGTGCATGCGGAGATTTTAAATGAAACAATTAAAAAAAATGGTGTTAATCTTTGTTACTTGGGAAATTTATTATAAATATAAAAAAGCTATGACTGAACCAAGTGCTATGGCACTTAACTTTAAGATATTTCAAAAAGTGGAGTTAATAAATGTGTGCAGTGAACGGCTCATATACTACTTAATAAGTTCTTTGCTCTAAAGTAGTGGTTCTTAACCGGGGGTGCGGGCACTCCTAGGAGTGCGAGAGAAGATTTTAAATTTTTTATGAAAATTTGCAATTGAGTGAATCACTTGATGGATACTTTTCCACAAGAAATATATGTAAAATTAATAGATGGATACTCAATCCATTTTTGTTTGACTAAATCATTGGATGACAACATTTTATTGAAAGACGATCTTACCGTAATACAAGCTAATGCGCGTATTGAACTGGAATTTGAAAAACTGAACTTAGAACAGTTCCAGTGTACGCAGTTAGAACTTTATCCAGAATTGGCAAAAGCAGCTTTAGAGACACTTTTACCATTTGCCACAACTTACCTTTGTGAAATGAGTTTTTCAACACTTTTGCACATCAATACAAAAGCCAGAAATCGCTTAAATGCATCTGATGTGTGTCTCTTTCAAAAAAAAGAGCCTCGTTTTAAAATGAACATTATGAACAAACAACAACAACGTAGCCACTGAAAATGCAGATATTGTTTTATATGTAATAATATAGCATGTATTGTAAATGTATTAATTTTTTATGCAATAAATAAATTATCTTGTCATAAATGTCTTTTCCTAAATAGAAAATAGAAACACATTTTCAAGGGGGGTGCGAGAGCTTATTTTCAGATTCAAAGGGGTTTTGACTATTATAAAGGTTAAGAACCACTGCTCTAAAGAATAAGGCTATATTGTACTGGATCTAGTAATTAATATTAGAAGAGCATTTTATAGCAGCGAAGGTAAAAAAACACTACTACAGGCTATATTTCGCGTTCCTTCCTCTATTTTCATTAAACAGTACTTTGGATTTGTCATACAGTGTAAAAATTCTACAAATAAATTTGCTGAAGGAAAAACTACAGTGGAAAAAAAATATTCTTTTTTCCGTGTAAAAGGATTTGAATCATATGAATGAAATTTTCTTTGTAAAGCCAGACGACAAATTATTTTGCAGACCGATCCTATCTACAGTAGTGTAAACATTACGTAAACAGAGCATTTGATTCATGAGATATATGATAAACTAAACATGATTCAAAGTTTTATAAATCAAGATTTCAAACTTATCCAGTATTTTAAAATATGTCTAATAATATTTGAAAGAAAATACTATAAAAAATAATAAAAAATGAGTTAAAAAAATAAAATTTTGTGTCCCGAAACACTTTAAGATCGAAGCTCTTGTAAACTGGCGATAAATCAGCAACAAAAATTTCACAGTGCGTGTGTTTCGGTAATATTGGGAAACAAAATGATTGTTCATGATTTTGCCCGGGTACTTTGGAACTCTATTGAAACCAATATCTTCTATATCAATCTATAACACGAACATATCATTTGAAAGCTGATTTCCTTTAGTTAGCTTTAGTTAGGTGCAAAACTAGAGCTGCACATTTGAAGTTGAGGTAGAAATTCCTTTTTTATTAGTAATTATTTATACTAATTTTATTTATTTGTACCTTTTTATTAGCAATTCCTTTTTTATTTGTAATTATTTTTTATTAGTTTTATTACTGCAATGACATGTCGATGACGTTGTCGAATGGAAGCACCGTCATAATACAGAACATCTAAGAGTCGATGAAACATACATAAGAATCAGAAGTTTGAAGTCCTAAATTTTGTTTAACATGTTCGCGGGAGATTTAACTCTTCTAGTTCTAGGCTTTAAAAATTGCAGGGAATAAGTGATCTTACAATCAAAATTTCAGAAACAGGAAGGTTGGTAGAAGAAGATCCAAATGGGGGACCGAGGTAGCCTAGTGGTAACGTGTTGGCGTTCGGTGCTGAGGGGGCTCAGATCGAATCCCGAAAAGCGCCATAAATACCTCCGATATGCGCATGTTAAAAAAGTAGACCGTAAATTCCCTCTTTGAGGTCAGAGGATGGGAGAGGGTACGATCCTTCCAGATGTCACCTTTGGTGGTGCTCGATCAAGACTGAGATGGCACCAGGCTAAATCTGAGTTACACCCCTCAGCTCGCTAGCCTATATGGACCTGACCTGGAATACTTCCGGTCAGCGGAATTAGAAACAACAATAAATCCAATTGGAGAAGGAACATTTTTGGCGTTTCGTTTGTTATTATAATGTATTACCAAAACGGTCTTTAACTACGTCATTAGATATTGAGACCCCCAAAAATTTATTTGAGGCTACTTTTATGCCGCTACTTTAAAGTATACTACTATTAAATCTTTATATGAAATGCAGAATTTGTCAGTGGGGCAAAGACAATTCACACAACTGCAAAAAGAAAGACCTATAATTCAAAGTCCACTGCTTCTACTTCTCGAGGAGTCTTTCCTTTATGGAAAAATATTTAATTTACAGAAAACGCTATTGAAAATGTATCTCTACGAGTCTGTAAGTACAAGAATAAGATAGGAAAATTTTCAGATGTATTTAAAGATAGAAATTTTTTTTTAAATGCTGTACTGAAAAGCATTTTTTGTAAACAGCGCAGCACGTTAAATCTAAAAATAATGAGAAATAACGAATTTCAGATCTTGAATTTTCATTAACATGAAGGAACAGAAATATTTAACTACCTTAAAATAAACTTTCTTCTTGTTGCAATCTCAATAGCCTACAAACAGTGAATAAATAATCCAACGTGTTAATCTTATCTATATATATAAACTAGCTGAATACCCGTGCTTCTCTACGGAGTACATTTTAGGATAATTGCAATGAAAAAAATAATAAAATTACTTTAAGATAAATATCTAAATAAGCAGGCCCCATCTCCTACAATAGGAACTACAGTTTGATGAACATTTTCCCAGTCAATAACTAAATTTTTCTCAACCATTTTTTGGAAACGTTTCTTATTCAAAGTAACGGTAAATAAAAAGGTAAATGTATGAAATTAATGTATGCAATGTATGCAAATATATATATATATATATATTTATATATATATATATATATATATATATATATATATATATATATATATATATATATATATATATATATATATATATATATATATATATATATATAATAGTAACGGATATTTTTATAGACAAGATAATGTAGAAGAAAATATTCAAATTAAATACAATGGTCAATTAATGTCAAAAAACCCTTCAAAGTATATTTATAAAAAAATAACTTCAGGTAGTCTCTTCTAACGAAACTACCGCGGGATATTAAAGCAGGATTACTTATCGTTGCTTACCTCTTTTTTTTTTTTAAAGGATTTTGGTTTTTTCTGTTTAACTGTTTACTGCTTGCCCAAGCGACACATACTGGGTTTGGCACACTCCCAAAGTTAAATTTTAAAAATTAATCTTTAAAAATTCACCAAAAATCTGAATAGGGAGGTAAAGATTCGAAAAAGATTTGATTTTAAAGGAATTTTTACAATCTTTCTTGTGATATAAATTTTTTAACCCTCAGATTATTATTTTAAATGCAAACTTAAAAAAAAAATACAAAAACAGCTTAAAATTTTAATTTAAAAACATCTAAGAAGAATTTTTCCAAAATCTTTCCTAATGCACCCCTACACTATAAGAAGAATCGACATGTAAAATTTCAGTCCTTTGGGTCCAGTGGTTTGGTCTGTGCGCTATCTGTCAGTCAGTTACGGAAGTGTTTTATATATATAGATCAGGGGTTTCCAACTTACAAGTGTCCAAGGGCCGCAATCGAAAACACCTGTCTAGTGGCGGGCCGCAATTTAATCAGGACCATATCCAGGACATTTTTTCTTGAGGGAGCGGGATTTGGAGGATTTGTGTATAGTATGTACTATGAAGTTTTTAAAAATTCGAGGATGAACCTCCAACAACGACCTTGATTGTAACTGGCCAACTTTCGTTAAATTACACAGACACACACAAAAAAAGTCATAAGAAGTGAGTATTTAAATAAGAAGTGGGGGAGGGGGGGGTATGAAATAGAACATGAGTAGACATCCTACTTTTCATGGAATTCGAGGAAAATCAATGTTTTTTGTAAATGAACAGCATTTGAAAACAATACAGATTTTTACAAAAACATTTTTCGTTAACTAAGAATATGTAAATTGATGCTGCAAATTATTTTCCTAGAAGTCTTCGCGGGCCGCAAAAAAAGGCACCGCGGGCCGCCAGTTGGAAACCCCTGATATAGATGAATGTAAGCATGTATGTTCTAGAATAACTCTGGAACACCTGGAGCAATTGCAACCAAATTTGGTACAAACATGACTTACAATGTAGGAACAAATACTGTGGGGGTGGGAAAGGGGAACATGTAAAAATAATCGAAAACGCATGATATTAGTGTCAAATTTATAGTTTTCGGGGTCTCTGAGATGAATAGTGACATTCTCGATGCAGTATAAAGGCAAGTTAAGTCCCCATTGGCATGGGGGGTTGAGAAGGAGTGAAAAATAAAATGTCCAAAATGACCAAGATAAACCTAGATGTCCAAAATGACCAAAATAAACCTAGATGTCCAAAATACCCGGGCAACCGGAGCAAACAGCTAGTTAATGATAAATTATAACAAACGTAATTTATTTATTTTTATTAAAAAATGTTTTCACAAGAGAAATTAACGTGAAGTTCATTTTACTGCAGCATAATTCAGTATAGTAGACACTATACACCGCTTTTCTATCGTCATATCGTTTTAGCTTGGGGAGATTTATCGAGAGGAAGTGTGGCCTCCACGACTTTGTGACAAGTCGAATGGAGAATTCAATGCGATGCCCCTGGGACAATCAGCATTATGAACGAGGAGCAAAGAGAAGAAATTCCTCTCTTTTGTACAGCCGGGAAAACGAATGAGTTTTTCAAGAACTATCTCTCCGAATTGATCAGTTGATTTTTTTGGAGAAGTGCCAAACAACAGATTCAATGGGATGAAAAACCTGTGAGCTTCAACAGGACGAGAGAGTAATTAAGCTAGAAGGCTAGCAGCAAAAACTAGTAGGCGTAATGCATTTGTTTTGTAAATGCATTTGTTTTGGTGCATAGACATGTTTTTGATGCTACCTTGATATTAGATTAACACCTGGGTGTAATATACACTGCTCAAAACAATTAGGGAAGCACATGGTTTAAACGAAATTACGCAAATACTTACACCGATAAGTAACATAAAATAAATCATCCATAATTTAAAGCGTAGCAGGAAACAGAAGAAGAAAACTTCATGTGCAAATCAAAGTTCATGACATCAAAAACCAGAAAAAGAACATAAGGACAAAATCGGGATGTTGCAGAAACGTCTGCTTCACTGCCTTAACTGTGAAATTCGATTGCTCAGTTATTCTTTTTGAGAAAAGGTGACTTGAAAATGCCTCAACAACGTGATTTACCGGAATCCATGGCATTGCGCATTATATCAGACTTGAATTCGGGCAAACACAACGTAGTGTCGCGGACGCTGTTACAGTCGCCAGAAGCGTCGTCGCAAGGCTGTGGAATCGATTGCAAGAAACAGGGAATGTTAGATGTCGACCAGAGCAATGTCGGCCACGCACCACTACAGCAACTGATGACCGGTATATACTGTTAACAGCTCGTCGAAACAGAACAGACAATGCTACTCAGCTGCAAAGACAGTTGCTCTTGGCAACAGGACGAAGGGTGTCCAGCCAAACAGTACCTAATAGGCTTCATCAGGGAGGTCTGTATGCACGTAGGCCAATGGTCTGCATTCCGTTGACCTCACGCCACCGTGCGGCCCGAAGAAGATGGGCTGCTGAACATCGAGATTGGGAGCAACATGATTGGAGCCAAGTGCTGTTTACAGACGAGTCCCGATTCAGTCTGGAGTGTGACACCCGACGTGTTTTTGTATGGAGGGAAAGGGGCACTCGAAATAACCCCACATTCTTTCGTGAAAGGTCACAATACAGGCGAGTTGGTTTTATGGTATGGGGTGGAATCAGCATAGGTGGACGTATGGACATGCATATCATTCGGAATGGTACTTTGACGGCCCGAAGGTATGCAGACGAGATACTGAGACCTCATGTCATACCTTACGCTGCAGCCATGGGAGATTCCTTTGTTTTCCAGCATGATAATGCCAGACCTCATACAGCTCATCTTGTGGAGAACATGCTTGAATCTGAAACAATACAGCGTATGGAATGGCCAGCGTGCTCTCCTGACCTGAATACATTCGAGCATGTTTGGGACATGTTCGGGCGACGCATTGTTGCGAGACCAAGGCCTCCTTTTACTCTCCGAGACTTGGAGATTCCACTTCTTGAGGAGTGGAACAGTATTCCCCAAAGTCTTATCGATAACATCATCGCATCCATGGAAAACAGGTGTGCAGCAGTCTTAGCTGTTCGAGGAGACCACACGCCATATTAAAAATCTTACATCATTTCTAAACAATACTTTTTTTTATCGTTTACATGTAACCAAATTGTTACCCTAAATCATCGTTTCATGTTTTTTCCATATTTTCAAAGAATTAAAGCTTAATTACAAATTTTTTTACGTCTTTTTTTCTGTATTACGCATTGATACGCGTGTACTATCCATTTTATGCCAATACGTGGCTGTCTCGCACGGTTTTCTTAACTTCTTTGCTTGCTCCCCTAATTTTTTTGAGCAGTGTATATGGGCGGGCGGGCACACACATACACAATATATATATATATATATATATATATATATATATATATATACGCCATTAGAAATATAATATATATATATATATATATATATATATATATATACATATATATATATATATATATATATATATATATATGTATATGTATATATGTATATATGTATATGTATATATGTATATATATATATGTATATATGTATATATATATATATATATATATATATATATATATATATATATATATATATATATATATATATATATATATATATATATATATATATATATATATATATATATATATATATATATATATATATATATATATATATACATCTATCAAATACATCTATCAAAACTCAATTGAAAACATATTGTTATAGAGAACTATGATACACTGGTTGTGTCACCCGTCATTACAGGAACACATATTCTGTGTGTATGTAAATTTATTGTAATTTAACACAGATTGTTCTGATTTGAATATCCATATTAGTTGAAACAAAGTGTCACTTTTCATTACATATACAAAGCACGTGAGTAGTGTACATGTAATATAAAGTGACATTTTATTTGAACTATACAGCAGATTTATATAACGCCACCGAATGGCAGAAAATGGATCTCATGTGTTTTACACATGGATCCGTAGTATGCGTTTCTATACGAGTTTTAGTATTCTATGTTTTTAACAAGTTGCTGTCTTTTTAACATTTTGCTGTCTTTTTTTGTCCGATATATTTTTTTAATGCGGAGGCACTTATCGTCAAACATTCGCCTATACTACGCCGCAATTTTTACTGCCTATTTTATTGTGGGGGCACCATATAGGCGGACAGCATTATCCCCTATGAAGGGACGGCACGAACGGGGGCATTTTTCGTGGCGCGACGCCAGGATCCGAGCACCCTCAGCACCGAAAACCAGCGCGCTGTACCACTGGCCGCCACAAGCCCCTTTTTGTCCGATATAAGATGAGACATGCTGCGTGCAACTATCTTATTCAAATCAAAATAATCTGTTTTAAATTGCAGTGTTAAATATGTGTTACTAAGGGACTCCAATTTCATTCTTTTCGGTCGGAGGTTAATCATCGTTTCGATCGGAGGTGAAGTGGGGTATGTTCAATCTCGCTAGGTACTCCGAAAATCCATTACCTTACCTTACCTTACTAAGGAATTAACGGGCTGTTCTCACACTGAATTTGGAGCGTGGCGTAGCGTCAGCCTGGAAAATTTTCAACAGTCGAAGAGTCCAATTCATTGACCACGTAATACGTCAAACCAATCACAAGTGATATCAACAATCTCGAATCCAATGGAGTGACGCAACGCAACGCAACGCAACGCAACGCAACGCTCCTGATGCAATGTGAACACGGGCTGTTCTCACACTGAATTTGGAGCGTGGCGTAGCGTCAGCCTGAAAATTTTTCAACAGTCAAAGAGTCAAATTCATTGATCACGTAATACGTCAAACCAATCACAAGTGATGTCAACAATCTCGAAGCCAACGGAGAGACGCAACGCACGCTCCTGATGCAATGTGAACACGGCCTGTTCTCACACTGAATCCGGAGAGCGTCGTAGCGTTAGCCTGAAAAATTTTCAACAGTCGAAGAGTCCAATTCATCGACCACGTAATATGTCAAACCAATCACAAGTGATGTCAACAATCTCGAAGCCAACGGAGTGACGCAACGCACGCTCTTGATGCAATGTGAACACGGCCTGTTCTCACACTGAATCCGGAGAGCGTCGTATCGTTAGCCTGAAAAATTTTTAACAGTCAAAGAGTCCAATTCATCGACCACGTAATACGTCAAACCAATCACAAGTGATGTTAACAATCTCGAAGCCAACGGAGTGACGCAACGCACGCTCCTGATGCAATGTGAACACGACCTGTTCCCACACTGAATTCGGAGCTTTGCGTAGTGTTAGCTTGAAAATTTTTCAAAAAAGATTCATTGATAGTACGTGATCAATGAATTGGACAGATCATAGAGTCCAATTCATTGATCACGTAATACGTCAAACCAATCACAAGTCATGTCAACAATCTCGAAGCCAACGGAGTGACGCAACACAACGCACCTGATGCAATGTGAACAAGGCCTAACAATCGTATTTCAATAAGTTTCTTTCACTATAATTAGCACAAAGTTTTGTGTAATTCGGGTTATTAAATTTTATTAGATTTATAATGGACATAAATGCTCAGGAAAAACATCATACATGTTTTTCAAAAAGCACTTTTTTAATTTAGCTTCCTTTACAAATAAGTTCAAATCTAAACATTTAGTTCAGACATCCTAGAAGTAAAATTTTCCTCATCATCGGAAAAAAAAATATTAAACTGCGAAAAAAGAATGATCAAGTTTAGCACTGAAAAAGTAACCCTAGACTTACTCATTAAAATGTATGTACCCTGAATTCAACTTGATTCTAGGCCATCAAAATTAATTTGTACTCAAATATTGTTTTAAAAATATCAGATCACGATTCAAAGTATAAATAAAAGATCATTCAACCCCATTTCCTGCAATCATTCTATTCTAATATTATATAAGGGTTTAAGTACGTCAAAGAAAATTGGCAACACACTTTAAAATGTCTCTCTTCTTTTTTCACGAAATTATCCAATAGTGATGAGAAGGCGAAGCTGTTAAATTCGAATTCACCCAGCAACAGGCAACGTGAATCTGACTCTTTGCCAAGTAATTAAAAAAAAAGAAATACAGTGCTTGAAGAGCACTGATTTTCAATTCCTCTCTTTGGCTCCAAATGGGATATAAAAAGTTATGTGTAGTTTTCTGACAAATTGATACTGAATTACTTTACTATATAAATTACCGAATTTCTTCATTGATATATTTTTATGCCTTTTCTTGTTTTTGAGAGGGAGAAATTATATAAATTAATTCAAGAAAAACTCAAGAGGTGGGATTTCAATAATAAAAATATATTGTTGGGGGGGACTAAAAGTGCCCTTATTCACCCTCGTCAATGTAATCTGTATAAAAATAATTGCAAGATAAAAAGAACTTTTTATATACCATGTTTTTAAATTTTTGTTGAATCATATAAACTTTGCAATTCTATGTATTCATAAGTACTTTAAAAAAATTTTTTTGATGAAATATCAACTTGAAAGAAAATGATCAAATGCGTAATAAAGATGTTTTAAATGAGTACATCTGTTGCTGTGAACAAGACTTCCCCTCGCAACTTCCCGTCCCCATTCTCCTCTTTGACCCCCTGGCTCCATTCGCCCCCTTGACCAGTGTTGCCAACTTTGGGTTTCCCCCCCCTAAATTTGGGGGTAAGTTAGACGAAAAGGGGTGTTTTTAGAGGCATTTTGTGGGGGGAGCATTTTTTAATATTTTGTACAATCGAGACGCGTTATTTTATTAGATTATAAGTTCCATACATATGCCAAATGTAAATAAATCTCCATTTCATTATGTAAGTGTGTATTTTCTATTTATTTCAATTTATCTCTCAAACATGATGCCTATTTGGAACCAGAATTTCTTTTAGGAAGGTCTAGGGTGATCTCAAGTTGGTGTTAGGGGGATACAGGGGGATTTCGAGATGGCCCTAGGGGGAGGCGCTTCGTAGAGGTTGCAACACTGCCCTTGACTCGTGCCAGAAAACCACTCCCGAAGCGAGAGCCACGATTGGCGAGGAGAAACGGCGAGAACACCGTTTACACATTCGCCCCCCGCGATTCGACTCGCCGCTATCGCGACTGTGTAAATGCGGTGTTGAGATTTTACGTAGCCATATCCGGCATAGACACGAAGGTATTTAATGGCGCGTGTCGGGATTCGATCCGAGCGCCCTCAGCACCGAAAGCCAGCGCGCTGCCACAAGGTTACATCAAGCCCAATACAAAATGTGATTAATAAGAAAGCGTTTATTAACGGACAATGAAGTATATTACAATTAATGTTAAAAAGAACTCATATCAGTTCCAGATCTCAAATATGCACCAATGTATTACAGATTATATTTATTATATATGCTTCCTCTGTTGAACGCCGCCAAGGCATTGCCATAATTCTTGTTTTATTGAAAATTCTAGCAAATAAAAAAAAGAGAAAATGCAAATCTGTCAAAGTGTTAACAATGTCACCTTAATGCTAAAAAAAAAAACAAATTGTTTTAAAATCATTTATGAGGATTATTCAAATTTCATTTATGTATAGCATAATACTATCATGATAGGCTTGTTTGCTTATAATGTAAGACGGTGAAAATTACTCACAATAGATCCATATATATTAGAAAATTGTACCTCTGAAATGTTTAAACTGAATAGGTGTTTCTTGAAATCTGATTAAGAGTTTCCTAGTTAAAGGTTAGCTTAATAATATTTCATATTGTTCATTGTTAAGCACAGACAAAGATTTTAGATCCACATTAAATTTCGTTGTCTCTAATTGTGGGATGAAAAATAATTTTCTTTTTTATTCGGCAAAATTATTTCATGTTCAGAAAAACGAAGCTGAGGTCTTATGCGGTTTTTTATCCAAGGAAATAGGCAAAAAAGGTTATTTTTTTAAACATGACAAAAATCCACTAAAAATATTTTCATGGAAAGCAGAAGTTGTTGTTTGCCGATGTGGTGTACTTATCACTGAAGACATTCGCACATAATCTGAAAAAAATCTTTGATTTCTGTCAACGGGGGGGGGGGGGGCCCCATATAGGTGGACCAACGTCATCCCTTGGTGCCACCTCAATATTGAACGAGCACCAACAGGGGCGACATCTGGGGAGATCATACCTTCTCCCACCCTCTCTGACCACCTAGAAGAACTTTCCGGTCTACGGATTTAATGTGCCCATATCCGGCCTAGACAAGAAGGTATTTAATGGTGTTCGTCGGGATTCGTTACGAGCACCCCCAGTTCCAAGCCCATCGCGTCACCATTAAGGCCTGTTCACATAGAATCTATTAGCGTTAGCGTTGAAGACTCCGTTGGCGCTGATTGGTTAAATGGGTCAAAGATTGGTATATGATTGGTTAAAAATTTTACGCTGACAAATTCTATGTGGACAGGCCTTTAGGCTGCCTCAGGTCCTTTTCATGGAAAACAGTCTTTGCACTGGTAAATTACTTATTATAATAATCAGATATAATTTTTTCTGGTCCTTAAATTATAAATTAAATAAGAGGATTGGATTATTTGACTGAATTATCGCTAATCAAGTATTCATTTCGTTTCAGTCCTGAAATTAGCTTGAACTCTTCGTAACCTATGAGAAAAGAAGGGAAATGTTTAGTTACGAATGGTGTAATACTATCTAATCTTTTTGGTCTCAGTAGGAAATGTAGTTCAGTCCCACAGAGTTAATCTTAACTGTTGAAAGAGAACGAAATACTTAGACTACTGCATTCAGACTTTTATTAGCCTATGCAATTATAGTTAAATTTAGACAAAATATGGGTTTATTTCAAATTCTATTCCTGTCTACTGAAAGAGGAAGCCTTTATTTAAGAAAAAACTATTTTATTTTCAGCTAAATGAAATTAGCTTAGTAATGTATCTTCAAGCGGAGAAAAATGGAAGAAAAGGGTGCTAGTATTTTTAATAAAGAGAAAGTTTATAAATAAAGCCCCCGAAAACTTTCTTTGTTAAGCTCAATCAAGTTATATCATAAAATACTGAGGAGTTTTTTTATGCTTGAACTAAAAGTAGATTGAATAGATTGAATCATATAATGCAATTTCTTCAAAACGAACCTTTATTTCGATGAATATCTAAATTAAATTGAATTATTTTTATCCAAAGAATGGCAGGTTCCCCCAGGTGGTCTAGTCATAACTTCGGGACAATCCTTTGTTTCTTTCCCTCTAGACTGTGACACAACAATGTAAATCTGAGAGAACAACTACGCGAGTTCTACATAATTATGAACCTTCCATGTCATTCATTTGCGTTTCTATGCCAACTAGGGTTAATTATCAGACTTCAGAATTTTATTTCTCTTCTTTCGGTAACAAAACTTTAAGCGACCATACCTAAAATAAAAGTCGTAAAAGCCATTATTTAATCAACCGATTTTCTCCTATTTTTGGCTCACCTCTAAGTTTTAAGACATCGCTTCCAATTCTCACCAGTACTTGGGTTTTCTGTCATTTATGATAGAACGTTCTCTTGAGGGTTTACTGTCTTTTTTCGATGTTTTTCACAAGTTATTTGGAACCGTTAGAAGTCTGAAAATTATCCGTTATACTGTCAAATAAATATTTGCCGTTATTCAAGAATTATTAATTTTAAAGTGATCTAAACAGAAGGAAACTCCACCAAATGCTGATGATAGAAATTATCAGCTATATTCATTAGTATGTCGACATACCTCTATTAATAGTTCAGAAATATTGTTATAAAAACTTTTCTGGTAGTATCTTCATTGACCCCGATTGAAGGAACGTTGACTTATATTTTATGACATATACACGTATAAAACTTGAAATAACGAAGTTGATATCTACATTGCTGCAATTACATTTATCAAACATTTACATCTATGCAAAAAGGGGAATATTGCCTCCCAAGTTCAAAGATTCGAACAGTATACATTTTAGTTCTTAAGACTTTTCTGTGCCTTTTGGGGAATTGCTCGCTTGCTATTTCAGCAGCCTATTAAGAATTTTTGATATTTTAATTAAGGGCTTTCTGGTTTTATTTATAATTTTAATCACTGTATATGTCACCTGTATGTCATAAAAGATATGTTAACATTTCTTGAAACGGGGTCAATGAAGAGACAACCAGAAAAAGACAATTTTTATAACAATATTACAGAGTTATTAGTAGAGGTATGTCAAAATACTAATGAATATAGCTGATAATTTCTATCAGCACTATTCGGCAGGGTTTTCTTATGTTTAGAGCACTTTAAAATTATTATTTACTTTTCAGAGAAAGAAATTAAGGAAATTATTTACCGAAAGATATTAACTACTTTCAGAGAGAGATTCTTACTATGAGAAGAAAAAAAGAAAGAAATTTTGTCGTCTGGATTCACTGCGATACCTAAAAGTCAATTTAAAATTATTTCTTACATATGTGGTCTCCTAGTTGAGACAGCGTAATAAGATGCAAATAAAAACTTACTACTTTAACGGTGTTTAACTGAAAAAAAACTAATAATACTACAATATCAACACCAAATCATTTATTTACCAAATAACTTAAAATCTTACAAAACCAGGATTCTAAAAAACTAAATATATAATTGTTGCCAAAAAAGAATTTTAACAAAAATTTGCAAAGTAACATTTATAATTATTAAAATATTTGTGAGTTACTTTTAAATTAATTGTTTACATTTTATGCCGTTACACGTAAGACTATATCAGACTTAATTTCCTTTTTTTTCTTTGCTCTGTGAAAGAAAATCAAAGAACTGAATTTTTTTTTTATCTCTGACTAAAAGCTTCGGCTATAATATTTTTAGCGAACGTTTCAATCATTATTTTTTTTCGATTTTCCGTAAGCAAATTACCCGGCTGTTTTTCTATCACCCTTGACGTCGTTTGACGTCAGCCACAATGATGTAATACTAACGTGTGCCTTCATTCAAGCGCAACAAAGGGTTATCCTCCAGTAAACAAACTAAAATCCACCCACGTATTGACGTAAACGAACCGATTCATTTGAAAATGTAGAAAATAGTGATTTCTCTTTTAAGATCCACTAAAAATACACTTGTCACTATTCAAAGATTCCCATTACGTTTGGGTTTACTTTAGAAAAGGTAAGTTCTTCCTCCTTCTTTAAAATATTCTACAGAATTTCTCTTCTTTTGAAGTTCTAAAGGGAGTCACAAAAATATTTCGGGCTGTTTTAGATCAGTCTTTGATGGGAACTGAAATTCGATATTAAATGAACGGTGTAAGTTGAATGTAGGTTGAAAGCATCGTTAAATAACTTCATTTGCCTTGAAATTTTATTTAAGTTGCTTTAATACAGGGTGTCCATAATTAAACTTTCCTACTTTAAAGTTGTCTACAGTCGAAACTATTGTTCAGAAAGTTATGAAATTTTGTGTAGGACATATTGAAGGAATGGGAATTTGTTTGAGCGAATAAAAAAATTAGTTCAAAATTTCACCACCAGAGGGCGTTTTTGATGAATTACGCATTTACGACTGGTTCTTTACTTAAGATTTCATCATATTTTTATCCATAGGTCACCCTAACACAATAACTCATACTCATTAAATTTTACAATCTTTAAAGTGATTGAAAAGTCGATCGGAAACTTGTTCGATAACTAATTTTCGGACAAAAGATTTGAAGGAACGAAGAAAAAACAAATATGCAAATTAATTTTTGTCGACGTAGAGCAGACGCTGTTATAAAACCTAGAAACTTTCATGGAGATTTTGTTTTCAGCGTGCTTGCTATTGCTAATCAGAATGTCATCATTACGATTACCAGATTGTTAGTAAAATTGTTTTACCAAAACGATAATTCAGCACTAGTTGCTCTACGAAAATTTCGGAGTTTGAAGGGGATACGAAAAGGTCCATTGGCTGTTAAAGGTCTTCGATTAATGGTGGCCAAATTTGAAGAAACTGGTTCTTTGAACATTCGTTCTGGAAGAGGAAGGAAACCTGTTTCCGCAGAAGCTGTAGAGAAGGTTGCGCTTCAGGTGGAAGAGGACAAAGCTTCCAACAAACAGGCTAGTAGCAGTGTCCGTCGTGTGGCAGAAGCATTGGATCTGCCCCGTTCAACTGTACAGAAGGTCATGCGGAATATCCTCCGGTATTGTCCGTACAAGCTTCAATTTGTGCAGAGGTTGCTTACACATAATTTCGAGACTCGGCAGCGGTTCTCACTCCAATTTCTTGCTCGCTTTGAGGTTGATGCAGAATGGCCTTGGAATATCCTCTGGACAGACGAAACACACTTTTATTTGGACGGTTCGGTGAATACTCACAACTGCCGAATTTGGGAACCAGAAAATCAGCGTTTAATCTTAGATGTTCCGATGGTTTCACCGAAAGTAACCGTGTGGATTTCTGCATTTTTTATTCTCGGCCCGTATTTCTTCGAGGAATTAAGTCCTAGAGGTCCAGTAACATGCTCGGTCACCGGGGAGCGATATGCATCCTTGTTACTGAATAAAATTGTTCCGGATCTGCAATCCCGATAGTACCTTTCACCCACAATTTTTATGCAATATGGAGCTCCTCCACACATTAGCCTTCATGTTAAGAACGTTCTGAAAAATAACTTTACAGAAGAACGTGTCATCAGCCGCCACTTTCCTAATGTGTGGCCTCCCCGATCCCCAGACCTCAAACCACGCGACTTTTGGCTTTGGGGGCATGTGAAACATCTAGTCAGTCTTGATAAACCAAGAACTATACCTGATCTGAAAGACTCAGCATGCTCTCAGCATTTTCCCGGACACGCTGCGGTCAACTGTAGAACATGCTATCTTACGATTTCAAATGGTAGCTGAAAATGATGGCCGTCAAGTTGAACATGTCTTGTTGTAATATTTTTTTAAAACTATGGTAAATGTTGGCTAAATGTGTGATTCATCAAAAACGCCCTCTGGTGGTGAAATTTTGAACTAATTTTTTTATTCGCTCAAACAAATTCCCATCCCTTCAATATGCCCTACAGAAAATTTCAAAACTTTCTGAACAATAGTTTCGACTGTAGACAACTTTAAAGTAGGGAAGTTTAATTATGGACACCCTGTATTTTGCAGAAATATTCACTTGAAAAAATATATCACAAACAAAAAGAACACACACAAAAAAAAACTCAAAATTTTAACATGTTGCTACACTGAAAGTAAACCAAAAAAATTAAAGATACTGAAACACAGAAAAGCAATATTGTCAAAAACTCACTAAATGGGCACACGTTCTCTACCGGAAGATTTTATGTTTAAATAAAATTGACCATTCTCCCCACCTTGAAACCACCCAAGGGTTTCAAAAGGAAAAAAAATCATTATCACAACAATAATCAAGTTAATCAAGTGGTAATTTCATAGTTTTGAAATTGGTCTTTTAAAGAGTCCACTCTCACATTTCATAATTACTACTTTAACTTTATCATCCATGCTTGGATGAACTTACCCCTCATTTTTGACATTTTGTTTATGAGTTTAAATATCCCAAATATTTTATTTGCTTACTCATTTGTATAGTTCGCTCGATTTACCTCGTCAGTATCAAATGAGGGCTCGAAGTAGCGTGTGAGCTTTCGGTACTGAGGGTGCTCGGATCGAATCCCGACAAACGCCGTCAAATACCTCCGTGTTTAGGGCGGAAATTAGGAACGTTAAATCCATAGACAGGAAAGGCCCTTCTATGAGGTCAGAGAGGGTGGGAGTGGGTACGACCTCCCCAGATGCCGCCCCTGGGGATGCTAGGTCAAAATTGTGGTGGCACCTGGCTAAATCGGACTCCGACCCTTGTGGTGCCCTTATAACAATACACCGGATAAACCGGAGCCGTGCCCCTCAGCCCGCTAGCCTATATCGACCTCGTCTGGAAAAAATCCCGGCATTAATATTTGGGGGCATTAGAAACAACAACAACAACAACAACAACAAAAGTTTCAAATGAGAGCATTTATGTACTGTTAGACCACGTGTCAGCGTGACAGTGAATGGCACGGTGGGCACGAATTATATTATTTTCATTTTACTGAAATTAGTTTAACGTGCACATAATAATGTAATATCGTCAGAGGCTGGCAGTACGAATTTTTACGATAATTTAATGAACGTATGATCTACTTTCTTGTCTATTAACTTTTGTCCTTCAAAAACCCGTGGAATATTATATTCTTCAAAACTTTTAAAATTATTTGCTCTTAAATCTAATGACAAAAATAGTTGTAGCGTTAGTAAATTTTTCATATACTTCTTTCAGATATTTTGTTAACTGAATACGTGATATCTAAGCATGAAGTTTTGAGATATGGCCTCTTTAAATCTTCAAAAATCTCATGCACAGCTGCAAAAGCTTTTTATTTGTAGTTTAGTATACTCCCCACCCCCAACAGTGTAGTATGAATACATTCGCTACACAAAAAGGTGCCTTCACTCTATCTAAAATATTTTCTACGCTTTTCAGTCGCTTACTTTCTTTCATGTACTAACTTATACCTAAAACGTTTATGAGTTATTTCCTTCGCAGGGATTTAAAGTATGGATCCATAAATTAAATAACGTAGGGATCATCAATTCTTCCTTTGATTTCCCAGTTTGCACTACAAGGACGTAAGAATTAATTTAGTTTGGTTGCGAGTAAACTGTGGATTTTAATGAAGTTTTCTAGACATTTTAAATCGCCCTGGAATGGCTCGATCACTGTAAAATTCCTTCTGTCTCCTTTTCCACTCGGTTTTTTTTTTCAGTACTTTTAACGATGTACGTAAATTAATGTTAATCTTTTCCTTACGAAGTGGGATAGTATGTATCTCAAGAATGAATATATATATATATATATATATATATATATATATATATATATATATATCAGCATAGTGGAGGGAGGGGAAAGAAGGGGGGAAAAATAAAATTTCCAAAATACCGAGAGTTTTCGGAGTCATTGAGATAAATAGGGGAACTAAAAATCTTGTTTATAATCAAGTTTTGAGATAAATTAATATTATAGTGATTTCGTAATTTTACTTTATCATTTGTATACTGAACATATACTTTTAAATACCTATAAAGAAAATTACTTAGATTTTACACTATAGGTAAATTTCATTCCTTTCCAATTCTAATAAAAAATTTAGATTAATAAATATCTGGGCAACGCCGTTAGGTAAACGGCTAGTATATAATTAATATATATATATATATATATATATATATATATATATATATATATATATATATATATATATATATATATATGTATAACCCTTTAATGGTCGTTCTTACAAAGGGGGTAGGAAATTTCCCGCTCTAAAGAGGGAATTGGAAAAATGGGCCCCGTAAGCTAAAGGTTAACCGAGATCTTTCATTAGAATTATCCCTTTCATTTTTATTAAAGCTTTCCCCCTTATCAGAGTTCAAAACGACGATTTTTGGTTTCAGTCCTAATCATAACAGGCCCGAAATCTGAACTCTAAGGCACTCCAACCCACCCTACCCCCAAAAAGCTACATTACGTAGGTTCTGTACACAGTCTATTTAACAACTGTTTTGAATAATAATGGTATAGTAATTACTCTAATTATTTATATTTGAATGACTTAAAGTACTTCCTAGAGATTACAGTAGCTGGGTAAAGAAGGGCATGAACTTTTAAGAACCTGCACCTTTTGGTGATAGGCCAAAATTGCGATATTAAAGTAGATTCTGCTCGTGCTGCGTTATCAAAATTAAAATAAACAAAATTTAACTTTGATTTTGCTTTTTTAGGCCGAGAGATCTTCGATTTTACTTTTTTTATTTAAAACCTGAGATATCTATATATTTAATTTGCCGAGCCGATTCTTTGGGCAGTCCATGAGAGAAAACTACTGCATCAAGTTACTCCATTTTGGTTTTAAACGAAATATTTTAATCTATAGATGTGTCAAATTTGTTTTTTGTAGCAGCAGTTTCTATTAAAAAGCGATAATTTTCAATTTAAAAAATTGTTTTCTGCACATGCTCAGTGACATGTTTTAATCTGGCTTTAGATACTTACTAAGCACGAGGCCGCATAAACACGTTAATTTGTTTATTCCGAGGAAACATACATTACATTTATTACATTATTATTACATTATTTTTGCATTATTATTATTATTGCATTATTATTACATTTATTTACTATCCATCAGTCATGTTTTGACGGGTACCAACTAGTATATAATAAAATGTCTTACGGCATGAGTGAGGACGTTTGCGATGTGTTCCATGTCGGTGGGAATGTAGGCAGTATTTCCAGAGGCCCTCGCGTTCATGAACCTGCGAAGAGAAAACGTTAAATATATCATTATCTTCCATCTCGCACAGAATATAAGCATAAACGTAATATACACTCAGAACGTCTTGATAGATTAGTATACAATAGATACTTGTTTGGGAGACGAGCTACCTTGGCGAGATAAAAAAAAAAATGACCGTCACTTGAAATTAAAACCAGAATCGGACAGGTTATGTCTTGCAAAATTCGGAGCGGAAGGTCATTCTAC